>CM052543.1:88241826-88377526 GCA_028533065.1 Trachops cirrhosus | reverse complement strand
GGGAAGGGAAGGGAAGGAGAGAGGGAGGAGGGGAAGGTGGAAGGAGGGGAAGGAGGGAAGGAGGGAGGGAAGAGGGAGGGAGGGAGGGAGGGAGGGAGGGAGGGAGGGAAGCTGGAAGACTGGGTGAAGTCAGGTAACAATATGCAGTTGTGCAGGTTGTGCGCTGCACGCCCCAGGGAGTAAATTCCCACAGACTGTGGTGTGGCAGGGCTGGTCACGGTCCCAGGTGAGGCTTCCTAGAGCCCATGTAAGGATCCCACAGGATGAGTGATAAAGAGTTGGAGGGGGGAACAGAGGACAAAGCATGAGCCTGCTCCCTACCACCTGGGAGACTGGGGCAGAGAAGCATTGACATTCACCCAGGGCAGTTCAGGGACTCTGAGAACAAAGGGACACTTGCACCTGAAATGATGGGAAATAAAAGCTTAACTGGCAGCATTTTTTTTTCTTCCTTGGTGGAACTTGAATTCAATGGTACACTTATAACTGAGGGTATCTTAAATTAGTCAGAATATAATCTGTGCAGCCACAAATTGGATGGGTTCACCAGAGCAACGAGTGTTGACAAAGGAAGCAAGTGCTGAGTTCTGGGGCCCTGCAGCTTCAGGGCGTTGGGGGTGAGGAGGAGCCAGCAAAGAAGGGGTTCTTTGGAACCCCTTGGGGGTTGGGGGTTCTGGGGAGCAGTGGCCTGGGAGGTGGGAGGAGAGAGCCAGGAGAATGTAGCCCCTGAAAGGCAAGGAAAGAAGGCGCTTTCAAAGGATAGAATGATCACCTGTATAACCATCCCTGAGGGGTCATGTGATGGGAACTGGATTTGGCAAGGGGGGGTTCTTGTTGAAGAGGGGGTGTAAAGGTCTGAAAGGAGACTGGAGACAAAAGGTGGAGAGAGAAACCAGACAGTGAGAAGAGATACTGCTTTCTAGAAATGGGACTGTAGCTGGTGGGGCCTGTGGGGTCCGAGGGAAATTTTCTTTTTTGCTCATCTGTGTACTTACTGATTGAAATGACTTACTCTAGAGGGAAAAATTGGTGATGCAGGATATAACCAGAAGCACTAGGTGAGCTAGAAGGAGGAGCCAGACCCACTGCCACAGGGGGGGGCTTGGTGTCGGGGACAGAGAACCCACAGCCAGGACAGGACATTGACCGAGCAGGGACAAGGCAATCCATGCATGTTGTATGTGCTCTTGTATATTTCATTGTCCTTAATAAAAGAAAAGTAACATCAATTTTAAAAATTTAATGACAAGTAGTACACAAATATAGTATTCTTATGAAAAAAACCTTAAAATATTACAGCTAAAACTAAGTCCCCTTTGATGGGGAAGTAGTCCTCTTCACCAAAGAAATGGGGACACATTAGGGAAGTGAGGAAAGCAGGATTTGGGGAAGTGGAGGAGAAGCATGTGTTAGTAAGAAAGGAAAAGAAATCCAAGCAAGAGAATCTTAGATGGTGGCCCAGGGTGGAGGGTGGGTCAAGCCCGGTTCCCAGAGAGGAAGGTTGACGTGAGAACATCAGTAAGAAGGTGTGCCTCCCTCCGGGACTGGACCCCATGAACCAAACTGACCTCTTGAGATGACTGCTTTCTGCATCCGGTTGGAAGACCATCAGTGCTGATGGCTGGGCACAGAACTTCCCGGATCTGGGACAGGCCTGGGAGTCCCAGTCTGCTCCAGACACCTACAACACAACACACACATACACTCACACACTTGAGATCCATCCAAGTTGCTGTGTGCATTCATGCTTCTTCTTTTGTGTTTCTAAGTGCTGTTCCATTGTATGGGTGTACCATCGGTTCTTTATCCCTTCCCCTGTTCAGTGACATTTTTGACAAATAAAGCTGCTGTGATCATCTGTGTTCAGGTTTTTGCATGGACACAGTTTTCATTTCTCCGTGGTAAATACCCAGCCAGTGGGACTGCTGGCTCATGTGGTGACTCCCTTCTTTCAGGAACCCATAAGGCATCATTCTGCTCAAGTGAGCTGCATGTTATGTTGTGATTACCTTCCACCCTTGACCACTGTCTCTCTCCTCCCCTTTGCCTCTTGGCTAGTAGCCAGGATTGCTAGCCCTGACTTCCCCTTGCTCCCTCGTTCAGACTCCAGGTCCCAGCCCATAGCGGTCATTGGCGGCTGTCCTGCTGAGCCCCCGCAGGCACCACCAGCATGTCCACACTCCCAGGCACGGAGCTGGAGACCCAGCCTCTCCCAACTCCCTTCCACTCAGTGGTGTGGCAGTAAATATTTAACAACTGGTTCTCTAAACATAAATGAATAAAACAAACCACAACTGGTAGTACTTACTGATTTCTGGGATGTTAACTCTCCCTCGGTTGCCAGTTCCAGCTCCCAGCATGATGTCACTTAAAGGGAGGTGGGAAAACATGCACAATCATCTCTTACAACTGGACAAGCTGGATCCAACCCACACGGCCTCTGTCACCACCAGCCCCCTGACGGTCCTTGTCCCTTGAGTTTCCTACAGGAACTAACTAGTCACTACTGTTTGGGGTCTTCAAAGAGGCACTTATACCTGCATTTGAAAGGATTAGATTTAGATCAGTTGCCTGTAACTTTGGGTGTGCAAAGACCCCTTTGAGTGCCTGAGGAAAGCTACAGATGGCTCTCTGAAAAGGCAGTTCAAGTTGCCAAATGGTCTTTTGTGCACAAAGACCATCTCTGCTAACTCGGGACCCCTTCAGTGTCCAGGTTTATCAGGGTTGAAAATCCTTGGACCAGATGACTTCAAGCTGGAAACTACCGTTTGTGCTGACATACACCATGGTGCAGGGTGATATCTGAGAAATTAGGGAAAAGGTGCAAAAATATTCCAAATTCTCATGTTTACCACTGTTTGTCACGCAAATTAAAACATGAAGGAACCTCAGAACTGAAGCTGCCGCAGCTGATGGCACAGACAGGCAACCTTGCAGTCACCAGCTCCCCGAGTGCAGGGCTGAGGGCTGTTCCTGGAGCCAGTGGGGAACTCTGGCCCTGGGCGCTGGGCTCCAGCCCCTGGTCTCCATCGCAGGGGGCATGGGCAAAGTCCAGGCTGGTGTGGGGAGAACAGCACAGATGACCATCTCTTGGAAACACCAGCTCAAATGAGTCACATTTTCATCCTCTGATTCATCACGTGGGACAAGCTGTCTTCCGCAGCACTGCTGGAGGAGAGCGGAGCTGGGAGCTGCGTCTCAGCCCCACCAGGTTAACCCTGGCACCTCATCTTTTACTCTCCAAAAATTTCAACTGACATTTGTGCTGCTATGTGAACCCTGTCACTGACAAATGGTAAAAAAGAGAAAAGCAAAACCAAATACTCGATATGGCCATCTAGAAGTTGTTCTAATTAAGTTAATTTGTGAGCGTAGATTACAATCTGGCAGATTCCTAGCTATTCAAACACTAATCTAAGTACTTCTGGAAAGGGATTTTGCAGATGTAAGTGAAGCCAAGCAAACTGACCATAAGAGAAGGGAATATACAGGCAAGCCCTTTAAAAGCAGGAGATTTTCCTTGGCTGCATGTGGAAGAGGAAGTTGGAGACTCAGAGCACAAGGGGTCATGGGGTCAGAAAGGAGGGCAGTCTTCAAAAGTTGAGAGCCAGAAAAGACACGGGACCGCAGATCTACAGCCACCAGGACCTGGACTCTGCCACTAACCCCAATGAACTTGGAGAGCGTTTTCCCTCACAGCCGCCATAGGCGAGCCCAGCTTGGCACACCCCAGCTGACATCCTGGCTTCAATGTGTGAGACCCCAGTGAACGCCACCCAGGTTTCTGACCAATAGTACTGTGAGCTGATAAATGGTAGTTGTTCTAAGCCCTTCTGTTAGTGGTGATTTGTTACACAGCATTAGAAAATTAACTTTACCTATTTGCAAAATCGAGACAAGTAGTTCCAACCTCAGAGGGTTATATGAAAATTAAAAACAAATATATATAGTGTCTAGAACAATAAGGACTATCTCTAAGTATGGGCTATTATTCATAAATGCCATTGAGTTGGTAAAATGCCAGATATCTGTGGTTGGTTATTTGAAATTTATGCCAACAATACAGTTTCTGACTCACAGGATGTAGTCAAAAGTCTAGAATTGTAAATGAATGAATCACACTCTAAATATGCATCATTTTAAAAAATGCAGTCGCCTACAAATGAACTGTATGGTTATAAAATATTACTTAACAAAGCAGACCACAATAAAGAAGATATCAGACTATAAGGAGAAAAATACATGTTTGGAACTCAATCATCTAACAAATATTTAATGGATGTTTGCCAGGTGCCAAGCACTGAAGCAGGTCCTGGAGACACCGCAGGAAAAGAACACACAAGGTCCCTGTTCTCATGATGTTTACCTTCTGCTGGGATGAGACAGAGAATAAAGTGTCCAAGAAAAATGCAACCCAGTGAGATGAATTATTCAAAAAATTAGCATGGGTAAGAGAGAACAACTTGAGATTGAATGGCCTTTCTAGATGGCGATTCTGGAGAGGTTCCCTTCAATCTGATATCTGAATGATGGTCAGGAGCCAGGCAGCGGTGTGGCAGGGACAAGGAATCAGCTAATGCTGAGGCCCCTGAGACGAAAAGGAGCCTGGACTGTGGCAGGATCTGAAAGAGGTCCCATGGTTGAGGCTTGGTGAACCTCAGGGAGAGGAGACACGATGGAGTTGGAGAGGGAGGCAAGGAAGGAACTCAGATTTTATGCCCAGTGCACTGGGTAGGCATTGGAGGCTTCAAGACAGGGGAGTGGCATGGTCTGCTCTGAATTTTCCAAGGCTAACACTTACTGCTCAGTGGAAAGCACCCGTGTAGGGCCAAGTGGAAACAAGAAGTCCAGTGTGTCCCATTGGGAATGTGACAATGGTGGCAGAGAGATAGAGAGAGGGGGGCTACTAGAGTAATGTTTTGGAGGTAAAGTTGGTGAATGGATTGGACTTGGGGGCATAGCCCTTAGATCTTTGGTTTGAGCAACAGAGTGATGCCATTTACTGAGATAGGAAGGTTGAGAGGGAACAGATGTACTTTGGGGCAGGGTGACCACCTTAATTTAGACATGGCTATCAGACATCCATGTGGAAAGGGTGAGCGGCCCAGAGATCATATGCTAGAGGTGGAATTAAAGATCCAGTCTGGATGAGAGAGAAGAAATGTGTGAAGAAAGGAAGGGAGCCCAGCACCCTTGGCCAGAGAGACTGGAGGAAAACCATGAGAAATGCAGCTGAGATGAAGAAGGTATTAGAGCCTGGGGTAAGGTGGGTGCTGGTAGAGTGTGCATGATCCCTGAGCAAGTATTCCGCAGAACACAGTACCATCCAGTCCTGGCACACACGTTAAGGGTGTTCTGAGGTTATCGTTTGAATCAGCCGTCTCTGGTTTGGTGCAGACAGACTTACTTTGGAAACTTTAACAAGAGAAACACTAAGCAAAATTATTATCAAGAACCAGGGTAGTTTAATGATCCATTCTTGGCCAACAGGAAGACCTTATGAATGGTTTCTTTCCATTGTAAACAGCAGCCAAGACATTCTTCACCATTTTTTCATGATTTAGCATAACAGGGAAGTTCTCAGGCTGGATAACTGGCAAAACAAAACCAAACAAAACCTTTTCATCTTAAATATGTCTTTGGCTTGATGCACCCTGTCAAGAGACAGGTAGTTTTGATATGGAGCACAGTGATGTTCTTAACGGCAGTACTAGCTTCTTAATTTTCACTTTATTTATTTTGCATGAACATGAACACCCCAAGCCATCAGAGTTCCTCCTACTTGAACAGCTCACAATTAGAATCTCTAACTGTATTGGAAAAAAAAAAAACAGCACGCTTCTTGGTGGCCACTGATGGGTTATTAAATGTAATCAAACAAGAACTTTAGACAGGACATTAATCTCTAGTGGCTTTTAATGAAAACTTGTGAGTTAAATATCTTCTGTAGTAGAGACCACCCCACCCAGGGCTTCAGAAGGAGCTACCGATGAGTGGTGTCACTCACAGGCACTGCCTGCCCCACTGAGCAGCACTCACTGCAGGGTCTGCCTGTGTCTTCCCACCCTCTGCTTGCCGGCACCACTCCCTTCTCTGAACTGTTTCTTTCACTTCTGTGATGAGACAAAGCCACAGATCAGATTGGGCCACTCACTCTCCAGCTTTCACATCTACACAGTTCTGGGGGGTCTGTGTAGGGTTTAAGGGTTTGTTCCTGAGTCAAACAGACCCAGATTAAAACCCAGCTTCCAACTGAGTGTCCTTGAGAAAGTGACCTTCCTGAGCCTTCATTCCCTCGTTTGTAAATTGAGAGTCTCATCCCAGCACTTTGCTGTGGATTAAATAACAATGTAGGTGGAGTGCTTAGAAGAGGCCTGGGCCCTTAGTTTGCACCCAGGAAGTGGCAGTCTTTGTAGTGGATAAGCTGTCATCTGACTAAGAGCACCCTTTCCTGGTGGACCCTCCCCTTCCCCTTTATGTGGTCCTGGAGGTTCTGTCATCCCAGTGGCCTCCCTCCCTAAACCACCCATCACACGGTGGGCAAGTGCATCAACTAACATTCTGTCTGACTGCATGGTAACAATGGCTTAAGTTAGGACTTGGTTTTTCTCTCATGAAATAGCAGTGTGGTGTAGGTCACACAGACTGATTGGCAGCCCCAAAGTATCACTAGAAACTTGAACCTCTGTCTTCTGACCTACCATCCTGGATCATGGCTTTCAACCACAACTTTGATGGCTGTGGGAACTCCAGCCAGCAAATCCATATTCTCTGTATTGCCAATAGGAGAAAGTGAAGAAAGACAAAAATGTGTAAAACACCACCCATGTCCACCATTAAGGTGTTTACCCGAAGGTTCATAATAGTTCCATGTAAAAGTAAGTCCCGAGGCCTCTCCTAGCTGAAAGCCAATCTTGGATGTAATCTTGTCACTGGACACATTGCCTCCTGAAATATGACATGTTTTTGAATTAAGCCAGAAGGGAGAAGTGGTCTCAATTGACAACTAGCTGTATCTGCCATGGGATGGGACCAGGCTGGGCCACCAATGTCCTGCCACAGACTCTGATCTGTGACACTGGGAAAGAGAAGGCCCACTTTCCCAATGGACCCTGGACTGGAGGGGCACAGTCAGACACACAGAGGATATCGTCAGCAAGGGACAGTGTGCGCCGGAGTGAGGTTGCCAACCTCAGAAGGGACTGACATCCCTTCTTCCCTTCCTGCTTTCGTATTTTACTGTGATCCTTTAGCCCACACCTCCCAATTAGGCTGAAAGGCCCTAGAGAGAAAATCTCGTCTGCCCACATGCACACTCCTAAGGTGACAACAAGTGTACGTCCGTGGATGACTGAATGAACAGCAAGTGCACCAATGCTTGGCAGATGCGGGACACGTCTCAACGGCCATCTTTGGAGCAAGGGCAGTAGATCCGGCTGCTGGGTTGGCCTTCCCCCTCTGCCTCCATTGCCTCCTTGGTGTAAGAGAGATTATAATAAGGATACTTCTCTCAAGGGATAACCCACAATTTCTGGCACCTAGGAGGACATCAGTCAGTGTCAGTCGTTTATGTTATTGTTATCCATGCCACTGATGGTGAGGTGCACTGTCGCACTTACATTATAACTGCTCGTTCTCTGCATTGTGTATCATAATTTTATTAGCAGAGGGTTTTTTTTAACTTGGTGGTGTGTGAAATTACGCTCTTTTATAATCAATATTTGAGAGTTGATGGGATTGCTATTATGTAGAAAGGAATAGAGAGAATTCAGAAATTCAGGGCCTTGCAAAGTCAAAAAAGTCAATGACTTATAGACCCCAAATGGAAAGAAATGAGGTTGGATGATCTTTGAGTGTCCAAGGCCTAAAGGGGCCCAGAAAGAGATGCAGGGAAAAGCATGGCCTTCCCCACATGGCTTTCTGGGAAGGCTCCCAGTAGCCACAGTTCAATCAAAGGAGAGAGAGAGGTGAGGGGCAAGAAAGAAAGAAATAGAGCAGGCCTGAGACCAATGTCTTGGCAAGAACTCTGGGTATGATTACAGCCATGTGGGTGTAGAACTGACTAGAAGCCAATGGTCAGAAGTTGACTATGTTTCTGTTGAACCTGAGTTGTCCAAGAAACTGTGACCTAAAAATCATTGGATAACATACAATGGAACATTATTCAGCCAAAAAAAAGGAACCAAGTATGTTACATGCTACAATGTGGATGAGCCGTGAAAATGTTATGCCAACCGAAGGAAGCCAGACACAAAGACCCCATGTTGCCTGAGCCCCTTTATATGACGTGCCCAGAGTAGAGGAGTCCACAGAGATAGGGAGAGTTTAGTGGTTGCCAGGGGCTGCGTGTGTGTGGTACCTGCTAAATGACTATTTCTTAACATGTTCCTAAGGGGAAATTCACTTCCGATCGAGTACATGGAATTTTAGCTTTTGCTTTCATGTTGTTTTTGTGTCGCTTTCATTTCATAGGCGATTCTGTCCATTGGTTACCTAACCGACTGTCTGTTCTGCATGCACCTCGTTGATGGTGAGAAAAGGTGTGTTCTTCATCAGGACAGCGGCTGCTGGTCAGAGCAGCAAGGGTTCTTTTACCAGCTATTCCTAAGGCTGGAGGGAATAGTACGAAGATCTTGAAACTATGTATGTTTTAATATAAAGTTTATGTTTTTATGATTACTAAAGTTACAAATACTGCCAGGGGTGATCTGGAAAATGCAGAAGAGTAGAGACCATTAATACCACCACTCAAAGCCAAGCACTGTTAATATCTTAGTATATTTCCTTTCTCTCCCTCTTTCTCTCCCTCCCCCACTCCTGTCTGTTTACATTGCTGCATTCGAACTGTATACATAAGGTTATATATACATAACCCTGCTTTATTGCACTTAATATAAAACATAAGCATTTCCCCCATTATTAAAACTCCCCAGTGCCCAGAGTGGAGGCCTGTGATCATGGTGAAATTTCCATGGTCCTCAGTGGGCTCATCACACCAGTCTTCACTACACAGAGTTGAGTTCCCCCTAGCTGTGGGCTCCTAAGGAGGAACCAGGACTAAGACAGTCATGGGGGGGGAAGACATGACTAGCCTTGTTCAGCTGGCCACTCCCAGGGGCCAATATGTTGACTGCTAAGCAGCCCCATAATCCAGAAGTTCTTTCCTGCACACACACTGGCTTTGAACTTGGGAGGCAGGTCCAGGCCACAGCAGCCCCAGGGGGGCAAATTATCCAGGCGCAAAAGGAAAAAGGAAGCTACGCCAGTGATTTTGTGTGAGAGAGGAGACTACTCGGTTTAGTTTCCAGGAGAGAAGAGAGTCGTCCTAACTCAGTCATGTCCCAGTGATGGGAGCCCTGCAATGGCCGCCCTGCTTGTCACATGCAGCAGACACACCTGAGGGTACGGGAGGCTGAAACTCCTCAGCATGTATCTTTGTGTTTAAAAGTAAACAAGTAAACAAAAAGTTCTATTTGTTACTGTGCTCAACTAAACAGCACATTAATATGTACTATTAAGGACAGAAACTGCCTACTGGTATGCACACTGTTGTGTAACTGCTCTCCTTGAGTCTGAGCTGAAATTACTGACTCTCCTCTAACCAAGAATATGGCAAGAGTGAAGGAATGGCACTTCTGAGATTAAGTTATAAAAAGACGGTAGCTTCTGCCCTGATTGCTCTCACACCAGCTTCCTTGTCATGAGGCAGCCCTGTTGGGAGGCCTCCATGAAGGGGACCAAGGCCTGCCACGTGTGTAGAGTTGGAGCAGACACCACCAGCCCCAGCTGAGTCATCTGGTGAGATCGCAGCCCTGGCCAGCAGCTTCACTGCGGCTTCCTGAGAGAGCTTGAGCCAAAGACGCCCGGCTAAGCCATGTCCAGGTTCTCCACCCATGGAACCTGTGATAATTGACGTCTATTGTTTTAAGCTTGTTTTAGAAAATGAATATATCCTCCAAGAAAACATTTTTCTTGGGTTAATATTCAAGTTAATATCTATTCTTAAAGTCTTCCATTGTGTATCTTAGCCCAAACCATCCTCACTGAAATACTGACCCCTGAATAGTAGAATGCTTCGCATGGAGGTGGCACGTGACAGATGAATGAATGAATGACAAGCTGCACCCTGCTGAGCTGTTCTACAGCACCTGGGTCTCAGTAAATACTGAACAAAGCGCACAGGTAAAAAGCAGGTGAAAACAAGCAAGTGCATCAAATGAACCTACCAGGACAGAGCCTTAGTGATTGCACTTTGTTGGCACCTCTAGGCTCAGCTCTGTGACTTTCCGAAGGCAAATTCCTCCTGAGAGGCCTTATTGAGATAGAAGAGTATATATGAGCTCCTGACATTATCTTTGGGCCTAAAAGCAAACCAGATCTTTATTTATTACTGTGCTCAACTAAATAACACAGCAATACGATGTGTGCAGGCCAGAAACTACAAGTCAAGTGAGTAGACTGATGGCCAAAGCCAAAACTCACCAACTTCCCTGATAATTTATGAGCTGATGCAAAAGTAAGAGCTGATTTCAGAATCAGCTTCAAGGGTCATGGAAATGATTGTAACTGTTTGAGAGGCAACAAGGAATTGTCCTTTGCTGTCCACAAGACAAACAAGACTCTTGTCAGTCCACCCAGTTTTCCATTTCATTTTCTAAGACAGTTAAATGGTGGCCTGACGTAAACTATACAACCCACAATGTGCTTTCATCTAGAGCAAGTCTATTTAAAATTGTTGTGCCAACCTGTGGTTGTTGGCCAAATTCTACTTTTGTATTAGAGGGGTCGGAGCAAAAGGATTTTGCCAAACAGAGCGAGTACGTTGGCTGATGAGGTCCTGTGGTGGGGGACAAGGTGGGTCAGAGGAAGGGTGAACGGCAGGGAGGGCTGCTGAGTGAGGGCTCCCTGCTGCACCTGATCCTCCCCTACCTCCAGAAGGGCAAAAAGGACACATAAATGCAGGTCAGCATCACAGCATTTCCTTATGGCGGGGACACAATCCCCTCAAAGGTTATTTACATAGCAAGGACAATTTTTTGTAATCTACTCTCTTAAGCCAGTTTTAAATTTTTAAAAAATCCATGTAGACTTTTTGTATGATTTGCTTCAATGCGTTGAGTGACGAATGGCTGCCCCTAGGGTATTGCAGGAGCTCAGAGGAAATTCCACACAGGAGGAACCTGGGGACTTTTGCTGGTATTTTTTCTGGCAGCAGCTTTGTGCCCTCTGTGCCCTCTGGCCTGCATCCCCCACCCCCTCAGGACAGGTCCCTATGGGTCTATAGAAGAGGGCTTTCTCACCCCCAAAAAGAACAGGGCTCCCATTCTTGACACAGTAACATCTCCTGTATTTCTTAGAAATAATTTTATTACTTGTAGCAACAGCCTAGAAACATAATTGGATTCCCCTACTGGCGTCAGAGGAGAAGGGAAGTTCACAATATTACTCAAGGAAATAGTTAACATTAAGAAATAATCTCTTAAATGGGCCATCTGGTGGAAGACAAAATGCTCCAGGAGGCTGGGCTTGCTCTGGAGCAATGTCTCTCTACGAACCACCTTCCTAGCCCATGAGGAAAAAGAATTCTTCAATCACACAACTGCCCATTCCTGCCAATGAGCAGAGCCCAATCACGGTACATTTCCAACTTCATCACTCTGGACCCATCAGCAGCTAGAAACCTCCCGCCAGAAGGACTGTCCTTTTCCTCAAGTCTGTTGGTCCATTTACATGACAACTTCACCCCTCGGCCAGCAAAGGAAAACTTCCCACGCTCCCCATGCACCAAAGTCCTTTCCCCGAAGAAGGCAAAGGCCTCCCTCCAAAAGCTCTCATGGGTTCTCACGCTTCCCCAGGCCAAGGTGCTGTGCCTGGGAACACAGCCAGGCCCATAGCTAGAGGGAGGCAAGGAAAAGCCTGTGAGAACCCACCAGAAAAAAACATGGTTTAAAAAAGTCACCCCACACACAAACATGGGCCAGAAAATAACAAGTGTAGGTGGGGATGTGGAGAAATCAGAATCTCTGTGTACTGTTGGTGGGAGTGTAAAATGGTGCAGCCACTGTGGGAACTGTGGCAGTTCCTCAAAACATTAAAAATAGAACTAATTTATGACCCAGCAATTTCCTTTCTGGGTGTTTATCCTCAAGGATTAAAACATGATGCTCGAAGAGATATTTGCACGCCGTGTTCACAGCAGTAGTCAATAGGCAATAGGCAATAGGCAATAGACAGAAGCAACTCAAGTGTCCATCACAGATGACTGGATAAACAAAATATGGTAAATACGTACCATGGAGTATTATTCAGCCTGTAGGATCTGTCAGAAGAAAGAAAATTCTGACAGATCCTACAAAGACAAGGATGAGCCTTGAGGACAGCATGCTGGGTAAAATGAGACGGCCTCCAAAAGACAGCGGCGCAGGCTCCACATAGGTACCTAGGAAAGTCAGGATCACAGAGACAAAACGCGGGCTGCGGGGCCAGGGCCTGGGAGAAGCGCACAGGAGTTAGCGATTGGTGGGGACGAGTTTCCGGGAGCAGCAGTGCTGGGGACAGTGGCCGCGAGGGCGCAGAACTGCGCGACAGTGCTCCTGCCACTGGGCTGTGTGGCCTGGACATGGCTAACGCGATACATTTTATGTTACATGCACTTTACCACAATCCAGTTTTTTAATAAAAAAGGTAAAAAGCAAAGTCAGGTCACATCTGGAGTCTTCAAAGAACATTAGACCCTGAGCAGGCTCCGTGGTTGGCCCCAAACTCCGAGCTGACCCCACCTGACTGGGCTGCTGTGGCGAAGTCAGTGCTGGGACATCGGGCTGCCCTTGGTGCCCGATGGAGGAGAACGTTCGGGTATTTCCAACGTCAGCGTCTGAACAGAGAGCCCAGCCAGACCCTTCTAAAACTCAGAACACCCAAATGCACTGAACAATGGGTTTCTAAGTGTGCCAGCTCCAGTATGTGAGTTGAAATTCACGTGCAAAAAAAGTGATACAAATACATTCTCCTAGAGACTACTTGGAAAGGTGGTGGTCACTGACTTAAGACAAAGTTTCAATCCCACTAATTTGAAATTGTCCAATCCAAATTCTGTTGGAAAACTAGAGAATCATGAGTTTTAGGACATGTAGTCCAGCTGCTCACTTGATGGGCTGCTCACTCACTGGGTGACCCCTGGCTGGTGAAGGAGCCAAGGTGTCCCTCTAGCTGTATCCTGACCCCTGCCTGCCCGTTCGCCAGGTTCTCCCAGCTCTTGTGGGTGGGCAGTGATGTGGGAACCTGGACTCATCTCACAGTTTACGTGAGGTCAGCGTGCACCCAGAGCCACTCAGAGCCTGACTCTTCCCATGAATTCTCTCTCTTACGCAGCCTCCAGTTTTCTGAGTTTTCTCTTTCTTGCTACCAAAAGGCTCAACAAACACACTGTCTGCCCCCACCTCTTTACAGCCTAAGCTACCGGCACACCAGACGACAGCATGATGCTTGCAGCCTCACAGAGCTGCACTGAGCACAGAAGTGGCCGTTTCCCCATGACTGCAGCAACTGACCGTGGTGCCAACCCCAGGGAAGAACACTGGGTGACATTTCACAATTTCGGCGTTGCTCTCATTTGGGGAATGTGAATGAGTGTCTCTGCAGTTAAAAGCTGCCTTGTGAACATGGTATGGCAGCAAACCCAGTCGTTTTATGGTAACAGCTAAGCCAGAGGAAGAAAGTACCTCCGGTGTGGCACAGCTCACGGTGGCAGGCACCGACCCTGCCCTGCCATCATCCACCCGTGATGGCACTGAGCTGATCACCCCGCCTGGCCTCCTTCACAGGGTGAATGCACACTGCAGGACAATGGTTGTTTATTCTTGCCTAGAACAGGTAGGATACCATGGGGGCAGGGAAGAGGGGGTGTGAGTCACAGAGGACCCACTGCAATCTCAAAGACATGGGGGGCCTGACAGGCAAGGCCGCACCGTGTGCAGAAGGTACTGACGGGGCCCGGAAGGGAGGGGATCCATCCTGCCAAGACCCCCGTCCCGGGCAACGTTTCGATGTCTAAACCCAGAGGCAGGGCCTACAAAAGACACAACACCCTCCCGGTGCCATCTAACTCTCTAAGAGTTGGGGCTCCTCCAGCAAGAAATGTGGGGAAGACACAGAGTACCTGGTGGTTATAAAAGATATAATTGGGTATTGATTTTTGAATCTGGGTATAAGTTGAATAGTATAAAATAATGTGTCTAAGGTTGTACATAGATTGAATGTGCATTGTAAGTTCAATTTGGAAATGTTTTAAGTGCTTGGAAAGGTTTTGCTTGTTAAGTAGTACTTAAGAAGAAAATAAAATGCATTAGGTATGTATGTGCAACTTTAAATATTTAGGGGGTATAATTACAGGTTGTACAACTAGATTAGTAAGTAAAATAACCATATTTATAAGTTGTACTCTAAATCTTAAGGAAACTAGGCTCTGAAGGTTTACTAACTCTAACATTTATTTTTCAATTCCAGTGTATCATACCTGGCCTTCTCTGTGCACACTTGCCACGCTCCAGGATCCCAGTGGTGAGAAATTTTGTTTAAATAAATGGGGGGGAGCAAGTGAAAATAAAATGTGAATGAGTGGGGAGTGAAGAATGCATTCCAGGCAGGGGCATCCAGGAGTGAAGGAGACAAGTCCAGGCAAAAAGCTGGTCCCTCCAGCTCCTCACGGGATGGCTACGCCCAGAGCAGCGGAGACTGGGGCGGGTTTGTTTACTGGATCACTTGTACTTTCACAAGACTTGGTACATCTGTGTTTTAGGGGAAAAAAAAAACAAAACTATTTTCAGGTTCCACTAAAGTTATGAAATTATGAAGTTAGGGAAGATTAAATAGTGCAAAGCTGGCGTCAGTTCACAAGGGCTCGGAGATTCCTCTGTGCCCCAGAGAATCAGGCCCGAGGGAGACCTGAGGGCAGGCACACCTCAGAGGGGCCCGATGGAGACCGGCCCGTGCCCACAGCCCAGTCTCCGACAACAGGCCCTAGAGCTACTGCTGTGCAGCCAACATATTTCTCCCTTGCTTGATTTTTTAAAAATTAAAACTAATACCAGTGTGATGAAAATAGCACAGGAAGTTCCTGGGATCTTGTTCCTCCTCCCACATCTGCCAAAATGCAAGTAAAGTTCCTAGGACCTCAATCCACTCTCCATAAATAAAGATACCGCCAGTCACTCAGTGTTCCACAGAGGAAGCATTAGACATCTGACAGGAATGTGCTGGTTAACCCTCGCATGTAAGGTGTGGTAGAGAAAGCGTTTGTCAACCAAAATGTAGCACCCTCTTCACACGGTGGAGTTGTGAAACCAGCGGGCCCAGCCCCATGCCGCCTGGGTCAATTCTTCTCAATGGGAAGTGACAGGAAGGTATGTGGGTCCCATCCAGGCCAAGGGTTCTGAGAAGCAGGGGCATCTCTGCACCCCTTCTGCTGGGGTCCGGAATGGTGGAGGAGAGTGAGATGGGGGAGCCAAGGTCTCCGCATCACTGGAGAGGACAGAGCCCGACAACCGGAGTGAGCGGTCAGCTGCTGGTTTACTCGCACAGCGGCTGGAGCTACTCTGTATGGTGTCTGTGTGTCTTCCCTGCGTGGTGTGGCACTGTTTTAAGGTGCTCTGCCCTATTTTATTCCCTTAGCTGCACTGGCATCACAGGAGGGTTCCCCAATATACAAACATCTGGGGGCAGGGCAGCCCCGCCCCATACAATTAAAATATTATTCTGTTTAAACAAAAACCTATTTCCACAGAGAACACACTGCCCACACTGCGAATGTGTGTGCTGATCCGCACAGAAGGTGGAGGCCCCGAAGGCGTGCCCCTCGTCCTTGCCCCAAACTGCCCAGGCGGTGGCTGAGTTCCCCCCACCACTCACTGGCTGCCCAGGGCACCTCGGAAACACGCAGGGGCCCTGTCAGGCCTTCCTTCCAGGGCCTGGAGTGCAGACGCACTTCCGTGGGCAAGTCGTTATTACAAACAGACAGGCATGGAGTTGAGCTGCCTTGAGTCACTTCTTGTTGGTCAACAGGGTTGGCCCACAGAGGTTCCCAGGCCTGTCCTTGTACGCTGTTTGGGCACAAGGCACCTGGCCACAAGGCCCTGGGAGCAGGTGGGGATGGTGCCTCCTCCCTCCGCAGCCAGAGGTGGAGGGTGGTGTGGCCGGTGGGAGGGAGGAGGGGAGAGAAAGAGAGAGCCCGAGAAGATTGACACGAAGGTGACAAACATTAGATTTTTAAAAAATTCAAGGGAATCAGCTGGGACTAGTGAGGTAAATCCAGGAAGGGAAATGGGTCTTAAAAACAGGCCTCTACATCTATGTTAATCATTTTATGTAAGAAGTCAATGTGGCGGAATAGGAATTTAAAATATTTTTTATCTAATTTTGGGGGGGTTATGCTTATTTTTTATCAAACAAAAAAGTGGGTGGAAGTGTGGGCAACTACTGGGATTGAGGACAGGCAGGTAGCTCGGTTCCAAGCACTCGGCTGAAATCCTGTTTGTCCACTGACACACTGACAGGCTCTGGTCCCGCGAAGAATCCCGCAGGCAGTGCTCCGGCTCACCCCACAGGCAGCCGCAGCGGCCGGCTTCTTGTGTTCTTCCGCCTGCAGAGTCCATCTGTGTTCTGTCCGTGGTTCCCCCCGTCTCCAGAGAAGAGCATGGAGGACGAGGTGGTAGACAGCACATCTGGCCAAGGAACCCCTGCTGCAGCCAGCACGCCAGGCAAGCATGAGAAAGCCAGACCACCCTTACATTCCCAGGCCCTGGATGACCATGCTCAGTACAAAACCACAAAGCAAGGGCCTGGAGACACAGATATGTGCTCTAAAGACATAAGGGGAGAGCATCACTGACATTCGTGGCCTAGAACCCCATATCTGAGTTTCTTGAACCCCAGGGGCACTCAGACCCCTGGAGGATCTCTGTGAAATGCAGGCTCTGACTCTGCAGGTCCAGGGGAAGTCCAGAGTCCGCATTTCTTACCTGCTCCCTGGGGTGCCACTGCTGGTGGACTGCACTTCGGGTAGGAAGGGTCCAGAGCAATTTGGGGACGGAAGGAGCCACAGGCGAGAGGCCCGGTGTCTGATCTGAGACTTGGGTCTGCAGAGAAACCGTGACACCGCCGAGCTCTGCTCTGGTCCCTGACACTGTCAAGGTTTAAGCACACATTCGCTTTGCTCAAAACCTGTGCTGCGGATTTTTATTCATACCGGACATCACATGGGTATAATACATTCAATCTGGAAGTTTGAACATTTATTCTTGAAGTTTCTGTTTGAGTCTCACTTACAGGAGGAACTTGTCAAAGCAAATGTCTGAAACACACTCTGATATCCAGGCACGGGCACCCACCGTGTCCTCTCTCACCACCGACCTCAGCAGGTGGGTGTGGGGGTTTTAAGTGATATTAACATGCTAGAAGGCACTCAAGTGCTCAAAGCTTGAGACCCCAAAATGAGTGTGATTATTTCATTCTTCATAAACCTGACAGCTGTTGACAGCCAGCAACGGGAAGTGTAGCAGAGACTGCGGAGGAGGAGATTCAAGGACACTGAGTTCCAGGCAGGTCCCAAGACTCCTCTCTCTAATCCCTCAGGAGGCAGCCGCCACTTCGAGTCACCTCGAAACTGCAAGGATGTGCTGTTCTCATTGTTCTTTACCCTCCGGCTGTATTATATGCTCTTCAAGCTGAAAAGACTTCCAAAGAAAGCATGATTTATAAGTAAGAAAAGTTACCAGTGCTGTTTCTTTAAATGTCTGCGTTTTTTTGGAATTTAAACTATGTTGATTTTTCTATCAAACTGCCCCCATATTCTGAATAGAACAAAACAGAGCATGTGGCTAAAGGAGACAGATCAGGCACAACTCACGCTGCCGGGAGCTGCTGGGCCGTGGTCAAGGAGCAGCTGTGTGGCCTGCACCCACGGAGATGCGGCACAGCGCCCTGTTGGACCAAGGTGGGCTCAGATTCCCCAGTTACCAGCTAGCTCCCTGACCTTGGGCCAGCCACTTAGTCTTGCTCAGCATCATGCCTGCTTCTTTGGGTCACTGTCACAATGGAATGCCATATGGTGCATTAAGGGCCTGCTCCATGACAAGCCCTGGACATGGTAGTGGATGCTGCTACTACCCATGAACTTCTCCGCCCTCAAAGAGTTTTCACCTGTTTGCAAATTGGCATTGTCCTCTGAAGCCTGTCTTCCCAACAAAAGGGAAGATCCCACCCCTGGTTCTTTCCGATGCTCATATCCTTCTTTGTCACCCAGGTGGGAGAAATTCATCTTAGTATCCGACATTACATTCGGGACAGTATTTTATCCATCTTTTTTCTTTCTTAGCACTTTTGGTGTCCTCATTAAGAATTCTTTGTCTTTGCTGAGATCATGAAGATATTCTCTTATTTTTTCTAAAAGGTGACTTGTTTTACCTTTCATATTTAAATTAGCCATTCATTGTAAATTGATTTTTAGCAGCATTAAACAACAATATTAATTTGATGTTTAAATATCATTGGAATAAGTAATAGAAACAGAGGCATGGATACCTGGACAGTCTGATGGCTGTCTGAGGGGAGGGGTGTTGGGGCCTGGAAGAAAGAAAGTGAAGGGATTAAACAAAACAAAAAAAAAAAGAAAGAAAGAAAAAGAAACATATATATACATGACACCTTGACACAGACAACAGTGGTGAGAGCCAGAGGGAAAGGGGGGTGGGAGGGTGGGCGGAGGTGGGCAAAGGGAGGGAAATGGGAATAAAGAGAGTGCTTGGGGTGCAGGGCAGACGGCGCGGTGTGCAGAGGGTGTTTCGTTGACTTGCACACCTGAGACCTGTGTGGTTTTAAGAACCAATGTCACCCCAATAAGTTCAATTAAAAAAGTATAATTGGATATTAATTTGGTAGTTTGTCTTTTTTTAAAATAGAAATTAGAAACTTAAAAGGTACTAATTTTCTGGGTAGAAAGGAAACTATAAACCCTAAAATTATAATATCGTTCTATTTTAACTTTAAGATAGTCAAAATTAGAAAACGATGGTGCCATTTCGTGAGGCCAAAGGAAAGTCATTTTGCCGCAATCACACACTGAGAGGGAGAATGCTCGTGTGAGGCGAGTGGATTATGGCGACTACTGAAGACACACCCATGTGCACATTCAAGAACACTTCATTTTATGTATACTATAAATATAAATTTGTAATAAATATATTTATATAGTATATTCATACTTATTAGCTATATTACAATCATTGTTTTTGTGCATGTTTATATTTTTGTTACATTAAATACACTTACAGTGATGTGCCCGTGAAGATACCAGATTGGCTCGGGTGAAACTGGGGAAATTCTAAGAAGAATTCTGCCAAACCACCGCGCGAAGACACTGAGGGGTACGTTCAGTGGTGTCCCGCGGGTGCAGCACTGTCACTATTTCAAAGCACTGTCTTTGAGGTGGTAGATGGGACTCCGTCATTGTACCCGAGGAGAAGTGCGGCCTTTGTCTAGTACAAAGACCCTGGTGTTTGCGGGGCAGCCGTGACATCGTCATGTAACATCCGTGTCAGAGCCGGAATGTCACAGGATGTCACCGAGACTGATGCAGACAGATGTGGCAAAGCAGTTTCTCCCGCTGCGAACTAACTTCAGATGCCAGCTTTGTAGGGGGCCAAGTCACTAAGTAGGAGAAGCCACTCATTTATCCTTCTGCTGAATATGAAGAGAAATGAAATTGTGAAGTAACCTGATAGCCTTTGGTAAAAAGCAAAATTATATGGTGTCCGATTTATAGCACCACAAATCACTTTTTATTCCAAGCTGTAGATGCTGTCATCGGTGATCCTGGCAGGTTCACATGAAAACAAATAAGTCTGCAGCCTGAGGGCGGGCTGAGGCCGAGGTTTCTGGACTGTAGAGGGCTGGGCACCGCCAGAGGCAAGTGCAGGCGCCCGAGCACTGCGTCCGCTGAACCCGGACTCTGGCCTGCCTGAAACGGACAGGCTGTCAGGATATTTGGACACTTCTCCAAACTTGTCTTTATTTCCACCCAGGTCAAAGACTGGCGGTATATCCATATATGCACACGGCCTGTGTGGACATTCGAGGGGACCCACATTTACCCCCAAATCACTGTAACCAAAACTCCTGGGTAAGAATCATGACCCAAAACACCGTTTCACACACCGGTCTTGAATATGATGAGTTTTGAACTGGAAACCTTTTTCCAGAGCCAGAATTCTTAACAACTGTATCAAGTCCACAGACATGGCAGCATGGGACAAGCAGGCTGTGTGACACTGGCAAGACACATGCCCACGTGGGGACCAGAAAGCTCTGCTTAGCTCCACAGTGCAAGCCCCATCCTGAAAGCACCTGCTCAGCACCCAGCTCCTGTTCAGTTGTAGAGGATTCTAAGCTGCTGTTCCTCATAATCACATATGTGATTTGCTTCTTTTAACAAACCCTTAAGTTAGGAATAATAAACTGAGACCTGTGCTCAAGGGAGGGCGCTCACGTTGTGCACAGCTGTCATGGCTGGCCGCCCCGGGCTGCCAACCACAGTGAGGAAGGGAGTTGACTGGTCCGTGGCCCCTTTTACATAGCGTTTCAGGTCCAGGCTCTTTGCTGCTTTCTAGCGGGTGTGTCCTAGTCCACCACCAAACACGAGAGGGGTCAGCCCCAACGGGGCAGAGGAACGCTTGTTCTTGGCTGGTTTCTCGATGACATGAAGTACTGGATGGAGTGGAATTGGACAACCCTCCTTGCTCTTTGCCTCAGTGTCGAAGGGAAGACCCACCCTGGCCGCAGGCCTTCCATAACCTGCAGGGTCTCAGCACCCTCTGTCTTTTGTGAGGGGCCCTAAACAGCAGAAAATGCCCCAGCAGAAATTCTAGGCATGTTAAAATGTAAAAATTTTGTTAGTGAATTCAGCACCCATTTCCTTTCTGTCTAGCATAAGAAAGAGATGCGCAGTTCCAAACTTCACCCTAAACTCTGACTGGAGGTGGTATAAACAGTGTACAACAAGGAATATGGGGCTTGCCACATGACTGACACTGTTGCCAAAAGGCTTCAACTATGATGGAGAATTTGATTTGATTTTTTCGGTGGGGAAAGGCAACGAAACCTTAGAAATAAGAGGACCCTAGCAACACCAGACGGCCCAAGTGCATGTCCCCGCATGGTGCCTGTGCAGAGGAAGTGGCACTAGTTACTGAGCACCAAAGCACATTAAGGACAGAAGACACTTTTCCTGGCCCTTGGCCTCTCATGGCTAAGCTACCTGGAGGCTGAGCGGCCAGCTCGATGCCTTGTTCATCTCTCCAAGACCTTTGCTAAGTCTCAACCCATCTCAACATGGAGGGTGAAGGGAGACATGTCAGCCAACCATTTCCTAACCATGGATCGTCTGACATTTAATTGTGGTTGCATTGATCTTATCACTCTTGGAAAAATCTTGCCCTTCCTGCACAGCAGTTGAAAATACTAGGTTGTTTCAATTGCCATTGAAAACACAACCCGTGGTACGTCAGACACAAAGGAAATAAAAATCGCTGACATTCTGCTTTGCAAGGACAAATAAATTTGCCCCAGAAATGGCGTGTTTGCCATGAATCTCATTAAAAGTACCATGAGATTATCCGGAAAAATTAATACAAGCTGTTGGTTATCAGCTACGTCATTTCAGCTCTTAAATGCAAGTCCTGCTTGTCAGTTTGCTGCTGGGGGCAAGGACAGGCGTTAACAAAGAAAGTCACATTCAATTAGAAACCATCACCAAGGCTGGTATTTGTGGTTACGGTGCAGGGATCAGCTTGAAGAACAACCACACCACCACTTATGGGTTTCAACTTGAAGCAAGGGCACTTTTGGTAGCAAAGGGATCAAGTCCTCTCTCCAATGTGCCAACCAGAAGAGCTATTTGCCTGGAAAGTTTGGAAACTGAGACTTCATGTTACTGAGAATGCTCAAGATAGAGTATTGAATCATTATTTTACAAGTGCCTTGGAAAAACTCACTTACCAACATGGGGTGGTGGCATCTACAAGTGCCAGTGCCAGTGCCAGTGGTGCCTCCTACTGTCCGCGTGCTCACAGCCTCTCCCAGGTGACACCTGCCAGCTCTGATGGCCCACACGTGCCTTCTGCAACCTCCATCTGACAATCGCTCATAGAGAAATAGGTACACGCCCAGCACTACTCAGGGTCCTGGGAATAAGTAGTGAGCAAGAACATCAAGCAAGAGCAATCATGTTCAGTCTCATTTCGTTGGTAAACAAGTTTGATTTGGTTTCCAAACTTCACACAGATTGATCATTTGGCTGGTGAGTTACCTCTCAGTTACGTTCATCCAACACTTCTCGAGAGGAGCCCGTTTTCCAACTCTTCTGCACAAGCACAGCTGCTGTTGTAAGTGTTCCTTTGCTCCCCTTAGACCAACACCGACTCAGACCCACAGAGCAGACTGCAGGGGAAAGCCACCACCCACAGCAGGCACTGGCCTCAGGGCTTGTGCCCTCTCTGCTCCGCCTGGAGCGCCCCTCCTCCAGTAATCTCAGTACATCCTTTCCTCGCTCCCTTCAGGTTTTACTCAAAAGTCACTTTATTCTGGGTAATCTTTCAACTTTGCCTATCCTCTCTTTAATGTATTCAGCTGAAGCTTCTTATCATAAGCATAGAACATTTTTATTCTGTTTCCTGCTCATTTTTATAAAGTAATAGAGGCAAAATGCAATAGCACTAATGTGGCTTGGAGGACACCATTGAAACTGGACTTCAATGGCCTGGGGGCAGCGGGATCATGAAAAGTTTGTCAAGCAGTTTACAAAAAGGTAGATTTTGTTCCTAATGCAGGACCCAGTATATTAATAACCAAGGTTGTTCAAGGGTATTTATTTTAAAAGGTACACATTTTAAAGGAATATACAAAAGTCCAGAAGAATCTGCATCTGTTTAGCCTTGGTTGATGTATCATAGCTAGAATTGTGTCCCTGGGGGGAGGGGAGATGTGATTTGTCATACCATACCCACCATAGCACTTTGTGTACAACTCTGCCATGTCCAAAGCAGAAGTGTTGTTGAAATGACTTGACCATGGACTTTGCTTCTTCATCCTTCCTGGGCTGTGAATTCCAGGCCCTGCAGCCAGGATGATGTCCTCAGTCCCATAGTAGTCCTTGTCCTGCACTGAGAGGTGTGGGAAGGTCCCAGGCCTGGGGAGGGGCAGCCAGGAACCCGTCACCTGACCGACCAGAGGTGTGCATCTGAAAAGACCTGGAGACAAGTTCAGCTCCAACCTCCTGTACCTCCAACCAGCCCTTCCCACCCAGTCCTGGAGTCTGGCTGCCCCACTGGTCTCTCTCACTGTACTGTTTGGTTTGGGCTGTGGCCTCCACCCTGGCTCTGACTCATGCATCCATGAGAAACCCAAGCTCCTTCCCCCGAAAGTGTGTCTGTGGGTGGCAGGTAACCAGGCTGACAGAGGTGTCACTCCCCAAGTCAGGGCTCTGTCACTCCAGCAGGTTATAGGGTGAAGGGGCTCAAGGCCACTCCTTTCTTATCTGAGCTGGTCTCTGGGGTCCCTGTGGCAGGAATGGTCCTCAGTGCTCAGTTCTGCCAGCATTATCCCTTCCCTCTGAGCTCTTGAGGTGTCACTGTTAGTGACTTAAGAACCAGGAGGGCCACTTCCAAGCAGTGGAAGTGGTGACACTTCCAAGCAGTCACCTCCAGTTTCTCACAATGGTCCAAGAAGAAGCAAGAATAACTTTCTTGGGCTAAGAGGACTTGGAGATGATCCAATAACACAGTCTTCAGATCCTGGTTCTGGTGTGCCCCTCAGGAGACCATGCCTCCCACCAGAGACTGTGCCGTCGGGGCCATAGCCACTGGAAACAACTCTGTACCCAGAGAGGATCTACTCGGGTGGTCTCCGTGGGCCACAAGGTTCTAGAAGCCGTTGGGGGTCTTTTGTGGACATGCAGGGGATGAGTTTGTCCAAGCCCCACCTGCAGAGGGAGAATGAACCTTGTCTGGCTCCTCTGACTCAAAGGTGAGACTGGTGGAAAGCAGGCAGAATCTGAGGGCGTGGAGCGCCTGCACCCTGTGACATTCGGGTGGAGCAGGCACAGAACAGCACCTGTTCCGGAGTGTCCTTCAAATAAAAGCCATTGCAACAAATGTGATCACTTTGGACAGAGATCCAGCATATTGTTGCTGCCATGGACATGTGTGAGGGGCCAGTGGACACAGTGCAGAGCGGACACTGGAGTGGTTTCTAAGGGGTTAGCTAGACAGTTCCTACCAAATTAGAGTGAGAGACCTGGAGGCATCCATTTGAAAGACAGACATTCACAGCTAGGACAGCGGAGAACACCTTTTCTTGTCCACTGCAGAAAACGCGTGCCCCTGAGGTGGGACAGGCTGGCCCGAGCTGCTCTCCCTTCGGGACAAGGGAGTGAGGGTCAGCCTGCTGCTCTGACGCTGGAGTTCTCAGCTCTCTGGTGCGATTCAGAAAGTGGCTCTGTCCCGTTCACTTCACGCAACATCCTCTGACAGGATTTTTAAACCTCGGCCGGCTTAAAACCTGAAGAAACTGGTGATGAATATCCACAGTAGGGAAATTCACCGCTAGCCCTCCACTCACCCTTCCCTCCCAGGTCTCTGCCTGGAGCTGGACTAACCTCGACCGAGGCTGAGGGCTGCAGAACAGTTCTCTGTTGCAGCCCAAACTCCGTAGGTACGCCGTGTGTTTTCTCAGCATACCCATTTTAGGTTGGTGTGGTATTAAACTTTTCTGCCAGTAAGTAGAAAACACAATTTTTGTAAAAACTGAGAAACAACTTGCAGGCGAGAGCAGATATTTCAGAAATGAGTCAGAATCATGTTTTGCTAGAAGAATGCTAATGAAACACAGAGTATATATTCATGAAACTGGTAACACGCCCTCGGAAAGAAAATGACTCTTATTAGATATCTGAACTTGAGCAAAACATTCATGTCATTGATTAAAACATGATGGACTGGCTCTTGCTCTAGAAGCAAACTGAACTTTAACGTAACTACAGAGGGAAGAAGGTCTTTGGGTGACCCTGAGAGCGCATATCTTTCTGATCATCTGAAACAGTTCATTCACCTCTGAAATTCACTGTAAACCCTGGGGAAGAAGCTTCTCAGAAGTATCTGACCCAGTAAGCAGAGCCAACGCCCCTTCCACACCACGACCTCACACCTGGGGAGCCACAGAGACACAGCACTGAGGTGCCCATGACCCCCGGAGAAGGAAGGCTGGGCTGCCGTCCCGTCCTAGTGCCTGTGAAAAATCAAACTGGTTAGTAAGCTCGAGCATGACAACAATGGACTTCCTAATCTCTGCCTGCTATAAACTAATCGAATGGTCACTTATTTGCAATTCATATCAGCTGCCTCGGGCACTTCTGCAGACTGCTCTCCCTGATCAGTCCGCTGCTGTATCTGGGTATCAGCTGCGGCCCCTGTTCTGGAAGCCTTCGTGCTCGCTTTCAGAGACGTGGCGCGGCAGGCACTTGCCCTCCCAGTCGCTGCTCTGACAGCGGCTCTGCTCTCAGTCCCACCTTCACTGCTCTTGAGGGTTTTCTGCAGCCGTAAATGGGGATGGTTCACATGAAAGAGGGTGAGACGGACGAAAACCTAGAGAGAGAGCAAGTGCGTTCACAACAGCATGCCCAGAACTCTGGGTCAGAGGGTGGATATGACTCCTTCCAGACTCCAGAGGCGTGAGGGCTGAGTGGTTCAACCCTCACGGACAGCAAGTCACTTAAAACCAAGGGTACAGGAGGGGTGTGAATGCTAGGGGATTCTTTCTTAAACCTTATGAATTGATTTGATTTTCCTTAAAATCATAATTATTGTGATTGTGTTTAAGAAAAACAAGACTTCCTAAGTTTTACAGATACACACTGAAATATGTACAGATAAAATGATACAGTATTTGGCATTTGCTCTTTAAAAAATTAAGACAGTGGCAAGGTGGGGCTACTAACGAAGTAAAGCTGACTGTAAGTCGATCATTGTTGAAGCCAGGCGAGGGGTGCATGGGGGTTCATAACAGTAGTCCCTCTATTTCTGTATGTGTTTGAGATTTTTATGACACAAAGTTAAAAATTAAATGTTGTAAAAGATAATGAAGGTCTTCCTCTGTCTTATCAGACAACTATCTAGTTTGAGACTCAGCTTCCTTTAACTCTTTAAATTTGTTGGCAGATATCTAAATCAGGAGGTTTTTGCCTTGCAAAAAAGAAACCACAGTTCACAGCCTTCTGCTCTCCTCTCCTCATCCTCCCCCCTCCCCTCCCCTCCTTTCGCCTCCTCCCTTCTTCCCTCTTCTCAGCTCTGCTTTCTCCCCAGGATTTCAGGAGACGGGCACAGGGCACAGTGTCTCCCATTCAGCAGAGGTGGCCTCCCCACCCAAACCACCCTTCAGCGAGCCCCTGGGGACGTGCTGCCACATGAAGCGGCAGGCTTCCACCTTCAGAATCCCCCTTTAAAGAGACAATCACAAAGCTTGACTATTGACAATCTACAAAATATTTTCAGATTCTTGAAGGAGAAAACAAAACATGGTGCTTCTGAGAGACACAGGAAGAACTCTCTTGTTTCTGCCACCTGCCTGCACTGACCATCCCTCTCTCCTGGAGGGCAGGACAGGTGGGGTCTGGGCACAGCAGGTGCCCTCAGTGTGAGAAAAATTGAACTGAACTCCTGCCAGTTACACAGACCTGCTGGGCTCCCAGTGGCACCTTCGTATGCCCACTGAATCCTTCCCATTGTCAAAGGCAGGTCCCTAAACAAATGGACATGGATGAAGAGAATCTACTAACTAAATTAAGAAAACACTTAAATCTATTAATTGAATTAAGAAAACTAAAAACCATACTACCCCTGAAGGATCAAATTCTCTAGAAAGAAGGGGAAGGCATCTGCCTGGGAAAAGGATGGTATCCCTTTAAAATATTTATTCCAGTTTTAATAGCCTTGTAGATAGACAAGATGCCTTGCCAGAAGCCAGAGGACATCTGCTGGGTCCGTGTAAAGGGGTGGGGGTGGGGAATGGTGGCTTGACGCAAGAATGAGGGAGGCAAATGTAATGACGAGCGATGTGAAAATGACCTTGGCCCTGCCCGGGATCCCACCTGCTGCTCACGGCGCTCAACAGCTCTGTTCTGAAAATGCTGTGAACTCCACCCTATGGAAAGAACTATATCTTGAATTCCTGAATGGATTTTTGTTTAAAGAAAGTCTGTTGCTAGTTATCTTAGACAACTTCTGGGGTTAATTGTGTGACTTCAGGTGCCTTACCCAGCTTCTCCACACACCAGTGTCCCCACACACGAATGTAACGCGGGAGCAGTAAGAGCGCCCCCTCCCTCGGGTGGGGGGGGGGTGTTGCAAGGATTAAGTGATTAACACCTTTGAAGGAGGGAGACCAGCCTGGGATCTATCTAGTCAGTGCTCAAGAAAGCAAGACTACATTACCATTAGTTTTCAAATAGGAAGAAAATTCACTAAGTTCCATGTGTTCACTTGCAAGAGCACAGATGAAACCCACACAAGCACGCATAGGACGTGATGGGTGTACGCAGCACGATAACCCAACTGTAACTGCGACAGTTACAGCGCGTCTCCTGCGTGCGCCCCCAGAGTTCACGTGGGCACAGGGTGCCGCTCTTCCGCCCCCACCGCTTCGTTCTGCCCTCTGAGTGAAGTGTCTGGCTCCAGTTCACGTACACTACACCGTATCCAAATATCTCCTGAAAGAGTAGTTCTGTGTCATCTTCTGCTCAAATACCTAGTGACTGCCCTTGGTCTACCTTTCCAGGAGCTGACCCAAACTCCCTTTACATCTTTGGAAGCACCATACCAGTGGCCTGAAATTCTTACTGATTAACGAGGCTTTCTCTGACTTTTCATTTCTCTTTCTCTTTTGAAGCCTCTGCTAAAATCCCAATCAGTCCTCTGGTCTCAACTGAGAGGGCCCTTCTGGAGGGCCTGCACAGCTCCCTCAGCCCACAAGAGCAGTCCCTTCCTTTCCTCCTAGGAGTCACCTGGTGAGCGTCTCAAGTGAACAATGCGCACTAGAAAACAGGGGGCCAGATGCTAACAGCGAAGGTCAGACTTTACACATGGAACTAATAAAGGCCTCCCTGACGACTCTTTATTAAATAACCACCTGGCACAGCACCTTGTTCAGAGTGGGCGTCCAATAAAATGATACTTTTTCTATGTGTCTTCAGCTGTGTTTCCTTAGGATGTTTCCTTTTCATTTCCAGAAAGTTTTGTGAGCTGGGGTTCTGCTGACTTTGGGGCAGTCCGGCAACACTCCAGACCCAGTGGTGCCCGCACTGGGTTCAAGGACAGGACCGGGTCAGCCTCAGCCCAACCAACAGCCACTGTGTCCCAAAAGCCCAGTGAGCTCATAGGCCCCAGCACACAGCACGAGAATGCAAAGGCTTCTCTGACTTTTTTAGCTGCCAACCTGGGACCTGGGGGGGCGGGGTAGCCCTTTGAGAAGGAAATCCAAATTTGGTTAACCATGTGTTTACCCAGAAGAAAGGGAGGTAAACCAAGAGAGTCCAAGTTGCTTTTAGCAGACAAGTTTAAGGTTCACTTCCATCCAGACTGTCATCAGCAGGAAAGGATGACATCACTATAGAGAATTCTCAAAATGAAATAATTATTTTCTGCACGTCTGACTGACAGTGTAACATACTTGCTCTGCCAGAAGTATGTGCATTGTGGGAAAGCCCAGTACACAGAGGGAGCTTAATTCATGCTGTTGATCTAATAAATGTTTACCGTGGACGTGCTGGGAAGCCCACTGGTGGAGACACTCCCGCTGGCAGGAGTGTGTGCCACACGGAGACACACTGACGTGAGGCTGGGGAGTGAGGGAAGGCACCTGACTGCAGCCTGGAGCCCAGGTTTCCCCAGCCCAGTACTGGCCCGGAAGCTGCGGGGTTCCTGATGAGTTGTCAGACTGTTTGGGGATTCTGTTGCTTTCCTTAACATGTGGGAATTGGTTAAGACTATTTCTAAAATTTCTCTGTTAATTAGTAATAACAATAATGTCAGTAAACATGGATGATTGTTGAGCATTTACCAGCTGCCAATCACTGTGTTATTTGTTTGTATAACCCCAATTTACCCTTAAAATAATCTTATGAAGGAAGTAAAACTACTACCATCTGTATAAGATATGGTGGTTGTTTACATTTAAAATTTCCAAAAATCTACAAATCATTACAAAGTATAAAGTACAAAGTGATGATATAAAATGTATGTGCGTTCAAGAACTAGAAAACATAATTAAAGAGACACCATTTATAATAGTTTCAGAGAATTGATAGATTTCCTGAAAATAAACCTAGCAATAGGTGTGCATGACCCCTAAAAGGAAAAGTATCGAAGTTTATTAAGAGATATTTTTAAAAAACCTAAATAAATGGAGAGATATACCATGTTCATGGATATGATTTAAAATTGTAATGTGAGCTATACAGTAATGTAATTCCTATAGAATTCACAATATGTTTCTTTAATAAACACTGAAAGGATGATTCTAAACTTACTTGAAAAATTCAACCAAAAAAATCCATGCTATTTCTGTAAAATAAGTGAGGGGCACTGACCTCGCCAGAAATCTGGACTTCTGTGTAGCTGGAGTAATTAAAACACTGTAGTATTGGTTTACAGACAGAAAAAGTTGACCATGGAATATGAATGAGGTTCCAGAAGAAGGCTCACACATGTGCAAAACTTTGGTAGGTCACAGAACATGAAGGAAGTCAGTGAGAAGAGCCACGATTGATCAAAAAATAGAGCTGGTAAAAAAATAGTTACCCATGTTGGGCCAAAAAAAGGCTATATCCTCCAAACTATATCTAGAAAATAACTCCAGGTTGTTAGGGAGTTAAATATTTTTAAAAATTTAGAATTCATTGATAATTTAGGTGACTATCTTTTGTACCTTCTAATAGCTAAAGATTTTCTTAGACGAGCTCATATAATTGATTGTAAAATGATAAGTTTAACTATATCAAAACCAAGAACTTTTGTTCACCAAGAGATGCCTTTAAAAAGTGAAAAATAGGATAGAAACTGGAATAAGATATTCATAATACCAACCGCAAAACTTTAATATCAATAATATACATAAAACTCTACAAATCAATGTTTTTTTAAACCACAAACAACTCAGGGTAATAATGAGGGAAAGACGCCAAGACATATTTCACAGAAGAAGGGACATATGCCCAATGAATTTACAAAGAGATTCACAATGAAAAATGCAAATGAAGATCACAATGAGATAACATTTTATACCCACTCAATTAGCAGAAAAGTAAAATGTCTAACACTATTAAGTGTTGGGGAGGATGAATCACAAAGCATTACAGATTGGTGCAAATTCTGTAGAAAAGGGTTTGACATTTTCTCCTAAAGTTGTACTTTCATATGGTCCCTGTCATGATTTCCTTGCAAGGTTCAGAGCCAAGAAAACCTCTTGCCATTGTATAACCACAGACACGTACGCAGACGATTACATAAGCCTGGTCTAGCCAGCACACACCTGCACCCTCCCTTCCCCTGTGCCCCTCAGTGGGACTGCGGCTGACTTCACTGTGGTATGTTCGTTCCCTGTGCTGCTCCAGTCAGAACAAGTGAATTACAGTGACATTGCCTGGATCCTAGCAATATGACATTAAGTGAAAAAAGTAGACATGTAGTATACCATGGTTACAAAGTTAAAACAATTAAGATATATACATATATAATACATATAGGTACATATGTACATAATACAACTAAGGTATATATGTGTATAATTAAGATATATATAATACATATATATATAAATAAAATATGTATACATATACAAGTATATATCTTTCAGAGATACATGCAGAAGCATAAAATCGAACAAAGACTCAAGGTGATAGTGACCTCAGGAGTGGAGAGAAGGGATGAGTGAAATATTGGGGACCATATGGTGAGACATAGTTTACTGTCCTAGTGATAGCTTTCATTTTGGGTGGTAGATCCATGGGTATTCCTTACACAGTTGAAGTAATTAGTTGCATAGCTAAATAAATGACAAAGCCACACACAGATCAGAGGTGGAGACTGTTAAACCAAGGATAGCAATTAATCTAGTTTTTGAGCTCTGAGGAATGGGCAGTAGGGTACCCTATGAAGTAAATGCTGTTATTATCTATGCATGTTACAGGCAAGGAAACGGAGGCTCAGACGGGTTAAGCAACTCACCCCAGACCACACAGCTAATAGCAGTGCAGGGACCCAAAGACAGGGCATAGGTGATACCCACATAGTCAATAGGCAGCCATGAGTCCCTGTGCTCTTTTTACACGTGGCCTGTTGATGAGAATGGGGAGCATCAGGGTGTCCGTGGTGGGTGTCTCCCATTGTAAACCTGGGTCATTTATTCCCACACCCGCTCCCAGGGCACTTCCTTCTCGACTGTGACCTGGAGGTCTCGGAACTCCCAGGAGCTGATGTCCCCACCCCTTACACACTCAGAGTGTCTTTTGGCACCTTTTCAAATCATTTTCATATTTTTTTCTGAGCAGTTTCATTTTCTAGGCCTGTTACTTCAGAACTCATTCATCAGGCACATGTGAAAGAAAAGCCGCTCTACACTGACTAAGCACATGAGTAAGTTTGTGTTTTAGTAGCACCCTGTAGGAGGTTTCTTTATAAATGAATGGGAAGGTGGGGGGATGCTTGCAAACTGCCCACAGACAGGAGCTAAACCCTGTAAAAGCATGCTAATGCAGAACTACTCTTCAGTTTCAGGGCAAGCTCTGTTTTGTAATATCTTTTGCAAAAAATAAAAACCAACAAGTAATCTTTTTACATTGCAGCTCTTAGCAATGTCTGCTGCTCAATGAGGGGAATTGAGCAGACGGCAAATTCACGACAGCCCGTTCGGGTCTGAAGAGTTTGTGCAGCAGAGACACTCATTGCGACTGGCCGAGGAGCCTGGTCTGTGCTTAGGCACCATTACTTTGTGTTACTTTGAGCTGCAAAATTACAAAATGACTTTCAAAGAGATTGGGCTGTGATTGAACGTATGAGGGGCTGTATGCAGCATCGTCCTGGGAAGGGGCTGGTCAGAGTCACCAAGTGCTATTAACTGTGCGCTCTCTGTGCCCAGCTGGCACTCAGTCTTTCCCTGTCCCTGAGGTCCAGTCTCTAGAGGGCAGCACTCAGCATCTGCTGCTGAGTACACATGTCTGGACAGCGTGGGTCCTCCAGCAGGAGGCTGAGGGTGGTTGTGCTGAGTTGGGTCAACCTCTATCTAAGTGCGTGCTTATTGCGCATTTTGTAGCCTCAGAAAAGTTCCGAGCTCCCTTTTCCAAGAGATGGTGTCCTTCTCACAGTGATAGGGCAGGGTCTGCAGTCTGCTTGCCCCTCCCTGTTAGAGATGTGACTCACTTCTTTTATGTCTACATCTTGCTCTTAGACTTCCTGGCCCCAAGGACACGAAAGCCCTACATTCCCAGCTAATGTCCTTTTCCTTATAGTGGTTCTATGGCCAGGGCTGTCCTGAGTCTTCCCAGACAATCCCAGCGCCCAGGGGCCTGCCTAGGCTCCTTCAGGACCCTCATCCCACTCTTCTCCTCCCTTCTGCAGCCCCTGGCTGCCCCTGCTCCCTGAGCTTCTGTAGGCCATCATGCCAGGGACTGCCCGGGTGAGGGCCAAGGTGGGTGGGGGGAGGCACTGCCACCCTCTCCCACAGTCTTGTGGGGAGCAAGCAGGGTGGGCCCCAGCCAAAAGCAGCCTCTTATGGGGGGAGGGGTTCCTAAAGAGCTTTTGTCTGTGTTATGGACTGAATGTTGTGTCTTCCCTCCCCCTGCCAAAATTCAGATGTTGCAGCCCCGACCCTCAGTGTGGTACTGGGAGGTGGGGCTTTTGGGGGGTGATCAGGTTTAGAGGAGTTCACAAGGTTGGAGTCCCCATGATGGGATTAGTGCCCTTATAAGAAAAGGGAGAGATTAGAGGTGACTCTCTGTGTCATGTAAGGACACAGCAATAAGGAGGCCGACTACAAACCACAGTGAGGAATAAACGTCCTTGTTGAAGCTGCCGGTGTTAGACAGAGCAGCCAGAGTAGACAGAGACATCCAACGCCCCTGCCCCAGGGAGCGAGCTGCAGGGGCCCGGAGGAGCTGTGCACTCAGCCGCAGGGAGCAGAAAGACGGAGGCACGTGCTGCCCTCTGCCCAGGTGAGCGCTGCACAGACGCACGACCACAGCGCCGTGGGATTTTCCACAGACCTCCTTCTTCCTTTCTAAGTAGGCAGGTTTCCACAGTGGAACGCTGTTCCTCTTGCCTTACTTGTTTTAATGAGCTGTTTTTAGAATTGCAACTGTATAATTCTTCCAGATATACAGAAGCTCAAAGGCATATAGGTGAAAAGTCAGACTCCTTTCATATTCTCCAATCCACGGCCCCACGAGCACCCACAGGCAGCGGGTCAGTGGTGCCATCCCAGGGTCTTCTGTGAGCACCCAGTGGGTGCAGCTGCGGCTGGCGATGGGGTCTGTGGACAGACCCATCAGCCGCTCTCCTGAAGGAGCTGACAGTGTGCACTCCCTTCTCTAGGCCACTGGCTCCTCACAGGGGTGTCAGTCCAGCTGCAGGAAATGGTCACCCTGGGCGGTGGGACTCCAGCGATGCCCGGCGTGTCTCAACAGGCTGTAGGAGCCCTCCTTCTGTCTTACACTGACCGCTCATTGAGGGGCAGGGCTCTCTGTGGGTCTTTAATGCTACCTTTAATTTTAGCATCATCGCTAATATTTCTTAGGATGCTTATTCTAAAAATAGCAGACTGGTATTTCCTGGTGCTTTGGGGTCTTGGTGACATTTATCTCACCTGATTTTCATCTCAAAGTTACTATGGTGGGTGTACTCTTTTTTTTAAATTTTTTTATATTAACACTACAATCCTCCCTTGAATAGTTAGATGATCTGCATCAGAATATGAGGTTTACCTGGGAGCCTCTAACATGGCAAACGTCACAGTCACTGCACAGTCCTCAGCAAACCCACAGGCACGGAGAAGCATGTGTTAGCAGGGCTCCCGCCAGAAAGCCAGGACCCTGGCTTCTCTGTCCACACTCCCAGTGGCTGGAACAGAGAACAGGCTACCCACCAGCCTCCCCACCTGTGCCCCCTCAACTTTGAAATTATGTTAACTTTGTTTTCAATTAGAGAAACTTTGTATTATTTCAAAAATTTCCAATCCCCCTGATTCCAACTTGGTAAGGTAAAATTAATTATACCGGTTACGTGAGGGGCAACACTCCCCTCTCTGTTGTTGCAAGATCTCCAACAGCAAGCAGTGTGGCCCCTCACCAACCACAATGACCGAAGCTAGGGGGCTCCACTGGAGTCCCCCAGTCTTGCCCCAAAAGACTGCCAGGCCTGCCAGGCCTCGCTGTATCCAGGCAAACCGAGAGGCCCAACCCACTCAAGCCAGAGTTGTAGGGTTTCTCTGAGTGGGCCTTGGAGTTTGAGAGCTGCGTTCCACATGGGGAGTAGTCCCAGGTTTGCTTCTCTCTTGGATCCATGCTGTTTGGAATATGCGCCAGGGGAGAGGCCCTGGTCCCGAGTGCCCTCAGCTGTGAAGGCTTCCTGTCTGGAGTCAGTGCCCCATGAACCTGACCATCGGGTACAGGCCCGCCAGTCCTGCCTGCCCCAGCGCTCTGGGGGGTGAGCACATGAGGGCGCATCACTGTTGCTGGTACTGCACCTGCCACCTGGTTAGGTTCAGCTGTGGACGTACCAGGCATTCGATTAGGAGACCTTCCACCACCCTGGGCAGTAAAACAGCCCCCAGAGCTGTCCTGATTGCTTCCCAGGCCTAGACTTGTACCCGCCAGGCAAAAGCTATAGGACGGTCCTGCCTGAGTCTCCTTCTCCCTGAATCTTCCCCATCACGCTCAAAAGGCAACTCTAACTTCGGCCCTCCCTTGGTTCTGGGGCCCCTGAGGGTTTAATTCTTCCTCTTTGTTTAATGTTCTCATATTCATTTGCGTCTTTCCCCTAAAACTTTCTGCAAAAAACCATCACAGAAACTCTTTGTTGTGAAGGGCACCCCTTCAGGATTCAGCTCTCCAGCTGAACCAGGCTGCCTGGGATCGAGTGCCTGGCAGCAGCCCTGACAACCTCACTAGGTGGGACATATGTATAAATAAGTTCCAGGAGCTGCTGGAAACTCACACGGTCCCAGCCGCGCTCAGGGTGCCTCTGCATGGGGAAACTGTTGACAGCTCTGGGGCGCAGAGGAACCAGAGGCTGGCAGCTCAATTCAGGATGCAGAAGCCCCAGGTGGGTGGAGGTGCTGATGTTTGTGGAGGAGGGTGGGAGGTAGGGGAGGAAAGAAAGAGAGGATGGAGGAGTGAGAAGGGCGGGGATGGGCGTGAGGGAGGGAGGGGCAGGATTTTTAAAGAAAACACTTGAGAACTAGAGCCAGTGTGGTATCCAGGAAACAGCTGCAAGGGGTCACTCCACAGTTCAGATGATTTATATGGTCCTGGGGAGGCCTTTGGCAGGCCTGAGACAGGGCAATAAACAATCCGTCACAGCCATCCTGTGCCAGGATCTGTCCCCATGCAGAAAATTAGAGCTACCAGGGGAAGTGTCCTTTTGTCATGGCAACCACAACTTGGGCCCTGAACAGCACAAGCGTTCCCATTTTAGAATTGTCCTGATAAAGCCTGTCCTACCACAGCCTCAGAGTTATTTGAGGGGGAAATTTCTCATACGGTGCGAAAACATACTACAACTTTCCTCCATAAACTTATAAAACATAGCATTTATCTGTCAGTACCATGATAACACATGTTTTCTAATAACATAGTGAACACCTCTGGGCACCAATGAATGAATGGAAGGAAATATTACAAATCAGTACTTCCTTTACAAGTTCTGTTATTGAACTTTTAAAAAACCATTGTAAAATATGGTGTTTCTCTGAGGAGCACAGGAGTATCCTGCACCCCAGGGAGCCTCCCTGGAAATGCTCACTGGCAGGCACTGGGCACCCTGCAGGTGCTGCTGCTGTCCACAGAACCGGCTCTGCAGAGGCCACAGGACCTGGACCTGTGACCTCACGAGGACACCTCACCTCCTGCCCAGGAAAGTGCCATGAGCAGCGCTGGCTGCGTGAGCCATGCCGGGGCTGGTGGAGAAACAGGAATGGGACCAGTGGGAGAGGAAAGAAGCCAGGAGGGGCAGGGGAACGGGAGGAGCTCATGTGAAAACACAGCAGGTGTCAAGGGGCCAGCCTCTCAGAGGGCTGGGCACAGTGCAGGAGACTCACAAGGCAAGTCGGTGACCTCAGAAAGCCTGGCTGGCCTGGCCACCTGCCTCTGTCCAGCCCCTTGCCAGGTATAATTTGTTAATAATCTCTTATTGCATCTGAAATTATATCACGATTATTCATTTATCGTCTCCCTCCCCTCCTGCAGTCTGAGTTCAGCTGTGACAGAGTTTCCCATGCTCACACAGACCCCGTACAGGGCACTGTTCCCACCGTGGGCACAGTCTGCTATCACCACAGATCAAAGGTATAAATAACCACAAGGACACAGAAGACAATGCTCTGTGGTAAATAATTAGGAAGTGATGAGTTTAGAGTTCATTACCACTCCTTGCCTCTCCTTTTGATATAATTTATTTAAGGTTGATATAATTTATAATAATTACTTGTTTTTAATAACCAGCTCACAAAATTCTAGAAGATCTTATAGCCAGCTCTGACAAGCCAATACGGGCAGCTCCACATCCCTGTGCACCTGAGTGTCCTTGGAGGAGAGGAGGTAGAGCAGACCCAGGGCTCGCCCCGCCCACACTTTATCAGGTGGGGCTCACAAGGCTCAGAGCCCATGGGCTCCCAAAGGAAGTGGGTGCTGAGAGTCCAGGAAATCCCACTCACTGCTAACCCCGGTAGACAGCTCCTGGTAGACAGCTCCTGTTCCCACACATGCTTGAGAAAAGGAAGCACGCTGGCTGGCTAGGCCCTTCGGGAATTGCAGGGATGTTGCTGCGACAGGCCGTGAAAGGATCTGACTGTGGGAATATACTGGAAGGGCAGCAGCCAGAGCCCAAGAAAAGGGTGGGGGGTGGGGGACAGCAGAACCTACTGGAAAGACCGGAAAGAGGCAGTAGCTCTGGCCCCAATGCCTCCCAGAGCCACCACTGCTTTCCCAGCCCTGCACTAGAGGCTCAGGGATTCCTAAAGGCTGGAGATGTCAGGATGTGAGCTGGGAGAGTGGGGAGGGAAGATGAGGGAAAAGGTGGCCAGCGTTGGACCTTGACTCCCCATTGTCGTGGGTCTGGACTTTGCCTGCAGGCCTCCCACGTTTTTGAAGCAGGAGCACTGACTGCGCCCCAGGAGACTCCAAGTTCTTCCACTGTCTCGCAGACCAGACAGTGTCTTCTCACCTCTTGGCAAACCCACCTTTTAAGTTTTCCAGGTCTAAGGCCAACAGCAATCAAAAGGCTCACAGAGGCACTGAGTCTGGGAAAGGGTCCAAGAGGGGCAGGGGTCATTCTGGCCTGGTCTTGCCCTTGGCCCACTGTGATACTCATGGCTACAGGTGGGCTGGAGCTAGGTCCTCTCAGAGAATCAGCTCAGATACTCACACAGCTGCAACCAGCATTGAAGGTGATGGTGAGGCCGAGACAAGCAAGTGCATGGCCCTGAGAAACAGGGGGCTCCAGGCGAAACACAGGATGCCCAGTTAAACTGAATTCCAGATAAACAATGATCATTGGCATAAGCATGTGCCAGACATTGTATAGGACATATTTATGCCAAAAAACTACTGATGTTCAAATTTAACTGGGCACCCTGTTTGTCTCTTTTTGCTCAATCTGGCAACCTACAAATAGGTCTGTCTATCCCATTATGGTATAGATGTGAAATGGACCCCTCAAAGGTGAGACAAAACTTTCACGATATAGTTGTCCTCATGGATTTCGTGCCACCCTACATGACCCCAGACCCACAGATCATTTCGTGGCTCAGGACAGGTCTCCAGGACAACCGCACACAAAGTGAAGCTGCAGCGCAGGTTTCTGCTCGGGGCAGGCGCTGTGCCGGGGCCTGTGCTAACTCTCAGCTGGCCTCTGCGTCAGGTGACGTTGTCCTTGTCCCCCACCTAACAGACAAGAAAACTGAGCTCCAAGGCCAAACCCAGGCAAGAGAGACAAGACTGGAAGTTCTTTTTTGCATTAATTTACTCTTTTGTGGTCCAAGAATGTCGTGCTCATGACACAACATGAGAAAAATAGAAGAAATAAAAAGCCTGAAATGGCTTGCATAGCCTCAATCCACTGCTTCCATGTGGAGATTCACTCCGCATGCTCAACACGCAGCCTCAGGTCTGGGCTGGATTCACCCAAAGACAGTGCTGCCCACGGACCCCTGGGTGTAGTCACACTGCCTGCCAGATCTCTCAGGGCTGAAGGCAAGAAAGCCTGCCACCACCTCTCCCTGCCGGTCAGGTGTCAGCCCCTGTGCTTTTGGCCCAGCTCACGCTCCTAATTCCTTGTATTGGAAATCAATTCCTAAAAGGCATTTGGTCGCTGTTTGTGAGAAAAGGAAGGGATAATGAACTCCACAATCAAGGGCGAGGGGACAGTAGTGACAGCAGGACTCCCTGCTTCTCACTCCCTTGAAATCTCTCTTCAGCTCACTTCCCTTCCTTCCAGGCAAGCTCCCCTCCCAGTCTGCAAGGAGGATGTTCAGACGCGGGAATGCTGGGCTCACCACGTCTTCTCCAGTTCAAGAGAAATGTTTTGCTGTTTCACAGTCAGACTGCATCTTATAATGGATGTGAACACGCAATGTGGCAATGGCCCCTTTGCCCTGACAATGCTGTTCTGAAATGAGGAATGGCATCTGAGAATGCAGGAAATGAAATGTGCCAGGTATTCAACTTAATACAACAAAAATCATAGACTCACACAGTTATCACCTCTGCTCCCCCAAACCCACTAAAATGATGGAAAACATACAAACAGCATGGAGACGAGGAGGGATATTATCGGGGGGAGGGGGAGGAAGTTGTCATCTCTGTGCCTGCACAGAGAAGGCGCCTGCAGAGAGAAGTCGCCAACAGAAGGGGACAGACTCCTCGTAGACTCTGCCCGGAGCTCCAGGTCCCGGAGGAAGAGGGATGCTGATAGAAGGAGGGTCTGGCACGTGGTCTATGCAGAGGGCTTCAGACCCTCCAGATGCCCTCCTCCAATCCCTAGGGCCAGGGCTCCCCCCACCCCCACCAGGGGATAGAAAACAGACACAAGGAGAACACCACGTACTCAGTTGTGATGAGACGAGAGACACGTAGATAAAAATGATGCCCCTTCCCCTGACACTGACCCGGCACAGAGCAGGCAGGAGGTGCCCTCCCATTCTCCGCAGCCCCATCCCGGCCAAGTTGGAGGACATCCTCGTGTAAGTCCGCTAATTAGGATCCACTAATGAAAGGCGACCCTGCTGCCTCCCTACCTTACAGTGAAGACTGCTCATCAGTAAGCCCTGCCCTCCCCCCACCCCCAATCAGGTAGAGCTTCCCATTGAACTTGCAGTCCCAAGTTATAAATAAGAGTGAATTGGAGTTACCCAACATTGAGAACCGCGTTCAGTGTGAGAAACTCCAAAACAAACACGTAGAACAAAAGATGCAGAGAAAACAACACAGAAAGCAGAAGGAAACATTCCAAACACACCAAACAATTCCATTATAAATTAATATTCTGACACAATAATTAAAATTCTAACTACCAAAATTCTAACTACTGCAATAGATATAGATTTTTCTAAAATTATCCTCAATAATAAATTGACAATTAATGGTTAAAACATATGACACAAAAATATAGAAGTCAATAAAAAAATCCAACCAAAATAAATGAAAATGCCTGTGTGGGGTAATGAAGACTGTGGCAGGTGCTTGCTCTTTTTCAGTATTTTAAAATTAAACTTCTGTATTTGAGGTAATTACAGACTTCTATGCAGTTATGAGAAATAACGCAGTCTTCGCCGAGCTCCCCGCAGCGGTAACAGCAGTGCAGCACACCGTGGCCATGAGCAACGGGCTGCCTACGGCCAACACACAAGCATTTCCACGGCCGCAAGGACGCCCTGGCCGCCTTTCACAGCCACACCCACCGCCTTCGTGCCCAGCCCATGGCCTGACTGTGTCTCCATTTGTCTGTTCTCCATCTCTGTTTGTCATTTCAAGATGATCATAAAATGGAATCATACAGAATGTAACCCTTGGGGGTTGGCTGTTTTCACTCAGCATTTTAGGTGTGATCCAGTTCCTCCACATCCTTGCCCACGTTTAGAGATGTCACTATTTTCTACTTTCACAATTCCCATAGGCGTGCAGTGACATCTTGCTGTGCTTTAACATGTATCTCCCTAAAGGCTAATGACATTGAACACCTTCCCTTCACAAAAGACTTTCTGAGCTTACAACGTGTCTCCCATGCGTTCACTCCATTCCCCAGGGCTCTTCCTGGAGTGCCTGGCCTGACCCCCACACGTCTGCATAGCGAGCTCTGGTCAGGTCTCGGAGGACGATGGCACAGCCACAAAAGCTAGGGACAAGGACAGCACCGAATCAAAGCGGAGTAAAGTGGAGCCCTGTGAGCCTATGGTAAGAGTAGAGGTCAAAGCCCAGGTGAGTGTGGCAGAAATGCTATCACAGCAGGAAAGGGCTGTGTTTTTGACTATTTGTTTGTTGGGGAATTTTTCTCGCTTTTGTTGATTTTATTTTGTTTTCCAAGTCATTTATTTGTAGTAATGTTGTGAAACCTCTACTATTTGCCTGATATCTATCAATCTCAAACAAACATCAAAAAATCGCCCATGTACTCGTGAGTCTTCTGGCATCCATGAGACAAGACTTGCACTAGAGGAGGCATATGGCCTGCCCACAGCTCGGCACTTCTTCACTGCACACTCCAGATGGAAGGGGAGGCCTGGGGACCCGGGGTGGTGGAGACCTGGGAGATCCATGACACAGGAAATAGGAGGATGGGCAGTGGGCACAGGGGAAGCTCTCTCCTCACATCCATGAACCAGCTCTGCTGGTTCTCGCAAGAGCCTGAGCTATCTCCCTGAAGAACTGTGGCATGTGGACACATCCAAAATCCTGGTCTGAAACTTCAGAGAAATTTGAGGATATAGGGCAGAGCCACAGAGAACTGCCAAAGAGTAAGCCAACAACACAAAGCAAGCAAGAAAGAAATGTGAATTCTGAAGAAAAGCTATCAAGTACATGATGGGAAATAACATCTTTTTAAATTTCTACCCAACAATTTTTAAAAACAGGTGAATTTCATAAATGTGTGTGGTTGTTCAGATGGAAACATGCATGTTTGACCACAGCAATTTATGGAGGCCACGTGGTCACTGGAGACTTTCCTTATGGAAGACTCTCAAGGACGAACTGATTGGACACCTGCTAGGCTTGGGGTGGTTTTGCTGAAGCCCCAAAGATGAATGAGGGGTCTATACAGCTGACTATCTTAACCTTGAGTGCCCTTGCCTGGAAAGAGATAAATGGGCAGTCCATTCCAGGACCCAAAGGGCAGCTCAATGGAAAATGGCCAGAGTGATGAAATTCCACCACTGAAATCCCAAAAGGCTGCAAAAGCACGAGGGTAGTATGAGTTTGAACGAGCAAAAAAGCCACATGGGTGATTGAGCCCAGAGGTTTTACAGGTCATGGTCAAGAACCTAGTCTTCACACTAGGTGGAAATGCTCACTATTTAAAACAACAAACAAACGAAAGCATTTTTGCTGAGTGTGTCAGGGGTCCCAAGCAGTCCACTGTTGTGCACCTGAGAACCGATTTACAAGATAAAATGATTTACAGGCCATATTCTTTCAAAAATATAGTTAAATCTCTGGGTAGAACGATGATGAGAGATTTTTATCTCCCTTTCAAAGCTTTCTTGGATGAGCATGTAATCCATTCCTACACAGAGAGAGTATCAAGAAGACAGCATTTTAAATGGAGAAGGAGAAGGCTATTCATTTAGACCCTCCCTTTCTCGTTCTGATTTTTATTAGTCTCCCAATTATATCAGTTTTAGACATCAGGTTTCCTTCTGGGTGACGGGACGTTTCCTAGGCCAGGCCCTTCTCCTGGGAACATGCTGCAGGCAGCCGTGAAGCCGGCCTCCCAGAAGACGCCTGGCCGCGTCTCTGGCCTCAGCTCCCTGCTGCGAGTGCCAATGTCTGCCCGCAGCCAAGGCGCCATGACAGAAGTGGGCTCCTTGCCATGTTGGCTGGGGAGAAGCACTGTCCAGCCCGGGCCATTCTGCTCAGACCTAGCCTCCAGCCAGCGTCCACCCTATCAGGGGCTGCCAGCCTGCTGGGTCCGGAAGCTGGGGGTCCACGGGTGGAAGTCTGGTACATACACAAGCTCACTTCGAAGTCCTCTTATTCTTCTAGTGTTTACATTTCTCTCTGAAAAGACACAGTGCTTTCCTCAATAAAATTAATTACAGCAACAAAATGAACAACAGAATCCCTCTCCTTCCTTCCCTCAAACACAGAGAATGTCAAGGCTGTCTGGATCAGCAGTGGGCGGCAAGCCTGAGGACAGAGCTGGCAGCAAGGAGGGAGCTGAGCTCTTCCCCCAACGGTGATTCATTTCCAAAGGTACGTCCTGCAACATGAAGGAATGTGGCTTCCTGTCAGATGAACATTTCTGTGTCTGAAGATTGCAAAATGAAAACATGTTTGGAAATTCCAAGTCCGGTGGGAAAAGTGTTGGGGTCGTTATAGACCTGTCTTTGCACTGGGCTCAAGTGTTTCGTTTGCCTGACATTGGACTGGTTCTGCAGCCTCTCTGAGCCTCGGTTCCCTTCTCTGTAAAATGACACTAACAACTCTAACACCAAACAGGGTTGGGTGAGGACTACAGGTGGCACATGAGCGGGCGGTACACAGCGTGCCCTGGGTATGGGGGTTGTTATTGCTGTCCCATGCTTTTCTAATGGCAAAGGTTGAGAGAATGAGGCTTACCACCCAGGGGACAGGGTTGGCACGAATGGCCACTGCCCTCTGTGGCCACCCCACAGAAAGTGACTTGGGAGGAAAACCAGACAGTGACCACTACTCAGGTCATGCCTGTCATGGGACAGTGACAGGGCCCCAGAATCCAGGGAACTGGGAGAATCACGTCCTCCGAAACACTCTTCTTTTTGTTGAGAACAGAATGTTTTCCAGATGCACCATGAGACGCTAGGGTAGCAGTGGGGGGATTTTGAGCAAATTACTTATCATGTCTGAGGTTCAGTTTTCTCATTTCTAAAGTCAGCACCAAAACTGAGAAGCTAAAAATAAAAGTTCATTTGATCAGTCAAGTGGTTCTCAGATACACTGAGGTAGGGCTTCCCGCATGATGACTTCTAAGCTTATGCCATATAAACCACACGTGTGGCTTCTCAAGAGACCCTGAAAAGTGTGGACGCCGACTGTGTCTAACGATGTCGTCGGGGATCGGTGTGGACGCAGATGAAAACTCACCCGTGAGGTCCACGCCTGTTGGCCTGGGGATTCGACTCCTATTTTGCAAACACAAACCATGCACCAGCACCTTCTTTGGGGCTTTGGGTTCTCTGTGTGGGATGGAGAGAGCAGGACTAAGCCAGGCATGTCCACAGGGGAAGTCAAATATAAGGGACAAAGTATTTCTCATGTAGAAAATGCTACTAGTCAGAGAAAAGTAGCAGGCTGACCACCAGGAACAAGTGACACAACGCTTGGCCAACGTTCCCTGACCTCTGTGCTCCTTCCAGCTGCCCTGCGCCAGGCCCGCCCGAAACACCCGTGCTTCTTTGCGGCATCACAGAGTGAACAGGGTTTTAAAATAATGACCTGACTCAAAAAAGAAAGGCAAAATCCAATATAACAAATTCTGATAAGTTAAGAAATTGTACAAATTACTAAGAATATAAGAAACTGATTTACATATATGAGATGTGATTAGGATTAGAAAAAATTAATTATATAATCCTGTTGCTTCTAATCAATATTCAAAATTCAGAAACTGTAAAATATGTAAAAAATTCCACTTCATGTATAAAGAACAATAACAACAACTTTTTCATGACAAAATAAATGCCACGGGCAAACATGAAAGATGAATAGCAAAGTAGGATAAAACATTACAATTCATAACACAGACCAGAGCTAATCAATTTAATATGTAATGAGCTCCTAGAACTCAGCAAGAGAAAGAATAAAACCTAGCAGACAAATGAGCAAAGAACATGAACAGGTATTTTACAGAAAAGGAAATGCAAATAAGTGGTCCTGAAACATGAAACCACCACCATAAAAATTAAAACTAGACACTAAATTTTCTACCATTTGGGGTGTTAAAACCCCAGGAGTTTGCTGGAGTTGGCTCTTACCAGCTCACAAGAACACATTATTCAATTTTTAGGAATTTAGCAAGCCATTGTTAAAATCAGCAATTACTAAAATTTTAATTATATAAACTTATAATGAATACATTATAATAAAAATGAAGAAACTAAAACCCAGAACTTCTGGCCCTTGCTGGTGTGGCTCAGTTGGTTGGCTGTCGTGCCACAAAGCAAAGGGTTGCTGGTTCGATTCTCGGTCAGGGCACGTGCCTGGGTTGCAGTTTGGTCCCTGGTTGGGGAGCATATGAGATGCAACAGATCAGTGTTTCTCTCACACGTCAATGTTTCTCTTCCTCTGTTTCTCCTTCCCTACCCCTCTATCTAAAAATAAATGAATAAAGTCTTTAAAAAATAAATAAAACCCAGAACTTCTGACCAATAGACATATGAAAAGATGCCCAAACCATCACTAATTAGAGAAATGAAAATTAAATCTACAATGAGATATCACCTCACATGTGTCAGAATGCCCATCATCAATAAATCAATAAACAACAAGTCCTGGTGGGGATGTGGGGAAAAGGGAACCCTAGTACACTGTTGGTGGAAATGCAGACTGCTGCAACCACTGTGGAAAACAGTATAGAGATTCCTCAGAAAGTATCCAGCCAGGTAATATGAAAAATAGAGACATTTACTGGAGAAGATACTAGATATAAGAAACATTGTACACAGGACAATGATATCCCAGTGTGCTTCAAACTAGGCACTTGGGGACCTCACATCATCTTCCCAACTGCCATCAGCTGCCCCGTCATATTTTCCTGAATCTCATCGACGGTCTGAAATCTCTTCCCTTTCAAAGGTGACTTTAGTTTGGAGAAAAGCCAGAATTCACAGGGCACCAAATCTGGGCTGTAGGGGGTTATCACTTGGGTGATTTGATGTTTCACCAAAACACTCTGCACAAGACGTGATGCGTGAGTGGGCATATTGTCATGATGAAGCTGCCAATCACCAGTTGCCCACAGCTGTGGCCTTTTAAATCATCCAAACAGTTTCCATGGAGGAATGTTCAAGTTTAATGCAAAATCTGATGCAGATTTGTTGCTCTACTTGCTTAGTCATTTTGAATGCAATAGCCACACAGTATACATGTTCACCCAATGGCATCCACCACCCACTGACTAGTACAGTGCTGTTGCCATTGTTCACGCATGCGCACTCCAGTCCACTCTCCTTGGCTGCCAGGTTACATTGCTGTTGTGCAAACAATTCTCGTTATATTAACAATGGCTGGACTTTTTCTGGACAGACCTCATCGTATATCCAAAGAAACCTGAAATACTAATTTGAAAGAATATATGCACCCCTATGTTCATTGTAGTGTTATTTACAATAGCCAAGATTTGGAAGCAGATCAAGTGCCCATCAGTAGACAAGTGGCTAAAAAAGCTGTGGTACATTTACGCAATGCAATTCTACTCAGCTGTAAAAGAAGAAGGAAATCTTACCCTTTGCAACAGCATGGATAGGCCTGGAGAATATTATGCTAAGTGAAATAAGCCAAACAAAGAGGAACAAATGCCACATGATTTCACTCACATGTGGAATCTAGTGAACAAACTGAACTAGCAAGCAAAACAGAGACAGACTCCTAGATAGAGGACAGGATGACAGCTGACAGGAAGTAGGGGGCAGACAGGGGGCTGGAGTGGAGGGATTGAGCAAAAAAGAAACGAAGAAAAATTCAAGGATATGGCCAATGGGGTGGTGATTGCGAGGGGAGGAGGGTAGGGGGTAGAAGAGGGTAAAGGAAGTATAAATGGCGATGGACGGAGACTTGACATGGAGTGGTGAACACACATTACAGTGTATAGATGATGTGTTGTAGAGTTGTGCACCTGAAACCTGGATAATTTTGTTAACCCGTGTCATCCCAATTAATTCAATAAAAAGGGGAAAAAATAAAATGTAAGTCAATAAATTTTAGCACTAAAGTAAATAAATAAACAAACCCCAGAACTTCCTAATTATGCTACAACATTTCAGTACTGCCTCTGCTGCTTGCCTCTCTCATGTCTGTGTGTTGGAAATACACACAAAGGTGGGCCATTTCTTGATTCTTCCAAGATCCACATTCAGGGACATCATGATGGTAGCTTGAAATCAGCCTGAGTAGAAGTATTTACACCAGGGAAATCAGCAGACACTCCAAATCAGAGCTGTTTTTGTTTGGGGGATTTTTGGGGGGGTGGTGTTGAGGGGGAAGAGGTGGTTGTTAAGCGCTGACCAGCACACCACTGCAGAAACCCCAAATGTTACGTCGGGAAGGCTGGAAGAAGCAAGCACCTCATTCACTGTGGATGGGAATCTGTGGAAGGCAACCGGGCAACACGCGCCAAAATTAGGAGAATTACACCCAGCAATTCTCCTTCTGAGAATCTGTCCTACAGCTCTGCCTGAAATGAAGGGAACGCAGGGTACCTGGCAAGGCTTTAACAGCAAAACACTCAAGTCGGCCAAGAGCCTTCTCTGGGGCAGGTGGATGCAAACACAGTCATCTCCACATCAGTCGGCTATGCAGCCATGAGAAAGAAGAGGAAGCGTCCGGTCTCCAAGGCACAGGCATGCAGCAGGAGGCTTCTTTTTGTGCACAAGGGGGAAAACACAAGGTATCTTTGCCCGTTTGCACTTGCACAAAGGAACTCTGAGGGATAGACAGACTGGAACCCATAAAAACTAGTTATCTGATTCAGGAGGTGGTTATGGGCAGATGGGATGAGAAACTTGCTTCTGTATACATTTTCACATAGTTCTGATTTTTAAATTATGCGACTAATTATCTACTCAAAAATGTTTAAATTGATAAGTACATAGTCTTTTTGTGATGTGATTTACAATGGTTTAAGACCATTGGTCTGCCTGGTCTCAAACGAAGCGACACAGAGAGAGAGAGCTTCAGGCCCTGGTGGAGGTTGGGGCCAGAGGACTCCTGCTGGCAAAGTGACAGCACACGTCTGGCGCCTCCTTTGGGGCAGGGGATGCCCCTCCCCAAGGGGGCCTCTCCCTGTCCCTGCGCATGCGCGTCTGCCCACAGCTCAAAGCGGTCACGGCCAGACAGAAACAATGCAGCCGGAGTCCTGGGAGAGCCCTGAATCTCGGGGCTCTGGCAGAGCTCAGGCCCGGACTCACTTTGGCAGGCACATGTTATCGCTCCCCAGTGGATGCCGGTCTCCATCCCGAGGTTCCCGAGGGAGAAGCAGCGTGCGTGCCTGCATCCTGACCGCACAATGCATGCTCATCTTTTTCCTAGGAAACAAGTCTGAGCACCTGAGTTATGCATCTTATCAGAAACCATGTGCTGGCTGATTCTGAAATATTGTCCCCCAGACACATATACATTATGCCAAGAAACCATCAACTGGAAATTCCCTGGTGCTCCAGGGGCTGCAGTGTGGTTCCTGTCACCTTGCAAGTCGTTCACATAAAATTCAAAACGTCTCAACTTTATCTTTAAGTTTTACAAAATTTATTGATCTTTATAGCCATGAAAAGCAAGACGACATATATTTAAGTTCATGTCTTTTATTACTGACCCAACTGAGCATGTGAAATGGCTCAGATTTATCATCACATCCTGTCACCAGCATTTATGGCAACTTTTAAATATGTCATTCAGCCTGGGACTTCTCACGGTTTGTGACACTTTGGGAGTTTACTCAGTAGGTCTGATTTCAGGATCAGAACAAATAAATGGTTTAAGTACTTTTACAAATCACTGAGAATTGCAATATCCCTTGAGGAGATTGTGAACTGTGGCCACAGAAACTTAGAGAAGACCGAGCACGCCCCAAATTTATGTCTCTTTCCATGTGGGAATAAAAGGCCGAGCTCCCTCTGCCCAAGAGTGGTTCCCCTGCTGGGGACGGGGGGATGGTGCCGGGTAGGGAGACAGTTCCGCTTTGTCAGGGACTTTTAAGAAAACAGTGTTCAATTGTGCCTCCATTTGCCAAAGAAAAAGTTATTACTGACAAATGGGAAAGGAAGTCTTGGTTTCTATTAAAATGTCCTTCGCTGATGCTTATCATTAAGCAAGTACAAACGAAACAGTCATCACTGTGCACAGAATCAGCCTCTGTTCCTTACAACAGCAGATGATTTTAAAAATCCCAGCACTTACAGAAGAAAACAAGCACGCACACTCGTCAGACTCAATAGGTTCTAACGTGATGTGTGTGGCATTTGAGGCTGAGTGGGGTCTCCCTCGCCCTTCGCTCCTTCAAGGTCTGCGTGTCCAGCCAGGCCCTGTCTGCGTCCTGGGTCATGTTTCATGTGTGCCCCCTTTCTCCTCCCACCCTTGGCTCAGAGCACTCGCCACCCACTCTATCAACCTTTCCTTCACCTTCATTTGTGACATCGCCTCCAAGCTCAAATACAACACCTTGTAGGCTCCTTGGGCCCTGAAGACAAAGTCTAAACCTGTCCGTGAGGCAGGGACCCCCTCTGTATGTGCCTTCAGTCTTACACCCATTGTGAGGTTTCCATTCCAAGCAGCCCAGATGAGCCCAAACACACAGCTGCCTCTGTACTTTGCACGTAACAGCTCCTCAAAGGTCTCCCCACCTGTCAAGAATGGAACCCCAGCCCTCACAGGATGAGACTGCCCTCTCCCTTGGACCCCCTGGGGGTGTGCGCCTGCCAGCTTCTCCCTGCTCCATCCTGCACAGCTCACACTGGACGCTCAGCCTCCCTGAGTGCCGTTGTGCTTCGTGTGACATTGCTCCCACAGGATCGCAACCCTGAGGGCAGACACCGTGCCCCATGCATAAGTATCCTCCCTGGGACCTAGCCCAGTGCTTATGAAGAATAGAGTGCTTATGAAGAATAGGAACTGAATAGACAGGTTTTGAGCAGAACCAAATTTATCTGCAAAAATAATCAGGCTGTGAGCTAGAAGAAAAGGATGCCGTCTCACTGACTTCACAGAGTTCTGTGGGCAGTTTATACGTGGAAATTTTTAAGTCACTCTGGTGTTCACCTCCCTCATGGTCTGGTGATGAGCTGCCCAGGAGGACATGCCGGCAACACCTGCAGGAGAGGAGTCACATGTCTAGAACTGACTGCTCCCTCACTTGTGCCTCTAGCAATATCTTTGTGTCTCCTTTCCTGTAACACATGCAACATGAGGCAGTGTGCAGGGTCGCCACAGCTTTACGTCTCTGAGGCCCGGGACTCCTGCACACAGAGTAGGAGCCCAGGCAATGCCTGAGGCGGGCAGACGGTGGGCTGGCTTTCTCTATTTGGAGTGAAGCTGGCTAAATCCTATGGGACAGTGAGAATTCATATGCATCTGTGTTTCCAAACCCATCAATAGCGTTGGAGAACACCCTGTCTCTTTTAGGCACAGTTGTTTTGCTTCTGCTCTGGTTTTGAGTGAATCCTTTGGTAGCCAGATTCAAAACCCACCATCTGCATCCCTGTCTGCTGCATACTGGGAATGCCAGCCCTTTTGGAGCAGATGAGCAAAGCCTCTTTCTTAGTCTGCTTGGGCTTCCACAACAAAATACCACAGACTGAGTGGCTTAAAGAATAGACATTTATTTCTCACAGTTTTGGAGGCTGGAAGTCCAAGATCAAGGTGGTGGCAGGTGTCTGGTGAGAGCCCCCTTCTTGCCTTGTAGGTGGCTGCCTTCTGTCTCTGTCCTCACATTGAGGAGAGAGCCGGCTCTCATCTCTTTCTCCTCTTATGAGATGCCTCAGTCCCACAACCTCAGCTAAACCTGATCACCTACCTTCCAGTGGCCCCACCTCCAAACACCATCACATGGGGGTTGGGTCTTCAATGAGTGAAGTCTGCAGGAACACACACACATCAGTCCACAACATCCATCTTCGGTGCTGTGGTTCCCCTCCACCTATTACTGGAGCTTTGTGGTGGAGATGCAGCCTTACAGAACAAGCTGAAAATAAGCCGAAAGGGCATCTCCCCTTTTGTCTGTGAGGGGACAGTAAGTCCATGAGCACTGTCCAGGGCTCCTATTTGGTGACAGCGAAAGCGCCTCACATCAGGTACCAGAAGCTCAGACCAAAGCACACATTTGTCATCACAGTAACAGGTGGACTGTTTCCCAGGAAAAAAAAACAAGAGACATGTAAGAAACACAAGAAGGAAACCGTAAGAGAAGTCTGCTATTAAAAATAAATGCTTCACAATGCAACCTCAAGAAGTGACAGAGACAGGCCTTTGCAAGGATCCTCAGACAGCCCAGGATTGTGTCTGCAAATATGAAGTGGTCACGGACATGAAAGGGTCAACGGGCATCCCTCCAAGGTGCCAGCTGTTCTGGATATGACACGGTCAGATCATCTCTTGTATGAGATTACCAGGAACTTGTCCTAACGGAGTTCCACAAACTGGATGGTGTAAATAACAAACCTTACCGTCTCCCAGCTCTGGAGGCTGGAAATCCCAGATCAGGTGAGGCAGGGGTGGCTCCTTCTGAGGTCATGAGGGAGAATCAGTACCAGGCCGGCTAGCTTCCTGTGGTTTGCTGGCGTCTTTGCTTGTGCGGCATCTCCACAGTCTGCCTTCATTCGTCGTCACAGTCGGTTCCCCTTGGGTGCATGTCTGTGTCCAGGTTTCCCTTTCTGTAAAGATGCCGGTCATGTTGGGTTAGGGGCCCACCCCACTTCCAGTATAACCTCGTCTTAACTAATTACATCTGCAACTGTTATTTCTAAATAAGGTCACATTCTGAGGTACTGGGGGTGAGAACTCCAACATGGGAATTTGGGTGGAGGGAGAGGTTTCAACCCATAGCATTGTGTGCCTGGCTCTGGGTTAGACCTGGAGACAGAGAAAGCAATAAGACCTGGCCTGGGAATGAAGCGGTTTCCTGTGGGGAAACTGAGGCCGAGCCCACCGCTGCGCTCAGTTGTGACCATATCAAAAAAGACACAAGACCAGTGCAAGTCCAGATGCCCAGGACTACAGGATCTACCTGTGCACAGTGGGATAACACCTTTTCAATGGTGAGTGAGTAGGGTTTGGGGAGATTTCCAGATTCCGCAGGTCTAAGAGGAGTAATCTAATTCCTAGATTCCAGCAGCACAGAGAAGGGAGGCGTGCAGGTGATCCGATCTCTTCACCACAGCGAGAGATGCTCTGACGGAGGCGGAACACGGGCGAGAGAACCACTTCTCTGGCTCCGGGAGGCGGGCTCTCCAGTGAAGCTGAGGAGACAATGCAGGAGCTGGTTCCTGAAAAGGGGCAGGATTTTCCAGGGGACACAGGATAGGACTGGCCAGCAGAAGGACCAGCAGAGCAGACACCTGCAGAAAGACAGGTCCCGGCGTGTTTCCGAGAACCTCAGTTTTGCACGTTGTTTAGACAGTTTCTTGTCACCGGCCTGGTGTCTGTGGGAAGTGAAAGTGTATAATACAGTGGTTTCAGAAATAGGTGTTTATGCACCTAAAAAGTTTTGAAAACTCCTTAAGCTAGCAGACAATTTTAAAAGTTAAAAAAATATTTTAAGTAAGATAATGTAAGTAAGTTTCTTAACTTCTGATCATTTCAAAGAAATCCCAAAAGCATTGAAAAGTCCATTTATTTTTACTAATATGTTCTGGAACTTTCTACTATCTAAAGGACCCAAATTTAAAAACAACAACAACAAAGTCTAAAATGTAATGAATTATGTTAGAAGACAAAGCTCTCTCTTCATCCTCCCTTTAAGTAGATACGGTGAGACTTCTTGAGATGTTAAGTAGGCTCTTCCTCTCTGCAGAGTTTTCTCCCGTGTAACAGGGTCATTCCCTGGGCTCTGCTTCAGCCAAAGGCGGCTCAGCAGAGAGCAGAGGAAACAGAAGTCTCTCCCTTCACCCCTGAGTGCAAAGCTGCGGCCCTGGGATGAGACCGGGGTCAGGGGACGTGTGGCTTCACAGAGCATGTCTTTGGCCCCAGCTGCACAGCGGACTCCTGAGTGGGGTGAAAGGGGGGTATGCAGAGGGCTGGAGGGTCCTGGGAAGGGCCTGTGCCCCAAAGTGTGTGCCATACCCACTTTGTGCAATTTTGGGGATCAATGAACAGAAGGATACCCTCTTCTTATAAGGACACCTTCTTCTTATGAGGACACCAGTCAGACGAAATCAAGGCCCACCCTAACAGCCTCATTTTAACTTAATCCCCTCCTAAAGACCTCACTCCAAATAAGACCCCATTCTGAGGTACCGGGATCAAGGCTTCAACGTATGAACTTGGCAGTGGAGGGGACACAGTTCAGCTCATAACAGGTGTTCACAGTCAGAGATCAAAATTGTTACATTTTCTTTGAACTTTTCTCTTGTTCTCATTGAACTTTTCTCCCAGTACACATATATTACTATAAAATTGATTTTAAAAGAAAAACTAGGGTACCATGAAAGTTCTTTGTGCATAAAACACATACTAAACACGTAGGCCAGAGCACCGGGGGAGCTTGGCTTGGCCCTCGCCGCCTGACCACCCTCCTGAGGGGACTGCTGATGTCAGCATTCCCAGTAAGGAAGGAGGCAGGATGAGAGCAAAGACAGCAGGCATCTTCTCGTGTGATGGGGTCAGCGCAGGGCAGAATCCGAAGGCCATCAGGTGAAACCTATCATCTCTCCCTGGGGCACCGAGTGGAAGGACCTCGCTGGCCATCATCTGTCTGTCCATTTAAGATGCTGCTGCCCTGCCCCACCCCTGCCTGCACGGTCAGCAGAGCTGGGGCCCACCTGAGCAGGCTGAGGGCCCTGGGGTGATCCCGGCACAGCTGCCAGTGCTGGCGCAGAGCAGCCTCGCTGTGGTGCGTGGCAGCTGGGAGGCACGTGCACAAAGGCTTGCAGCTAGAGCAGAACTCAGCCCCGGCCCAGGCCGGAGGACACAGGGGCCAGCTCTGGACTTTGGTCCCCAGTGGAACAAAGGGACTTCCATATTGTCCAACTTAAAAGTGAATCGACAGGCATCCTCTCTGCTGATGAGCCTAACATCTGAGACAGTTGCGTTCACACTCTGGTCAAAGAGATTTCTAACCCTCCTCTCCCATTTTCATTGTAAAAACATTTTGACTAGAAAAAGAAAACTTCCCATAACCTCTCTATCCCACACAATATTCTTTCTTTTTTTTCCTTTTTTCTTTCTGGTTTGTTTATTTTCAAGAGTACTGTCTATGTACTAAGGGATTTAAACAACAGGTCAGGAAGATAGAAGGAATGGCATTGAAGACTTTCTTTTTTAAAAATGTGTTTTTCTTTTTTTCTTTCAATTTTATTTATTTAGTTTTAAAGAGAGGGGAAGAGAAGAAGAAAGAGGGAGAGAAACAACAATGTGTGGTTACCTCTCATGTGCTCCCCACTGGGGACCTGGCCCACAACCCAGGTATGTGCCCTGCCTGGGAATCGAACCAGTGACCCTTTGGTTCACAGGCCTGCACTCAATTCCCTGAGTCACACCAACCAGAGCTGAAGACTTTCTTTCTTAATAGAAAATAAACTTGCAACCCTCTCTCCTCTCAACACACACATCATATGCTGAGTATTTTGTAGCATTATCCAAAGATCAAAACAACACAAGCCTTGACCTTAACTCTGAAAGAGCCCCTGAGGAAGAAGGAAAAAGGCTCTGAGCGAGGGAAATATAAGCCACAAAACTCTCACTGAGAGCAATTTGGCAACAGGTATTATATTTAAAGCCTGATATCTTTTGTACTCTGTGACCTAGTAATTCAGCTTTTAGATATATTTCATAAAGAAGAAAGGATGTAGAAAAACTTACGATTCCAAAAATTTACACAGCCTTGTCTGTGATAGTTAAGAGCAGGAAGCAACTCGACAGCTAACTGTGGGGAACAAGATTAAATCCTCGAGCCGCACCCTGAATAGAGGAAAATGTGTGCCTGCTCCTCTGGTGGGGGGAAAGGCCCCCCAGAACCCTTACCAGGGCCCACAGGGGACCGCGGGAGCGCCAGCGCGCTGGGTTGCTATCCAGTCTACAGCACCCAGATTGCAGAGGGGGGCTCTGTGACCAGCCGCACAGTTTCAAAGCCCACGCAGGCAGCACTCCCACCTCCACCCTTGGAACATGGGTCGAAATCCTGAGCCCTGGGCGCATGAACCACAGAGGATGGCCAAGCAGGGGCCTCCAGCTGGGGACCTGAACAGGGTCTTTGCTCTAGGGATGCAGGAAGTTGATTCAAGACGCCCCCAGTCCTAGAACTGGGGTGCTGGAGGGGGGATCCAAAGAAAACAGGCTCGGGTTTGGAAGCAGACACTGTGCTCATCGCGCCCAGCTGTCAGAGGGATGGGGACTGAGCTCGCAGTCAGGAAGGGGCACTGCGTTTCACCTGGCCACAACCCATGTGTTTTCACAGTTATTGAGGGAGGCAGGAGATGACTTCCTGCCTGTTGCAGACGGAAAGCCTGCTGGTGCCAACCACATGGAAGGAACTTCCTGCCCCGCCCCCGCCCGCTTGAGGAGGGCCCACCGAGGTGGACACCGGCCCTGATGGGCAGTGAGCTCAGTGTCAGCAGCCCCTGTGCCCTGCTGACACCAAGCTTCCCCTCCACAGTCAGCGCTCCACCTCCCCTTCATCCTGAAAAAATACATTTGTTCACGGACTGTCACTCTGTGACATCCTCTTTTCACATGCGTGCCATTGTTTTGACAGTCTATCCCCAGGGTTTCCTTTCACATCCACTGGAGCTGGGGCATCTCTCTGGAGGGCCCCCCGGGTGTGGCAGACTGCCTTGGAGCAGGAAAGTGGCTTAGAAACGAAGCAACGTCACTTTCCTGTGAACCGGTTTCCTGGGCCGCATGATGTCACCAAGGTACAGTCACCCTCCCTGAGGGAAAAAGAAAACGGGGTGGAGGAAATATTTACTGGGCACCCACCGAGTGCCCAGTGCGCCCCTGAGCCTGTGAGGCAGGCGGCCAGGAGCGCAGGCTGTGGCAGGGGCTTCGGAGCTCTGCACAGGCGGAGCTGCAGCTGCAGTCTCCCCTCCCCGCCGGCACGAGCTACAACGTAAAAAGCCCCCAAAGAGACCTTTTTATTTTTAAACCAGTGACTTTTGCTAAAAGGCCACAATAAAAAGAACCAACATAAATATACTAAGAGAATGAATGATGTACAACTATACACCACGAAATAATGACTCCTACAGCATAGGGGCGGGGGAAGTCTGGCTTCTACCAGCTCATAAGAGCTGGCTGTGAAATACTCTGGAATTTTGCAAGTTGGTGGTTACAGCACCCTTGGGTTGAAATCTGCCATGGTGGGAGTAGTTACACCACTGAAATTAGCAAACATGACAAACAGGGCCTTTCTAATTCCCTTTTGTTTTTTAAATTTTTTTTGAGTTTTATTATTTTTATTGCATTTTCCCCATTACCATTTAGTCCCCTATACCCTCCTCCCCGACCCTGCAATCACCACACTGTTGTCCATGTCCATGAGTCCTTTTTCCTTTTTGCTCAATCCCTCCATCCCATCCTCCCCCGCCCTTAGCTGTCATCCTGCTCTCCATCTATGAGTCTGTCTCTATTTTGCATGTTAGTTCAGTTTGTTCATTAGATTCCACATACGAGTGAGATCATAGAATATTTGTCTTTCTCTCACTGGCTTATTTCACTTAGCATAAAGTTCTCCAGGTCAATCTATACTGTCCAAAAGGGCAAATTTTTCTTCTTTTTTATGGCTGAGTAGTATTCCATTATTTAAATGTCCCATAGTTGTTTTATCTACTCATCTACTGATGGACACTTGGGCTGCTTCTGTATTTTGGTGACTATAAATAAACATATGGGTCTTATGTTCTTTCTGTTTAGTGTTTTGGGTTTCTTTGAATATATTCCCAGAAGTGGGATCACTGGGTCAAAAGGCAGTTCCACTTTTAATTTTTTGAGGTATCTCCATACTGCTTTCCACAGTGGCTGCACCAGTCTGCATTCCCACCAACAGTGCAAAAGGGTTTCCCTTCCTCCACATCCTCACCAGCACTTGTTGTTTGTTGATGCATTGATGATAGCCATTTTGACAGGTGTGCGATGGTATCTCATTGTGGTTTTCTTTTGCATCTCTCTGATGATGATGCTGAGAATCTTTCCATATGTCTATGGCCATCTGTATGTCCTCCTTGGAGAACTGTCTATTCAGGTCCTTTGCCCGTTTTTTAAATTGCATTGTTTGGGGGATTTTTGGAGCTTTGCAAGTTCTTTATAAATTTTGGATATTAACCCCTTATTAGATGTATTGATGAATATATTCTCCAATTCTGTGGGTTGTCTTTTTATTTTCTTGATGGTTTCCTTTGCTGTGCAAAAACTTTTTAGTTTGATGTTGTCTCATCTGTTTAACTTTTCTTTTGTTTTTCTTGACTGGGCAGATATATCTGATAAAAATATTGCTATGAGCTATGTCTGAGATTTTGCTGCTTATGTTTTCCTCTAGGATTTTTATGGTTTTGGGTCTAATATGTAAGTCTTTAATTCATTTTGAATTTATTCTTGTGTGTGGTGTAAGAAGATGGTCTAGTTCCATTTTTCTGCACATATCTGTCCAATTTTCCCAACGCCACTTATTGAATAAACTGTCTTTAGCCCGTTGTTTGTGCTTGTTTCCTCTGGTGAACAGGAATCGACTATAAAGGTCTGGGTTTATGACTGGGCAGTCTACTCTTTCTCTTTCTTTTTTTTCCCTGAGATCCAATGTACTAGCACAGTGCAATATGGACCTTACAGATGCTGAGTGGAAGTGACCAGACATAAAAGAGGACCCACTGTTCCCATTTATAAGGAGTTCAAGGAAAGGCAGAGCTAAACCACGGTGATGGAAGTCAGAGGGGTGGTCAGGGCGGCCTGGCGAAGGCACGGGGGGAGCTGGCGTGCTTTGTGTCTTGACCTTAGTGGTATTTATATGGGTGTGCGCAGGAGTGAATGTCCATTCAGCCTCATACTTGAGAAGGAGCAATTTTTGGACTCAGCCTCATAGCATTCCCACGCATCTTGGTGGGGAGATGAGGGCCAAAGCAGGGAGATCGCTGACTGAATCTTTAAAGGAAATCAGATGAGGCTTCACATGTGAGATGCTCCAAGACTTGGGCTCGGGAGTGAGGTTCCAGCTTTGCCAGCTTGGGCAAGTTCCCCAGTCACTCCAGTCCTCAGTTTTCCCATCTGTTAAGTGGAAATAACAACAAAACCTACTTTTAGGGTGGCTGAGGAGGTTAAATAGGCCTAATATTGCCTCAAACACAATAAATATTCAATACATTGGCTATGATGTGTTTTTATTTTTATTATTAATCAGTCCCAGGAGTGGGAAGAAGATAAGGGAAAGAGCAGAAGAGGGAGAAGCAATATTTGTGAAAACAGTACGTGAAGAAGAGCACACCATTTCCCGCACAGTGTGTGACTTTGTCCATGGCTGGCTCAGCTCCCTGCCAACACTGACAATATTGTGTCTGTGGTGGGATCGATTGGGCCTGGGTCAAAATACTCCAACCTGGAACAAGTTTGATTCTGAAGCAGGCCCAGAGACAGGGTCCAATCTGGGTGCACAGGGAGGAGTTCGCACAGCTAAGCCCACAACAGGCTCTCAGTGCAGCTCTCTCAAGAGTCATCCGATCTGGAGGGGCCAGAACCTCTGAGGAGGCTTAAAAAGGAAGGTGTGTGGAGAGAACATACACTGGAAACTGTGACGTTTCCCTTCCTTCAGAGGGGACCACGACAGACTAGTGGGCTGGCTCCATGCTCTGGCCCCAGCTCAATTCTCGCCTGGCCAACAGTAACCCACTTTGCTCTGCATCAGACTTACTCAGGGCTCAGTGACCTCACAGACTCTCAGAGGTAAAAGGGACCCAGAGGGCCACCTCATGCAGTTATGCACTGGGTGCCTGAAGTTTCAAGCGACTTCGCTAGCTCAGGAGGTGGCCGCCAACATTTGCAACATTTGCACACTTCCAATAAAGGGAGCCCACCATTCTGTGGGGTGGCCCGTGACCTCCGTTCCCAGCTCTGACAACACCCCTGTACTGAAGGGCAATGGGTGCGCTGTGGCCTCAGCGCTGCCCAGCAACGTCAGAAAAACACCCCTTCCCTGAACGTTTCTGTCCCCTGGGCACAACTTTCCCGTGCCCCACTCTCCTCTTTTCTCGGCTCAGCAGTGCCCTTGGAGGGTACCCCCTCCATTTTTTTCACATGTACCAGGCTTTCCAATTTTTTTCATATTTTTAGTCTTGGGTCCATATTCTTAACTGCTGCAAAACTACTATTCAAAGACAAAAGAGCATTATTTCCTCAAAACTATTTTTGTCTTTAACAAAAATTTTTACTTAGTTGGTGGCATCCAGATCTTTTGTTACCCACCTCTGCCCGAATTTCCAGCTGTGTCTCCGGACTCGCTCCACCGCCAGCTCTCCCTCAGCAGTAAAGGTTTCTCTTCCTTGGTGGCCACGGGTGCTGTTCCCTCTCCCCCACCCTTGCCCCCAGACTCCCCAGTCCAGAGTCGCTGCTCACCTGTGCATTACAGCTGCCCAAGGTCTGTGGCCACACCCTCCCCACCAGGGAGCTCCTCCCACCAAGGTCCCTCTAGGACTGTCTCTTCCCTCGTTATAGAACCCATCCCTCTCACACTGAAATCATGTCTTTGCATGTCTCTTCCCCACTAGACAGTGCGTTCTTGGATCAGGGACCACCTTTTCTTTTCCATCTTCCAGCACTAACATTCTTCTTATACCTGGCAGACCCGCGATTTTCACAGAATGATTTTTTTTTGTCTGAAAAACCAAGTCAGCCAAGTATGTGTTTGCCATGAATTAGTTGGTGGTGTTTCTTTAAGAAACGTCAAGAGTACGTTTCCTAATATAAATCAGTTTGTGTAGAAATAGTAGTTTTGCTAAGCGATGTGTTCAGATGCTAATCTTACTTAAGCCCATGAGATTAAGGGATTTCTCAACACGGGTTTTGAAGAACAAAGCTACAGTGAGGGTTCCGATTACAAGATTTGCTCACAAAAGCTGGTCACAGTAATAAAGCACTGTGTGATTGGTACGTGGTGTGTAGAACACAGCCCTTCTAGTGATGCTTTTACTGTATTGGAGTTTTATCACATTCACAAATTAATAATCCACTGGGCTAGAACCTGTCATAAGTTAAAGTGGGCAAGTTTCTTATCATTAAAACTGTAACACCAAAATTCCAGCTATTGGAAAGATAAAGTACTTGCACTTTTCCTGTTCCCCCTGCTAAGTTCAACTGAAAATCCTGGACATGAAATATGATGGTAGGTAGATAGATAGAGGCTCTGAAAGGCTGAGAGAAAGCAGACAGGCTGGGGAACTCAGAACCCAAGTAACAAAACAATAATGAGTTCGCTGAGTTAATTTTTGTCTTATGTATCCCCAACTTGGAGCTGAAGAAGCCAGCAAACTGGAAACACCAATGGGCATAGGCAAAAATAACCCCAACAAGAGTCTTCCCTGTCCAGCTAAAGGACAGGAAAAAAATAGTCAGAAAGACAGGAAACTTTCAACTACCCTCCTCTGACCAAATACCCTAGGAAAAACTGTGGCCCCACCCCTACCCAAACAACAAAGGCAAAACGGAGCTCAGACTGCTGCCCTCAACAACCTAGAAGGAGGTGCCCCGTCCACCTGTCCAGAGGTATCAGGAAAGGCTGAGTTGAAAGCTGGAACCTCCATCCTCACCCACAGTAAGAAGCATGTCCTGCCACTACACGGTGTCATGGAGACCACCTGGGAAGCCTGGACTTCCAGCCCAATCCTGCATCGGTGAGGCCTCTCGCTCCCTGCTGTGGTAGGCTCAAAGGGGAGTGAAGTTAGGGTCTTCAGGACAGCCCAGCAGTAATGAGGCCCCTGCCTCCCGCAGCCCCAAGAGGGGTCCCCTGAGGCCGCACAAGGAGCAGTAATGAGCCACTGCTACCCTGCTCAGTACAGAGGCGTCGGTAAGTACCAACACAGAGGTGTCAGAGGGGTTAGCATAATCTGACAAAGGTTTTAAAGCAGACATCATAAATATGCTTCAATAAGCAATTATAAATGCCCTTAAAACCAATGAAAAAAATAGAAACTCTCAGCTAATAAATTAAAAGCCTCAGCAAGAAAAGACATTTTTTTAAAGAACCAAATAGAAATTTTAGGACTGAAAAGTAACGAGCTGAAATAAAAGGCTCCTTGAATGAACTCAACAGCAGAATGGAGGGGAAAAGAACCAGTGAGCTACAAAGTAGAACAATTGAAATTACTCTACCTGACAGAGAGAAAGGAGACCAAAAATAATCAATTCCCACATATTTTTGATGCTTGCTCTGTGCAAGACACTGCCCCTGCCTTTCACAGCTGACCAGACAACGGCAGACCCTCATGGGCTTTGCTGGCCGCCTGGACCGTGAGGATGGGCTGCCCCTGGGACAAGGCTGTATTGGTGTCTCGGTGGTAACCTTTGGGGAATATACGAGTTTCACAAAAGTGAATTTTTCTTTAATATAAAGTTTCAAGGTTGCTTTTATTTCAATCACATGGGATAGAAATTTTTCTGGATGGATTGCACGGTCACAAAACGGATCAAAAGCTGAGCTCCTCTTGCGCCCTCCTCCCTCTGCCACACTTGTGCCTCCTGCCCCAGGCTGGCTCAGCGGACAGCTTCTCTCCCACCTGTTTTTTGTAGCACTCCTCTCCCCGCCTCACTGCCAGCCTGCCAGCTGTCACTCCGGCTTCTGGTCACCCCTTTTGGAAGGCTCCTCATTTCAATCCCTCTAACTTACTGAGGGTCAAGGAAACACATGGCCAAGATTGTTTTTATTGTATCTAAATTCAGAGTAAATTGACTATGAAGCAGTATCTAAGGAGTATCTAACAGACGTGTGTTACAAGCCAGAGCCTGGGTACTCGGATTTTTGATCACAGTTTGGCAGTTTGGTGGCTGTTTTTACTATAATCTTATTTTTGGCTAGGTTCCAGATAAGCAAGTCTCCTAGAAAAGCCTACAGATAAATGAAGCATTTTTGCACTAGTTTCATAACTGCCCCCACCTCCGACCAGTACCACTCCTAACAGTTTTAAGCTCATGACACAAACCCAGTAAGTCCTTAGGGGGTAAAATACCCCAAAGTGAATATACTTTTTTCTACTCCTCTATTACTCCGAAAGGACATTTTACAACACTCCAGAAGAAATTGTTTCTCTGCCAGAATCCAACATGAGACATTTCAACCCACAATAAAATCTGACAATGCCTCTTTCTCACAGCTCTTCTACAAGAAAATAGCAGGAAGCCAAAAGGGGGTTTTCAGTTGAGCTTTGTTGCAAATGAAATCACATTATAATTAGCATTAACTGTACCAGATAATGTCATTTTCAAAATGCAGAACACTCCTACCCGACCCCGGTTTTAATGGTGAGGCTCAGTGCCAGGAACCCGGGAGCTCTGAGAGGGACACCTGGGAGGCCACACTGCCGGCCCTGGAGCTGGGCCCAGCCGGCAAACGGGCACATGTGACACACAGGACAAAAACAGCAGACAGCCCGATATGTCTAAACTCGCTTGTTTGGACTCAAGATGATTTCCTATTAGCAACACACGTCGGAGAACAAGACAAGCCACTCTTTCTTGCTTCTGTCTCCCTGGCGCACAACAAAAAGTGTTACCTGGATGACGCAGCACCCCCCACAAACACACTAACTCATTCTGAGTCCTGTTCCCGCCTTGCTGTTTACCATGTGGGCGATTACGTCACCTGAGGCCCTGCTTCTCTTCTCAGGTTCAGCCCATTTCTCTCCCCAGGGCCCTGAGAAGAGGTGCATTGTAAGGGAATGAGCCTCAGGAGCCGCTGTGTCCAGGGACGGCACCCTCCATGGCAATGTGGCCTGGCATCTTCCTGAGCACTGATGTTGGTCCAGCAGCTCGTGCACCTGGCTCTGCACCAGAGGTTCCCAAACAGGAGCACCCTCATGAACACTTTCTTTTTGACCAGCTCTCAGGACTCCAAACAACCTCTTAATGGTGCCCCCACATCTGACCAGCCCCACTCAACCCCTCCACCTCACACCTGCCAAATGGGTCTTTCTGAATCCCAAAATGAAGGCAGCTGCATCACCCCTGTTCAGAACCTCCCAGGGACTCACTGCCTCACTGCTGAGAATGGGGGCTGGACCTACCATCTACCTCAAAGCCTCACTTGCTGCAATCCTCTCCCTTTTTACACTGCCCAGAAAATGCCCATTCACCTCTCATGTCTCAATGAACACTCATATCCTCTACAAAATCTTTCTCAACCAGTCTATCCATCTCTCCACCTCAGCAAGAGGAAGTGACACCCTTTGTATTGTATATTCTTCAGGTACTACTAGAACCCTCTCTATTGAATGGAAAACCCCAGTGAGGCAGGACCTCTGCAAATTATCTTTGCATGCCCTGATTTACACCTAAGTACCTAGCACACTCAACAAATGTCTGATGACTGAATGAATGCATCCTTCAGCTGGCAAAAGGTATTCCTGGAATAAAGGATTCATTAAAAAGAAAAGTTTGAGCCCAAGAGAAGTTTGTGCAGTGGGGCAGCCTTCTGGGTCCTCCAAAGAACAGACGAATGTTACTCCATAGAGGCCCACCATGCGAGTGCCAGCAGTGCAGAGGGTGCTTACCAGACTGTGGCCAGCCTTTTTCCCAAACTGCCCTAGCATAGGAAGTAGGAGGCTAGAAGAGGCAGAAGGCAGCAAAGGAGAAGTGTGGACTTCATCTGCATCCCTGCCCATTGATGGTCCCCGGAGACTGAGCCAGGCCTGAAATACAGAAAGGAACCCAACTGACAGGACTTCAACAGCTGGCTCCCTTTCCTGCTCCTTCTCTCCCAAGTTCTTAGGCTCTCACTTCCCTTTTCAAACTTACAACAGGAAGGGATCTGAGAAGACACCAGCCAGAGCACACATGCCTTCCAGTGCTCTCATCCCAAATCTCTAGAGATGACAATAATGTATACTTTATAAAATAAAATAATCTCTAACTGAGATAGATACCCACAAAAGCATACTCAGAGAACCAGAAGCTCTCAGACCCATGACAGATGAGATCGGATGGATGCCGAGCCCACATCCAGAGACTGCACGCCCTGTCCCACCACACTCTTGTCACTAGACTGTAGTAAAGGACAGACAGCACTCAGACAAACTCCAATGAACAACTGAAACACACCTCCATGAAAGGAAAACATTTAAAGAAAATGACCATCATGGAAGAAGCATCAAACTCATAAAAGGGAAGAATAAATTGTCCAGAAAAAGAATCTGCAGGAAACAGAAGGAAACCTCAAAGTAAACATAATTAATTTTATACCAATCAAAATAGAAATTTTTAAAATTTTAAGCAAGAAGCACTAAAAGAAGGACAGGTAAAATTTTCCAGGTATAAGAGAAGATAGGCTTGATGAAGAAGGAGGAGGAAGAAGAGAAGGAGAAAAAGGAGGAGGGGGTGGAGAGAGAAGGAAGAGGAGAGAGAAAGCAAGGAGAAGTGGGGGAGGGAAAAGGGAGAAAAGAACAGAACAGAATATCTACACCCTACCAAACTATTATTTAACTGTGGGGAAGGGGTGGGAACTCAGTTATGTCACAGTAAATTGAATTATTGTTCCCTATTCTTCCTTCTCCTCCTTAGACTATGAAATTTTAAAATGCCTCCTAGCAGAGAAAGAGGAATATACACCCCCACCCTAATGGCTATAGGCTTGGCCATGTGACTTGCCAGTGATATGTGAGCAAAACCCGAAGGTGTTATTGCGTGGTTTGGCCCAGCCTCTTTAGCTCCTATGATTTTCCACGAGAAGAGCATGCCCCAGGGAGCTGCTCCTCCCAGAATGAGATACATGGAGCAGATCCAAATCTGACTTACTGTTGCAGCCAAGTGCTGCCAAGCCTTTCCAGGAGCAGCCAAACTCAAGCTGGCCAACAGACCCACAAGCCAGTAAAACATATGTTTGTCATTGTAAACTACAGGCCCCCTGATTAATTGTTGTATAGCATTAATGCAGCAGCGCCTGATTAACAAGAACACAGGAAGTTTACTATTCAGGCCCTTTCTCTGGAAGAATTACTAAAGGATAGTCTTCAGCAAATGCAGTACAGTCCAAAATACAGTCGGGAATTTTAAAAAGTGATAAAGAATAAGGTATATAGTTACACATAAATTGGTTGTAAGAAAAAATTAACAATGATCTTGATGCTCATTCTAGATGACCTGAAAATGACAGGAAGTGAAGACAGAAAAGGGAGTTAAGGTTTCTGTCACATTCAGATGGGACACTAAGGGATGAGGAGCGTGAGTGTAGTTAAATCGACATTAGTAGGGGAAGATTGGTGTCAACATGTGAATTAAAGTTTTAATAGTAATCAGAAAAATACAGAATTGAGATGTATTATTTTCAATACATTAAAATTAAAAAGAAAGCAAAGAAATCAAAAGGCAAAAAAGATTTTTTAAAGATTTTATTTATTTATTTTTAGAGAGAGTGGGAGGGAGAGAGAAAGAGAGGGAGAGAAACATTGGTGTGTGAGAGATTGGTTGCCTCTCACATGCCCCCAACTGGGCACCTGGCCCACAACCCAGGCATGTGCCCTGACTGGGAATTGAACTGGTAACCTTTTGGTTTGCAGGCCGGCACTCAATCCACTGACCCACACCAGCCAGGGCAGATTTTTTCAATTAAAGAGGAAAGAAACAGGTAACATTTTAGAGATAAACAGAACAACATGGCAAGAATAAATTCAAACATTGGTTATCACTAAAAATTCAAGGTTAAATCCTTCTGTAAAGGCAGAAATACTGGGACTAGAAGATACTCCCAAAACAAAATAATGCAAAAAGGATAAAAAGAACAGTTAAATAGCATAGCAGGCAAACACTAACAAATAGATACCAGAGCAATGTTACTTCCAGAAATAGAATTCAAAGATAAATGCATCAAAGAGGACAGAGAAAAACATACCTAATAAAAAAGCAAAATCTATATTACAATTATCAACTTGATGCACCAAAATATTTAATACAGAAACTGATAGAAAGTCAAAAACTGGATCAGTCCTCCTCACAGGAGACACTTCAACAGATCTCATCCAAACGTCAACAGGTTAAAGAGATCCCCCAAAAGTGAGGATCAAGATGTTTTGAATGATTTAATAGAGAATTTTGTACCAATAAGCAGAAAATACACATCCACTTCAAACACGCAAAACCCACAGGAAAAAAATGGCCACAATTAGGCTTCAAAGAAAACCTCAATAGGCTTTCAAGCAGGAATCTCACAGGGCATCTTTACTGAACAAAATTCCCTAAAATATAAATTAACAGCAAAAGAAGAACATCGGAGAACTTTAAAGCAACAGAAAAACTCAAGCAGAATAGTGTACTATTTTAAAACAAACATGGCTGAGCATATAAAAACCTGTATGTTGCTGTCAGACAGGGTTTCTGAAAAAATTTACAGTCTTTAATGCAAATATTAGAAAAAGTTTAAGTAAAAATGGAAGCACTAAGCATTCAACTCAAGAAGCATGAAAAGAAAACCACAGAAAACAAATTAGCAAAGAAAAATGCAGAATTAATAAATACAATAGCATAAATAATTAGTTGCTTAATGAACCCAAAGAGATTTTTCTTGAACACCAAATCAATAGCTAAATAACTATCAATAGATAAATAACTCTTTAAAACTCTCATAATTCAGTTGCATATGTGTATGCATGTGCATAAGTGATGGGATTGCAAACCTGTGGGAAATTAAATAAATTCTGTTGGGATAATCAGTAAAGTTTACTGGGACAAAATTAAGTTTAGATCCCTACCTCACACCACACACATAAAAATGAATTTCATATGAATCAAAGAACAAATAAATCACACACTATGAAAGCATCACAAGAAATATAAGTTAACATTTTTGTAAGTTTAGGGTATATAGAAATAAAATGCAAATGTTATAAAGAAAAGGACTATGTGTTTCAATTGCATACAACAACAAAATTCAGTTTCAAAACAACAGAATGGAACAAAATATTTGCAACATGTATATCAGTTAAAAAATTTGCATTGAAAATTATAAACAATTTAATAAGGAAAAAGCAACAGTCTATTTTTTAAAAACAGGGAGATGTGGATGGGCAATTTACACAAAGACAAATCCGAACTGGGCAACAAGCATGGAGAAGGATGCTGGCCTCACGGGTCCCCGCACTCACGGCTGCTACCTCCACCTGGCCTCGGGGAGGAGCGAGGCCAGAGGAAGGCATAAAGCCTTGTACTTGAACCCTACACAAGATTTGCAGAGTAGCGATGGATGTAAGAACTTTGGGTGCCAAAGGGAGGCGTTGTCCAAGGATGGCTCCCACCAAACTCTGATAGTATACTCAAAGAGCCTCTTTGATCCACCACAAGTTGTGCCCCAAGTTTTGGAAATTTGAAAGCAGCACAAACTCTTTTATGTTTCCACCTGCATCATGTGCATGATTCCACTTAATTTCCTTTTTGGGTCACACATTCCTAAGTGAGTCTTAGATGTAATTATTCTAGAAAACTCATCCACACATAAACTGGACCACAATGTTTTCCATGCAAAAAGCACCCAATCCTTCTTCCCAGGGTTGCAACATGAAACCTAGTCAATGTCTTAGGAACCACAGACCCAGCTTGCCCGCAAAAACACCACTTCCCGGGACCCGTGCCTGCTGAGCCCTAGTGTGAGAGTGCTCAACCTTGTGAGATGCTAAGAGCTACACAAAAGAAGCAGAATTCATAGCTGGCAATTAAGAGAACATCAGGGAACATGGGCCAGGCCAGGGAAGGATGTGACAGATACATCTGTATTCCTAGCACATGACACAGGACATCTGAGGAAACAACAGCCTATCCTAGAGACCAGCCCTTACCTTCAGAAAGTACTGCATTAAGCATCCTATTTGTTTATAATTATGGTAAAATGCACATAACGTAAAGTTTACCATCTTGAACATTTTTATTTGCACCGTTCAGTGGCATTAAAGTACACTGACGTTGTTGTTGACATTGTTGTACTGCCATTTCCACCATCCATCCACAAGACTTTTCATCATCCCAAGTGAAAGTACATACCCAGTAAATAATAACTACCTACATCCTCATCCCCAGCCTTAGCAATCACCATTTTTTCTGTCTGTATGAACTTGACTCCCCCAAGTACCTCACACAAGTGGAATCATACAGAATTTGTCCTTTTGTGAGTGTTTATGTCACTCATCATAACATCCTCAAGGTTCTTCCATGTTGTAGCACATGTCAGAATTTCCTTCCTTTTTTTACAGCTACAAATAAAGTACAATTTATTTAGCACAATCAGAGCCCCACATACATGTAAAATAATGATACAAAAGTTGGTGACTAGTCAAACACTTCAGGTTCACATTTAACACTTTTTGCACTATTTTTAATTACATTAATTCTGTTAAAGAGAACATCTTCCTTATATCGCCCCATGATGGGTCTTTAGTCTCTCTCAATGGTACCTAAATTATATGTAAGGATTGACTGGGCAAGGTTTTCAAATACTCTTTTAAGCTGTTTTGCACAATGAGATAGGACATACGGTCTAAAATATTTCCTGATGCATCTCCTTTCTTAAGAAAAACAAAAGGCAATGTCAATAATTTAAAAAATAAGTATTCTTTGAAGCAGCAGATAAACACATCACCACCAGCCTAGACCCAAGAACCTGGCAATGGCAAGATGTATGGCTTAGGAAAGAAACCATAAACATGACTTTTACATAAAATCTTTGCAACATTTGACCACATTTTTATCTCTTAAAAAACCCTCCTATTCTTCAGTATAAGTTTGTTAATTAAAAAGGAAAAAAGTCAGGTTGTGGGGGGATAATGATAATATTTGAAAATATTAAGATGCCAATGAACGTGTGTGTAGTATCCCAAGACTGTGCAGTTTCTTTCCATCTGTGGGTTTTGTCAGAGAAGAAACAGCTGCAGGATGGACAGAGAGATCTCTACTGAGGAGAAGCAGCAAACTTCTGCATTTTGGCTCTAGGAGGCTCAATTAACGGGAGATAAACCACAGAGAGTCACTTACCTAGTTTGTCTGGGTAGAAGGAAAGAAGATACCAATCCAGATAGCATGCAAGTTTTAAAAAGTCAGACATCTATGGCAATTTAAAATCTTGCCCTCCTCAGTGCCCACCCAGCCAGTTCCTTCTCTGCACTATCAGTCTAATGGACCCCAATTGAACTTCAGATATATCAGGTCCTCCTGCTGGCAAGCATCCCATTTGCCCTTGATTGCTGATGGTTGTATCTTACAGAAACAATAAGGAAAAGCAGTAGCTCCTTGAACAGCAGCCAGAAGGAGAAAGTAATAGTTCAAATAGCAGCCAATATTACTAAAGTCTGTGTGGTTGCTCATCCACCCCATGGCCTTGATGGACAGCAATGCCAGCAGGCCCGAGCCCATGAGAGACCCAATGCCAGAGAATAAGAACAAGCCCTTGATGGCACTCTGCATGGACTTGGGGGCCACCAAGTGTGCAAATTCCAGACCTGCTATACTTGCAAATATCTCACTGATGCCAATCAGCACACACTGTGGGACCTGGCACAGTGTAGGCAAATTCATGGCAAAATACACACATTTCCAGTGGTCTGGTTAAAGGTTTTCTCTTTCACAAGGTCCAGCCTTTTCCTTCCAAAATGCCAGCAGTGAAGGCCAAACACATGACAAAGAACTTGCCAACAGGATCCTTTTTAAGGACAACCACAGTAAGCCATGTCTTCTCAAAATGGGATCAAGCAGCTTATCCTTTAAGGAACTTAGGAGGATGAGCCCTGTGTGGAATGTGGTGACCCAGGCTGCCAGAAACATAGAAGCAGTAGTTGTAGTACTGGAGATCTCTGGAATCCTCAGATAAAGACTCTAAAACATGAGTTGTTTGCATTTGAAAAATATAATGTCCAATAAGATATCAAAGCCAAAACAACAGGGCTAATCTCAACAAGAGGTCCTACATCTCCCACTTTGTCTTTCGTAAATGGCCTCCACAAGACATCTAACTTGATTCAAACAGACCTCATTTGGAATTCTAGATTGCTGAAAGACTCCATTGCCTTCAGCACTGGGTCTGTATTCTCAGCCCATTTTTGGGAATGGCACGAATATGTCAAAATTTTGAACATATCAGTGAAGGCACTGCCATCAGGGGGCTTGTGATGAAAAAGCCCTGGCTGCAGAGGAAGATCAGGAAAAAGAAGCTGATGCAGACAGTGGGGATGTCATAGCTGGTCACAAAGCTCACGTTCTGCTACACGTAGGCAATGCCTCCTAGCTAGATGATTGCACGTTAATCCACATTAATGCTCCAGTAAAATCAATAAAAGTATCCTCTTGTGGCTTATGGACCTCAATGTTAAACTTGGTTGGCACCAAAGGGTGTGATGTTGGTCTTGATGCCCCCAGCACCCATACCCAGGCCAACCATTGAGCACGGCAGGCACGCAGTAGCAGGTGGCTGGGTGGGCATGTCAAAGCAGCAGTGCTGAGCAGCTGAGAGGTTTGAGGGTCATAAGGCCACCACGAAGAGTTGCATGTAAGATGGGCGTGGCCAGAGCCAGAAGGCCAACAAGTCCAGCAGGTAGAGTGCCAAGCTGAGCAGGATGGTACAAGCCCTGCCAAGCCACACATTGGCCAGCCAGCCCATGAAGAGCTGCAACCCAGTGGCGCACCATTCAGGAATAGCACCGGATTGGCTGTGACTCCATAGAAGGCAGTGAGCGCCAACAGCTCAGTCAGCAGCATCACATCGTACACCATGCGCCAGGCCACAAACCACCCACTGCATTCCCAGCAGCAGTGCCACCCAAGTGCCCTGCTGCCCGCTCCACTCCTCTGCCAGGACCCCCCTCCTTCCTTTTTAAGACTAAATAATATTCCATTCACTGTAAATACCATGTTTTGTTTACCCCTTTATCCTTTGATGGACACTTGAGCTCTCTCTACCTTTTTGCGATTGCAAACAACACCCTATACCTTTTTTTTTTAATGCATCCAGAAGATTCCACAAGCTCCTAGTAACCCATTCCAAAGCCTTCCAGTGATTTTTACTTTCCCAGAATTAGTCTCATTTCTATTTTAAAAACTTCATTTTGCATCTTAGGGTCATCTGTTCCTCATAGTCAATGAAGGCTGTGCCTGGGCTCCACCACAGCTGTAGCACTTTGAGCAACACCTTCACCCTTTACCTTTCTGCACCTTGGTTTTCTCATTGGTAAAGGGGAAATCCTCATAGGGCTTTGGGGAGCAACAAGTGAGCTAATGCACAGAGAGTGCCTGGCCTCAAGCCTGGCATAGTAAGAGTGAAATATTGGTATCACTCTGAAATAAGCACTTCTGCAGATTTAAAAATTGTCAATCTGCTACACTTGATCTCAGTTCTTTTAATTCCTCTGGATGACTATATTTCCTAATTAAGCCCCTGCATGTGGTTGTGTGTGTGTTTGTGTGTATCTCCATTGAGTCAACTTGCCAACTTTCATGTACAGAGATGCCAGCTTAACTATCCACACATCCTTCTGCAGAATGGCTCAGGTCTGAGAATTGGGGGCCATGCACTGAGAACCAGTCTGGAGATATACCATTTTAGCACCAAATGTTCCTAGCTGTATTAGATGGCATTCTCCTAAATTGCTCTTATTTCTGGGTATGTTGCCAATTTCATAGTCAAAAATACTATCTGCTCTCAGCCCAGAATAGAACGAGTAATCCCATCTCTGGCAAATTCGTTCCTATTATCAATCAGTCAACAACAGTCTAATAGTGAGTGCCCAGATTTGCCAAGCATTGTGTTGGCACCAGCCACAAGCTATTGTCCACCAGTGGCCTCTTTGGCTTCACAGTCAGGATCTTACTCCTCCTCCAGGACCTTGCTGTTGGAAAGGTTAACTGTGGTTCACCTATTGCAATCACAAATTTGGTTCAGCCTTCCACAGTACTTCCCTCACCCAGCAGCCCCAGTGCCGGGAGCCCCACCTTGCTTCAGGTGTCTCTTCCTGCTGGTTGTCTTTACAATGGAAACACTACTGGGAAAAACAAGGTCAGCAAACAAGGGAACAGTGCCCTACCAAACTGACTTTACCCTGGGGAATAGAATCATGAGCGAAGTTAAACTGTGGAGGAAACCTGGGTTCAAATTTTAGCTTCCCCATTTATTAGCTGTAGGTGGTCATTACTGAGTTATCCCTGCTCACACCTCCCCCCAGAGGTTGGGGATCTGTGACCCTGTCCCTGGCCATAGTTAAGGAAACCTGGAGAGAAACACCTGACCCACAACCTTCATAAGATAGTAAACAGCCAGTAGCAAACCCTCTTTTTCAAATCAGCCTTAAATGACACATTAGTCCAGATGGACTTAGTAGATATTTACAAAACATTTCATCCAAGAACAATGGAGTATGTATTATTTTCAAGCACACGTGGAACAGTTTCCAGGATAGATCACATGTTAGGACACAAAACAAGTCCCAATAAATTTAGGAAGATTGAAATCATATAAAGAATCTTTTCTGACTACAACATGAAACTAAAAATCAATTACAAGGAGAAAATTGGTAAAAACTCAAATATGTGGAGTCTCAACAGCATGCTACTAAATAACAAATAGGTTAATGAAGAAAAAATAGAAAATTAAAAAATACCTTGATACAAATAAAAATAGAAAAACAGCATTCCATAATTTATGGGACATAACAAAATTAGTTCTAAAAGAGAAATTTATAGAAATACAAGCCTACCTCAAAAAGCAAGAAAAGAAATCTCAAATAAACACTCTAACCTGACACCTAATGTAATGAGAAAAAGAACAAAGCCCAAAGTTAATAGAAGGAATGAAATGATAAAAGTTAGAGCAGAAATAAATGAACTAGATATCAGAGAAGGAATAGAAAAGATCAATGAAAGAGCTGGTTCTTTGAAAAGATAAATGAAATTGATAAACTTATAGCCAGATTCATGAACAAAAAATGAGAGGGGGGCCCAAATAAACAAAATCAGAAATGAAAGAGAACTTAAAATAGACATCACAGGAATACAATCATAAGAGAATACCATGGATAATTATATGTCAACAAATTGGACAAACAATAATATACTGATGAATTCTTGAAACATACAATCTTCCAAGACTGAATCAAGAAGAAACAGAAAATCTGAACAGACCAATTATTAGTAATCAAGCTGAATCAGAAAACAAAACAAAACAAACAAACAAACAAAAGCCCTCATCTCTAGAACCAGATCACTTAACAGGTGAATTCTACCAAACTTTTAAAGAATTAATATGAACCTTCTCAAACTATTCCAAAAAACTGAAAAGAAAAGAATGCATTCAAACTCATTCTATGAGGCAAGCACTACCTTAATAACAAAACCAGACAGACACTATAGGAAAGAAAATCACAGACCAATATCCCTAATGAACATAGATGCAAAAATTCTCAGCAAAATGTTAGCAAACCAAATTCAATAATACATAAAAAGGTTTGCCCAGCCAGTGTGGCTCAGTTGGTTTGGTGTCATCTCATGCACTGAAAGGTTGCAGGTTCAATTCCTGGTCAGGGAACCTATAGAAGGCAATCAATCACTGTTTCTCTCACATCAGTATTTCTCTCTCTCTCTCTCACCCCCGCCCCAACTCCCCTCTCTCTAAAAACAAAGAAGAAGTGTCCTCTGATAAGGATTAAAAAAATTTTTAATAAAAAACAACAGGATCATACACCATGAGCAAGTGGGATTTATTCCAGGGATGCAAGTATGGTTCAATATGTACAAAACAATGAATGTAATGTACCATGTTAAAAAATATATAATAATTATATGATCATCTCAATGGATGCAGAAAAGCATTTGACAAAATTCAACATCTATTTGTGATAAAAACTTTCAACAATTGGGTATAGAAGGAAGATGCCTCAACAAAATAAAGGCCATTATGACAAACACACAGCTAACATCATACTCAGTGGTAAAAAGCTTCCTCCCTAAGATCAGGAACAAGACAAGGATGCTTACTCTCACCATTTTTATTCAACATAGTATTAGAAGTCTTAGCCACAGCAATCATACAAGAAAAAAAATAAAAGCCAACCAAGCTGGAAAGGAAGAAGTAAAAATGTCACTATTTGCAGATGATATATCTATATATATAAAATATTAAATATTTCCCCCAAAACTGTTAGAACTAATAAATGAATTCAGTAAAGTTGCAGGATAAAAACTAATATACAGAAATCTGTGGCATTTTTATACATTAATAAAGGACTATCAAAAAGAGATTAAGAAAGTAATCTTATTTATAATTACATCCAAAAGAATAAAGTAAATAGAAATAAATTTAACCAAGGAGGCAAAAGACCTGTACTCTGAAAAATATTAGACATTACAAAAAATTGAAAAGGACCCAAATAATGGAAGAATAGACTGCACATGGGTTGGAAGAATTAATATCATTACAATGTCCATATTTCTCAAAGAAATTTACAGATTCAATGCAATCCTTATTTAGGTCATCAAGAGACATGTATAAAGGACCCATGGACAAAGCCAAAGGAAGGTAGGATTGAAGATGGGAGGTGGGAGTGGGTGAGGCAGCGGAGAGTCATGACGGGAAAATTGAGACAACCATACTTGAACAACAATAAATTTTTTAAAAATAAATAATAAAAAACCACCAATATAATTTTTCATAGAAGTAGGACAAATAATCCTAAAACTTATATGGAACCACAAAAGACTCTGAATAGCCAAAGCAATCTTGAGAAAGAACAACAAAGCTTGAGGTATCATGCTCTCTGATTTCAAAATATACTACAAAGCTATAGTCATGAAAATAGTATAGTACTACTACAAATCATACAATATATTAATGGAATAGAATATAAAGTACAGAAATTAACCCATGTTTATATGGTCAATTAATCTATAGCCAAGGAGGCAGAAATATACAATGGGGAAAAAATAATTTCTTCAATAAATTGTGTTGGGAAAACAGGACTGATATGCCCCAAAAATGAAACTAAACCATTTTCTTATACCATATACAAAAACAAACTCAAAATGAATTAAAATTTAAGCATAAAACTCTTAAAAGAAATCACAGGCAGGAGTTCCAACCAAGATGGAGGCGTAGGTAGAAATGCTTCACTTCCAACCAAAAGAAGGATAACAACCAATATAAAAACAACAAACAACCAGAACTGCCAGAAAATCAAACTGCATGGAACTCCAACAACCAAGGAGTTAAAGAAACATTCACCCAGACCTGTAGGAGGGGCAGCAGCTGAGCAAAGAGGACATAAGGCAAGGTGACAGAATGCACAGGCGAGGCAGAGTTGACTGAAGTGGAAACTAAAGACTCAAAAATAACAGGAAATACTTCAGGGGTAGCAATGGTGGGAGAAACTCCTAGTATCACAGGAGAGTTCATTGGAAAGTGGGACTAGAGCAGAGAAAGCAAGCAGCATTGTTCCCTCTCTGACCCCTCCCCTACAGACAGGGCCACTAGGCAGCAAAGAGGGTTGCCCCACTCTGGCAAATACCTAAGGCTCAGCTCCCTTACACCATAGCAGGTTCGCCAAGACAAAGAAATATAGCCCAAATGAAAGAACAGATCAAAACTCCAGAAAAAGAGCGAAGCAATGAGGAGATAGACAACCTATCTGATGCAGGGTTCAAAACACAGGTAATCAGGATGCTCACAGAACTGATTGAGCTCAGTCACAAAATGAAGGAAGAAATGAGGGCTACCTAAAGTGAAATAAAGCAAAACATGCAGGGAACTAACAGTGATGGGAAGGAAACCAGGACTCAAATCGATGGTTTGGAAAAAAAACAAAGAAATAAACATCCAACTGGAACAGAATGGAGAAACAAGAATTCAAAAAAGTGGGGAGAGGCTAAGGCACCTATGGGACAACTTTAAGCATTCTAACATCTGAATCATAGGAGTACCAGAAGAAGAGGAAGAGCAAGAAATTGAAAACTTATTTGAACAAATAATGAAGGAAAACTTCCCCAATGTGGCGAAGGAAATAGACTTCTAAGAAGTCCAAAGAGCCCAGAGTCCCAAAGAAATTAGACCCAAAGAGGAACACACCAAGGCACATCATAATTAAGTTACCCAAGATTAAAGATAAAGAGAGAATCTTAAAAGCAACAACATGAAAGGAGAGAGTTACCTACAAATGAATGACCATAAGACTGTCAGCTGGTTTCTCAAAAGAAACCTCACAGGCAAGAAGGGGCTGGAGAGAAGTATTCCAAGTCATGAAAGGCAAGGACCTCCATCTAAGATTACTCTATCTGGCAAAGCTATCATTTAGAATGGAAGGGCAGATAAAGTGCTTCCCAGATAAGATCAAGTTAAAGGAGTTCATCATTATCCAAGCCCTTATTCTATGAAATGTTAAAGGGACTTATCTAAGAAATAGAAGAAGATCAAAAACTATGAACAGTAAAATGACAACAAACTCATAACTATCAACACCTGAACCTAAAAAACAAAAACTAAGCAAACAACTAGAATAGGAACAGAACCAGAGAAATGGAGATCACAGTGGGGAGGGGGAGGGGAAGAATGGAGGGGGGAAGATCCAGGGAATAAGAAGCATAATTGGTAGGCATAAAATAGACAGGGTGAGGTTAAGAATAGTATAGAAAACAGAGAAGCTGAAGAACTTATATGTACAATCCATGGACATGAACTAAGGAGGGGATAGAAATATTGGAAGGTGGAGTGGGGGTGGGGTATAGGGCCAAGAGGAGATAAAGGGGAGAAAAAAATGGGAAAACTGTAATAGCATAATCAATAAAATATAATTGAAAAAAGAAATCACAGGCATTAAATTCTTTGACATTGGTCTTAGCAATATTTTTTTGGATATGACTTCTTGGACAAAGGCAACAAAAGCAAAATTAAACAAATTGAACTACATCAAACAAAAGTCTTTTGCACAGCAAAGGAAATCAACAACAAGACAAAAAGATACCTATTGAGTGGGAGAAGATATTTCCAATGATATATCCAACAAGGGGCTAATAACCAAAACATATAAAGAATTTACACAACTCAAAATAAAAAATCCAAGCAAAAGATAGGCAGAGGGTCTGAATATACATTTCTCTAAAGAAGACGTAAAGATGGCTAATTGATATGTGACAAGATGCTCTACATCACTAAGCATCAGGGAAATGCAAATCAAAATCACAATGCAATATAACTTTGCAACTGTTAGATGCTTATTACCAAAAAGAGAACAAATATAACAAGGGTTGTCAAGAATGAGGAAAAGGGAACCCTTGTGCACTGTTGGTGGGATATTAATTTGGTGCAGCCACTATGGAAAACAGTGTGGAAGTTCTTTAAAGAATTAAAAACAGAATTACCATGTGATCCAATTCTACTCCTGGACATTTATTCAAAGAAAACAGTAACACTAATTCAAAAAGATATGTGCACCCTTATGTTCATTGCAGCTTTATTTACAATAGCCAAGATATGGAAGCAACCTAAGTGTCTATAGATGAATGAATGAATAAAAAAAGATGTGATATATATATAATGGAATATTATTCAGCCAATAAAAAGAGTGAAATTTTGCCATTTGCAGCAATATGGGTAGACCTAGAGGATTTTATGTTAAGTGAAATAAGTCAGACAGAGAGAGACAAATACCATATGGTTTCACTTAAATGTAAAATATTTAAAAACCCTAAACAAATGAACAAACAAAGCAGAAACATACTCGTAGATACAGAGAATAAGCTAAAGTTTGCCAGCAGGGAGGGTAGGAGGGGAAGGGCAAAAAATGTGAAGGGGTTTGAAAGGTACAGACTTCCAGTTATAAAATAAATATGCCACACGGATATAATGGACAGCATAGGGAATATCTTAACTTTGCACAGTGACAGATGGTTACTAGACTTATCAGAATGATCACATTGCAAGATATAGAAATGTTTAGTTGCTATGTTACACACCTGATAAGATATTGTATGTCAATTATACTTTTACAAAAAGAAAGTAAATTCGGTATTTTTTAAAAAGGGAGGCAGAAGAGTTGGTTAGACATGTGGTGTGAGAAGGACTCAACCCACCATTGCTGGCTTTGTAAATGGGGAGGGTGAATTACAAGTTCAGGTATGCAGCAGCTTCTGGCAGCTGGGGATGGCCCTCAGTCTCCAGACAGCAAGAAAACAAGGAGTCCAGTCCTACGACCACCCACAAGGAGCTGAGTTTTGCCAACAACCCAAATAAGCAAGGGAGCATGTTGTCCCTTAGGGCCTCCAGAAAGGAGCACAGGCCTGCTGACACCTTGATTCTCACATGGGGAAACCCATGCCAGACTCTTGGTCTGCAACTGTATGATAATGAGTTTGTGTTCTTTTAAGTTATGGCAGCAAGAGAAGCTAATATGGTGGTAACAATGTGTGCATTGTGTCAGGCTGGCACTGCATGTTTTATTTGCATGATCCTGTTTGATCTTCTACAGCACTGTTAAGTGACAACTGCTATCATTATCTCCATTTTACAGAATGGGAGACGGAGTCAGAGAGAAGCTATGTCCCTTCCCCAAGGTCTTACAGCCACTGGGTATGGAATTGGGATTGGATTCTAAACTGATCATATTCAGAGGCTGTCCATGCACCACTATGCAATTGTACCTCCCCAGGCCCCAGGGCCTAGCACAGAGCCACTCAATAACTGCCGGTCCCCTAAAGCACACGCACGCTCACATGCACATGCACACACACAGTAGTGGCACCCTGGCCACCGTTTGCTTGCTTCATTATTGTGCTGACTGACCCTGAGCACCTTTTCATCAGAATGTCTGCTTGTTTTGTTCAGTCATGAGAGAGCACTTAGAACTTGGTGGTTTTATAGGTTCCAGTAACACTTGTCATAAACTAGACAAAAGGGTTTCTGGGTTTAGCAGTTGCTCTGATAAGAACAAGCATCACATGGAAGGTTGTGGTGCCTCTTAAGAAAGAGTGCCAGAGTTGGCACCCCTGCCACTCTTTTCCATGGCAGAGCAGACCCACTGGCTCCAGCAGAGCTGTGCATCTTAAGAATCCTTTTTTAAAAAGTCAAGAGAGCTATAGAAAAATCTATAATTAAGAGTTTTGGGTTAATAAAGCAGAGGGTGGGGGGTGAGGAAGAATCCCTCATCATCAGTGTGGTTTCTTTTTACTGTTTGATGACAAGCAAGATGACAGACATCACACAAATTGTGAATTGACACACAGGAGGCACAATCTCTGACATTTCTTTGTCACTAATTCTCAGAATTCTAGAAAGGAATGACAGTCATCCTAATAAACCACGGTGTGCAGCCAGTGATCTACCGAATTACCAAGGGGTTTCACCCATTGTCAACCCTTCAGTCACTTTCTGTTTTTCACTTTGTGCAAAGGGCAGCATGACACAGCAGCCGTGACCCGGGGGGGGCCTTCACTTTCTATGAAGACCTATGCGTCAGCCCTGACAGATGGCTCACTGTCTTCCACCGGGCTTTGCTGGGGTATGCAAAGCAAACTTCTCTGTTTATTTAAAAGAACTAAAACTGCAATTTTGTGGAATGTAGACAATCCCCCAAAGGAAGAACCCTTCAGTTCAGCAAATAACAAATTAGGAAAGAATTCCTAAAGGAGACTAATGGCTTTTCTATGAGGACCATGGCAGCAACCTCAATCAGGAACAAGGAGGACATCAGGAGGAACAACTTGATCATTTACCTCTTTCATGTGATTCCTGAAGTAAAGAGAGAAAGCACGATTTGATTTGCTACTCAGACACCTCTAGGCCAAGAATAAAAGATGAAATGGGTATTGAATATTTTCCATACCTCAGAGGCTGTGGATATAGCAACCATTAACATATATTAAGCCCTGGCTTGTGTGGCTCAGTGGGTTGAGCACCGGCCTGTGAACCAAAAAATTGCTGGTTTGATTCCCAGTCAGGGCACATGCCTGGGTTGTGGGTTCAATCCCCAAATGGGGTTGTGCAAGAGGCAACCGATCAATCTTTCTCTTGAACATTGCTGTTTCTCTCCCTCTCTCCTTCCCTTCCCCTCTTCTCTAAAAATAAATAAATAAAATACTTTTTAAAACATATATTGAGTTAGGTTTTCTCCTGTGCCCATTACATGTATGATCTCATTTGTCATTCAGAGCAATGACAAAAGTCCCTCATGGAGAAACAGGGCTCCAGAAGCACCCCAAGGTGCTTCAGTTTATGGACAATAAAGCCCAGATTTGAAGCCTGAGTCAAGAAATTTTCACATACATCCTCACAGCAATTGTTACAGATAAGGAATTCTTGTCACTGGTTCACCAAGGGTCGCCCATCTGGAGGGAGTAAAGACAAGGTTGAAAACCACATTGTCTTCTTCTAGATGAAACAGGTCTATGGAAGGCGTATTGAATATCAGGAAAGGCTGACATTGAAAGGACCTCCTACTTGGAAAGTAAGCAGAGGACAGCCACGGTTTTACCCCATGGTAGGCTGAACAGGTGGGGCAATCAGAGTCTCTCGGGCTTTCAGTGGACTAGGACAAGAAAAGTGCAAGAAACCAAAAGAGGAACTGCTCCCGCTGAGAGGTGCAGATAAGGGGCAGAGTGGACTCTGCTGTGTGGGCTGGTAAGAGCCGAAGCAGGCCCCATGTCACACCTGCATACAACACTCTCTCAAAGGCCTTTCTCTTGCATGGGAACCTCCTTGCTTTCTGAATATGAGAGATGTGGTGTTCAGAACCAGAAACGCAGAGCAGAGACATATGGAGGAGTGTGACCAGAGGAGAAGCTAAACTAAAGACCTTCCTCCCTTTCCCCATTTCCTTTCTCCATCAAGTTTATAGCTTACAGTCAAGCAAAAGCTTTTAAGCAGTACCGGTTACTTTCTTTTTTAAAAAAATCTCTTTCCCTAGCCAGTGTGGCTCAGTTGGATGGGTGTCATTCCGCAAAGCAAAAGGTCATTGGTTCGATGCCTGGTCAGGGCATATGCCTGGGTTGTGGGTTCAATCTCAGGTTGGGTGTGTATGAGAAGCAACTGATTCATGTTTCTCTTTCACATCAATGTTTCTCACCCTCTCATTATCCCTCCCTTCCCTTCTCTCTAAAAATTAATAAATAAAATCTTTAAAAATAAGTACATTTTAAAAAATAAAACAATCTCTTTTCCATAAATATGTATGTATCTTGAGGAGAGAAAGAAATTTCCCTTTGATGCAAAGACTGTGCAGTGGGGTTCCTACTACCCCAGAAACAATATAGGGACACCAGTTCTCCATTCATGATTAACTGGCTGCCCACCATGAGTCAGATATTATACCAGGCACTTGTGAATCACACAGAGCTGGAGAAGGCATCATACAAGAAGGTGCATAGCTATGCAGCTTTGCAGAAAGGCAAGGTGTTGACTCAGAGCTGTGGGAGCAAGGAAATATTTGATTTGGGGTGGAGCAGGACAACAAGACTCATCTCCATATTCTGGGACATGAGGAAATTGTGGTGGAAACCTTACCAATTAAGTAAGCCTGTCCTGTCTGGAAGCTCTGAGACACACTGAGAAGCTACCAGGATGGTTGACTCCAGAGCTCTGTGCATGAAGATACTTTGTTTTGAGAAATCTCACAGACCAGTCAAGTTAGAAGAGGAAATAAATATATTCTACACCAATGCCCTTCTTTACAAGTAAAGAAAATGTCCCAAAGAATGTGGTCCCAAGAGTTCGAGACCTAGTCAAGAGAACTAGATGAGTGTCAGATCAACAGCTGAAGCTTATTTGTCTTCATTTTGACCTGATCATCACTTTGGTCTGACTCACTCACTCACTCATTCATTGAAACATTTCCAGGGTACTAATTATATGCTGAGAAGGACTTGGCTCTTCACCTATGTAGAGTGAAAGGATCTAAGGTTCATACAAATGAACCTCATTACCATTACTTAAAATTAATCAGTAGCAGTGTTGCAATATTTTTGTCATGTGGTGTTTTCCTGCTTGATCCCTGTCTAACCATCTACTGGTGAAGAGATCCAAGGGATATGTGCCGAGTATTGCAGTATCTTCACTGATACACCACAGTAAAACTACAGGAAACCAAAGACAAAAAAGTCCTGAAAGCAGCCAGAGTGGGGAAGACATATCACCTTCAAAGGAACAACAGTGAGAATGACAGTTAACTTTCTAATAAAAACAATGGGAGCCAGAACAATGGAGTGATGTGTCAAGCACTAAAAAAATAAGTTACAACTTAGAATTCTATACCCAAGGAAATATCTTTCACAACTGAAGGCAAAACAAATACACTTTGAATCTCAAGTCCCGCCAAAAAAACCCCAGAGTATTCATCAAACCCACACTGAGAGAAATATTAAACAAAATTCTTTAACAAAAGGTAAATGATTCCTCCACTGAAAGAAAAAAAGAAAGAGAAAAAGAAAACCACAGAAACAAAAAAGAGTAAGGAAACAGGCATATAATGAGTAACTAGAAGTAAACATTAACTGTACAAAACAATAATGATGGCTTAAGGAAAATAAAACATATGTGGAATTAAAGTTCATTTTTACTATAATGGTAAATAGAGTTAAAGTGTTCTAAGGTCATAAAATTGATAAATGGTAACAATACTTATTTATATGCAAGGGTAATAGGTCAAGATTATAAAACTAACAAGCTAATGTAAAAGAGGAAATTGAATAATAAAAATATTTTATTAATATAAAAAAGGCAATAAGGAAGAAAAAGAAACACAAAACAGATGACACAAATAGAAAATAAATTATAAGAGGGCATAATTATATAACATAGAAATAAAATAAATGTCCTTATTAGGAGATTGAGGTGATATCAGCAAAAGTGAAGAAGTAAGGACCTGTAATAGTTTGCCCCTCTGTAAAAGCAATTTTAAAATTGGTAAAATTTCTCAAAAGAAACTTTGGAAATAAAACTCTGGAAATAACCAAAGACTCACTGCACCCTGGGGAGCATTAGTCAAGAAAATCAGCTAAATTTCATAAAGAAAAAAAAGGAAAGTCATCAGATTGGAAAGGTAAAAGTAGTTCCATTTGTAAGTGAGCTTTATAGGGGTGGGCAAAAGTGAGTTTACAGTTGTTCATATAGAAAAGAACACAATAATTAATAAATAACATAAGAATAAACTCTATGTTTCACATACTCACAACTGTAAACCTACTTTTTCCCACCCCTGTACATATAAACCTAGAGAATCAACAATAACAATAAATACTATTAAAACTAATAGTAACTAAACTAGTTCAGCAAGCTTAAAGAACATACAGTACTTAAATATTAATTGTATTTCTATATGCTAGCAATGAACAATTCAAAATGAAATTAAGAAAACAACTCCATTTATAATAGTATTTAAAAAATACAAAAACTTTAAGCAAAAAGAGTACCAAAACTGGAAATGAAACAACAATGCTTCATTGAACAAAATTAAAGATCTGAACAATGGAAAGACATTCTGGTTTCATGGAGAGGAAGTCTGACTGTTGTTAAGACCGCAATGCTCCCCAAACTCCTCTCCAGATTTAATGCAGTTCCTCTCAAAAGTCCAACAGCTGTTTTACAGAAATAAACTGATCCTAAAATTCATATGGAATTACAAGAGACAAAAAGCAACAAAAAACAATCTTGGAAAAGAAGAACAAGTTTGGAGAATTTACACTTCAAGATTTCAAAATTTACAGAATCTTACAAAAAAGCCACAGTAATTAAGATAATGTGGCGCTGATATAAGGATAGAAATGTAGACTTAATGATCAATGGAATAGAATCGAAAGTCCAGAAATAAACTAATTCATCTATGATCAATCAATTTTAACAAATGGTGCTAGGACAATAGGAAATTCACATGGAAGAGAATAAGGTGAGCCTTTAGCACATGCCATATACAAAACTTAATTTAAAGTAGATCAACAACCTAAATTTTGACTACAACAGTCTTAAATATAAGAACTATAGAATTCCCAGATGAAAACATAGCTGTAAATCTTCATGACACCAAAGACATGAACAGCTAAAGAAAAAATCAGTTTAATTGGACTTCATCAAAATTAAAAATCTTTGTGTGTCAAAGAACACAATCAATAAAGTAAAAAGAAAACCCACAAAATGGGAGATTTGCAAATTCTATATCTGATAAGAGTCTATTATCCAGAATATATAAAGAACACTTACTTACAATACCACAATAAAAACACAAATAACCCAACTAAAAAATGAAAAAGGAATTTTAATAGAAATTTCTCAAAAGAAGATATGCAAATGGCCAATAAGCACATGAAAAGATGCTCAATATCATTAGTCATCAGGGATATGCATATTAAAATCATAGTGAGCCTTGGTCAGGTGGCTGAGTTGGTTGGTGCATCATCCCATACACCAAAATGTTTCAGGTCCTATCCCTGATTGGGGTACCTACGGGAGCAACCAGTCGATGTTTCTCTCTCTTTCCCTCTCTCAAATCAATAAGCATAGCTTCAGGTAAGGATTCAAGAAAAAAAAACATGAGATAGAACACAATCTTCAGGTTGGCTTTTATCCCAAGAAGAAAAGAAAATAAGTATTTGTGAGGATGTGGAGAAATCGGAACCCTTATACATTGCTGATAGGAATTTAAAATGTTGCAACCACTATGGAAAACAGCATGGTAGTTCCCAAAAAAAACTAAACATAAAATTACCATATGATCCAGCAATTCACTCCTAGGTTTATATCCAAAGGAACCAAAAGCAGGGATGCAAATACTTGTATGCCAGTGATCACAGCAGCATCATTCACAATAGCCAAAAGGTGAAAACAACCCAAGTGTGCATTGACAGACATTACAGATAAACAAATTAGAGTCTATACATACAATAAAATATTATTTAGCCAACATAGATGAACTTTGAAGACATTATAGTAAGTGAAACAAACCAGACAGAAAAGGACAAAGACTGTGTGATCCACTGATATGAGGCAAGTGGACAACCTAGAGGTGCATCTAGAATAGCTAAATCATAGAGACAGAAGGTACTAGAGGTTACCAAGGGCTGGGAGAGGGACAGTGAAGATATTGCTTAATGGTTACAGTGTTTCCCTTAGGAGTGATAAAAAAAGTTTTGGAAATAGAAGTAGTAATGATTTCAGGACATTATGAAGATAATTATACTTAAAATAATTAAAATGGCTAATTTTATATACGTATAAGTACAATTTTTTAAAAAATCAATAATGTGATATATGAAAAACATTGAGTTACTTTAAAGAGGTGAATTATTTGACATGTGAAATATTTTAATAAAGCTGTTAAAATTTTGAAAATTAATAAAAGTATAAGACCTTTACATAGAAAGCCATAAAATATAACTGAGAACAATTAAATAAGGCATGAATAAATGGAAGACTCTACCATGTTCATGGATCAGAAGATTCCACATTATAAAGAAACCACTATTTTGTAATTCATCTATAGATGCGATGTAACTCTAACCAGAATCCCAGCATGGTTGTGTGTGTGTGTGTGTGTGTGTGTGTGTGTGTGTGTTGCATGTAATGGGACAAGCTTGTTCTAAAATACACAGAAATACAAAGCCCACCAAACAGCCAACATAATCAACAAAGTGGGAGAATTTGTACTGCAAATATCAAATTTCCTTATTAAACTACAGTGGTGAAGAAAATGTGTTTTTTCATGAACAAATAGAGAAATAGGCAAATAGTACAAAATAAAGAATTAAAAAACAGACTATAACACACATGCTCACTTGAGTTAGAACAACGATTCTGTAGCAATATAATAGACAAAGGATCATTTTTTTTCAATAAATGTTTTTGGGTCACTGGATATGTACATGGGACAAGTGAACCTTGATGATGACCTGATACCATGCAAAAAATAAACCCCTGTAGTGTTATAAACCTAAATGTATAAGGTGAAGCAATAAAGTTTCTGTAAGACTACATAAGAGGATAATTTTATAACCTTGAGCCAGGCAAAGAATTCTCAAACAGAACAGAAAAGTCACTAATGATTATAATTAAAAATTATTAAATTGAACTCGATTAAAATTAAGAATATCTGTTCAGAAAGGAGACACTGCTCAGAAAGTGAAAAAGCAAACCACATACTAGGAGAAGGTAAGGGCAGCAAATACACTATATATACATACACCAAAGGACTCATATCTGGATATATAAAGAAACTCTCCAAATCAGATAAAAGACAGATAGTCTGATTTAAAAACTAAACAATGATGAAAACAGGCACTTCACAAATGAAGATATCCAAAGAGCCAACAAACATCTAAAAACACGCACAACACTGAGTGAGCATCAGCCTGCAAGCCGGAAGGTCGCCAGTTTGATTTCTAGCCAAGGCACATGCCTGAGTTGTGGACCCGGTCCCCAGTAGGGGGCGTGCGAGAGGCAACCACACATTGCTGTTTCTCTCCCTCGCTCCCTCCCTTCCCCTCTCTCTAAAAATAAATAATAAAATCTTTTTTAAAATGTGTACAAAATTCTTAATCATCAGAGAAATGCAGATGGACACTACTATGTACATTCCGAAAATAAACTGATAGGACCCAGTGAGGGTGCCCATGAGCAAAGGAGTGCTCATACACTGCTGGTGGGGGAGGAAGTTGCTTCAGCTGCTTTGAACAACTGTTATGCAGTATGCAATGAAGCTGAATCTAAGCAGACCTCATGGCCATCAGTTCCACTTGTTGGCGTGTACCCACAGAAATGCCTGCATGCGTTTGCCTGAAGACATGTTCGTGACACCATTACTCATGAGAGTTCAAAACTGAAAACAACCTAACTTTCATCAAAGGAAAATGGATAAAAAGCTAGAATACATGAACAAATTTCTATAATGGAACTCTATACAGCAATGAAAAAGAAATAACTACCTCTGTCAAAAACACGGAGGGAGCTCACAGACAGAACACTGAGCAGAAGAAGCCAAGCCCTACAGACTACATACTGTGTGGTTCCATTCACCCAAAATTTCTAACAGGCAAAACCAATCTGTTGTGAGGGATGTCAGGCTAGTGGTAACTTGAGAGCACACTGAGCACTGGTGAGGTGTGTCTTTATCTAGGTGGGGCTTTTAGGGGGGTGTTAATGCTAATAATCCAGCATAATACGCACATTGCTCCCTATGTATGTTACACTTCAATTAAAAGGTTTACCAAAAAAAAAGCTTTGGAAAGGCCATCCAGAAACTGCCCGGAGGAGTGTGAGTCAGCCGACAGCAGTACAGGTGAGAGGGAGACTGAGCAGAACCTGCGAGCAGAGTCAAGTGCATGACCGAGATCCCCCTCATGTCAGCACTGCCAGGAGAGATCAGGGCTGGTTTTGCTGAGACGGAGCAGCTGCCTCTGCCGCTCAGACACAGACCACTCAGAAGAGCTGACTTGGTCCACATGGGAACTTTATCTCATTTGCCTCCTCCCCCAGTTTTGAATCATACCCAATTCCTTTCTTTCTGATAACACAACAGGAAGGAATGTGCACACAGAGAATGGACTGAAAATGTCTCTGATGATGACGGCACAATGTTAGGCAGCTTTAGAAGGCGAGTGCGCCGCACTGAACCCCAGCACACAGTCCCGCGCCAGGGCCTGTCATGGCTGCCCGCACAGAGTCCCTGACAGCACCGCCGAGGCATGACATGAGCCAGGCAGTTCTCTTCATACTTCATGTGTGTGCTGTTCACTTGTTTAATCCTCCCAATAAACCTAGGAAGTGTCTTCACCATGAGCACCCCCAGAATACAAATGAGAGTGTTGAGGTGCAAAAATGCAGGCACCTAGCAAAGCTCCCATCACTAGTAGTGGGGCTGGGATTGGACCCACTGGCTTCACATCTGCACGCCACCTCCTCCAGGTTGCCTCTGCAGATGACCATGGTCAGCCTCTGCAAGACTGGGATTACTTCTGCAGATGGATTCTTAAAGACTTCAAATCACGCACATGACCCATGCACAGAGGGTCAGATGACTGTTCCAGAGGAAAGAGCTGCACTTCAAAGTCTAACTTCCCCTAGAGAAATCACATTGTTGGTAAAAAGACTAATGTCAGACTTTTTATGTAAATGATCACAAACACAAAATTTCGGCAACTATAAATGATGTCCTTTTCAAGAGGTTTGCATATACTTGGGAAAATTTTATTTAATTCCACCCTCAAACCCTGTTCTTTGTTCTATAAAATGGAATTACCACCAGCGCTAGGAAAGGCTTGCCCCTTTAGTGAGGACTTTTTGAGGGCAGGCTATTGGGGAAGGAAAAGCGAGTGTTGGCGTTTCTAAACACCACTCCAGGGAGCACCCGTGAGACGGTGGCTGCCTCCCCATGTCTTCCCAACCCTGATGCCACAGTTCATTGGCATCGTGGGAGAACTGTCCCCATAGCTGGCACTGTTGAAACCCCCTTCCCTCATTTCTATCTGGAGCATTCCAGAAGCAGCTGACAGATGGGGGCTCACATGAGTATTTCTCACTTCTTATAAGGGCTGGAATGTGGAACCATGGATATAAACTGGCCCACAGGCCCACCCCCTTTGTAAATCACTGGACCCAAAATGTTCCAAACTGGGAAGGCCTACATTGGAGTATAGCTGCTCCTTTTCCAAAAAGGAACTTGGTTTTATCATTATGGGATTTCTAAAATATCAGCTTTCAAGAGGGTAAAGAAGTGGGGAAACATTTTGGAAAGTGCTACGCAGGTCAGCTGCAAGGTGGTTGGTAAGCCCATTAGTTTCCAGTGTGCAGTCTACTCCTGCCATTCCCAGGTCACTCACAGGCACCCTTCTTTGTGTACAACTGATGAGACGAGCTCCTTCACCAAGCATGGCGAAAAAGGGAATCACCTCTTTTAATGCTAAAGCTAGAAGTCCTCAGCTAGTCCAACAGAGCCGGAAACTATGGCCTCAGCTAGTTCTGCCTTGGGAGGGAGGGACCTGCCCGGTGCTTCTTGCTACTAACAGCCCTGCACAAACTCAGCCCTGCCCCCTCCTACCCACCATGCCCACAGTCTTCCAAGAGGGAAACCAGTGCTCTGGTATTAATTTCCGTTCAAAAATGATGTTTCTGCGATTCCTTGTCAATAAAACACAGCTAATTCTTAATCTTAACGAAAAGGAAACATCACGGAACATGCACGGGTGTGCTCCAAGCTGACCTTTGCCCATGATCTCAGCGGGCTCTGCTGATTGCTGGAGCAGCCTGCCCAGGGGGTTACTCCACAGCATTGGCTCTGCCTCCTTCTAAGCAGACATTGGCCATCGACCTTGGACCTGTCACTTGTCCTTCATTTTCTCTCTGAAGCGTCATCGCTCTCCTTCAATTCTAGTTTGCCTCAACTTTTAGTAAGCAGAAGTTTGCTTTTTTAGAAAAGAAAGAGAGGTCAGTCAACCTGAAGGAACAGCTTTGAGTTTCTTTTTCCAAATCTGATTAATCTATGCTGCAAAACAAAGACTGTCAAGGCTTCCTACCAGAAGAGAAAAAAGAAAATCTAAAAAGGCAGCTGCCAAATCTCTTAGCAGAGTTTTTTGAGCTCCTCACCCTTTGAGAGTCTTCAGTTGGTGCAGAGGTTTACAAACTTTATTAAAGACCATATTTCTTTAAAAAAAAACGACATCTGAGTTTTCCCGTCCTAGTAATGCTTATTTATAATGTTATGAATAAGCCAATCACCAAGAGCTTTGCTTTTATTACAGTCATGGGCACAATATTTTTTATCTTTTATACTGTATTTTTACTGTACCATTTCCATGGTTATGCATGTTTAGGCACACACAGATACCTGTGTGTTCATTACCCGCAGCATTCAGCACCATAACATGCTGTACGTGCTTGCAGCCGGGAGCAGCAGGCTGTCCCGTGGAGCCAAGGTGTGCAGTAGGCTGTTCCACCGAGGCGGGCAAGTGTACCCTAAGTGTCCACACAGTGAAATTACCTAATGACATGTGTCTCAGAACAGGTCCCTGTCATTAAGCAACATATGACTACATTTTCTATATTGTTTTTTCAAACCACTACCAGTCACGGTGGCTTGTGTGGCTAGGGTTACCAGTGCACCAGCAACAGGCTCGAGCCTGCCACCTCCAGGAAGGCATGCAGGTTTCTGTGTGGAGTAGGCCAGCTCTGACCCAAGCCTTCACATGGAGCCTGAAAGCACAGTCATTTCCAGTTGCATTCATGTTTATTATTGGCAAGGAAGTGGGTTCGGTGGGGGAGAAACACGAGGCGAGGATGTAAACCACTTGGAGAAGCAAAATGGAGTAGAACAGTCTCTTGAATTCACAACTATTTAGTTGTCTTGTCGCATGCTAAAAAAGCAAGGAAGCTGGGCATGGCGTGAGGAAGGGAGAACACCTGCTCCCAGCCTGCCACCGCCGCCTCCACAGCACAGAAAGTCGAGGGTCTGCCTTTCCTTTTCCAAGGAAGGGTTAACAAAAGTAATGACTAAAAATTTCTTTGCCAAACCCACAAAATGCAATACCAGCCCCAAGACCAAATGGTTTCAATTCCCTGCTCCCTCCTCTCCCTCCACCTTCAAGATAATTCTAGGCAGGCGGCGGTGCAGAGGGAGAGCAGGTCAGAAACTGTCGGTATTCAGTCCTCCCACAGCCTCAGACAAACCTGCTCTGTTGTTCTAAGGATAACCTTACCATGGCCCTCACTTCTGTTCTGTGTCACCTTACTGGACTGTTTCTTTATTTAATTATTGGTCACAGGGTACAGATCTAACTGGTTTCTTCCTGGAAGGCTGTCACCACAGCGTCCACATTTCCAAAGGACCATCCCTTACTCCTGGGCAGAGAGTGACCAGATGCCCCTGGCCGGCCCTGAGCCAGAAAAGGAAGATACGTGTCTGTTATCCAGGAGATTGGGGTCTCTTGTCCTCTCCCTTTTTAAAAATCTTTCCAGATGTCTTATGCCAAATCCACCCTGCCTCTCAACTGGGTCTTCTCCACACCCTTCTTCAGCTGTTAATGAAGTTTGTTTCCCCTTAACCCTTTCCAAGTTCGTTCTCTTTGATTCATGGACTTATGCACAACTGGACTTCCACCAGCTCCTTGGTGATGAGCTGAGAGACCCTAGGAATGTTGCTCAGCCTCTGAGTCTCAGTGTCCTGATCTAGCAAACAGGGATGCTGAAGGTATTGCTTCCTTGAGGCGCTGTCGGGGGAACTGGGGCTGAGAGTGGGAAGCACTGGTACACGGTCTGGCACGTAGTGAGTGCTCAGTCAGCAGTGTCGCTGGTGATGGGGGCCAACAGTGTCCAGGCTGGGAAACCTGGGGAACAAAAGAATAAGGGCCATTTGTTTGAACCCTCTCAGTTTGCAATGAAGAGTCAAGGCCCAGAATTGGGAAACTTTCCTCCAACACATGTAGGCACAGCTGGGCTCAGGAGTCATATCTCTGTGCCCCTCGCTCTCTCTGTGGACCAAGCAGAGGGGCTCTGCCTCACTTCTTGTCAGCCCTAGGGCTCCTGTGCCGAAGGTCCCAGCACTGAACTTGCCCAGGGGAGGATGAAGGGAGAGAACACCTGGCAAACCTGACACACCTTTCATATTCAAGAGATGCTTCTGATCACTATTGCCAATTCAACTTTCTAAATGAATTATGGAAAAATGACTTCTGAGCTCATTTGTCTTACTGAAAAACAATGAGTGTAATAAAGATGATTATAATAACTTTAAAAAGCCACCAAGGTCAACCCCGTGGATGTGTCACTCACAGTCTTGGACATGAGGTATTGGGGAAGGACCTGGCCTTTCCTCTCAGAACCAAAGCTCAGGGAAGTGTCCCCTCAGACGCCTGTGTCCCTAGGAGCCAGTCTTGGTGCTGAGATCATCATCCTTGCCCATCTCCAAACTGTTCAGGTTTTCAACCAAGACCTCCTCTCAAGAACACTAATTCCAAATGTCAACCAAGGTATTTGCCCTGACTACATTTTTCAGCCTTGAGAATCATTTAGGAAATCTGTCACCAGTACAGTGTCTGTGCTGTCCTTTGTCCTTTTGCCACCACCCTGAACTCTGCCATTTCTGAGCTCCTGTAGAGCCAGGGGCTACATCAAACCTTTACCAGCCTTATCTAATTTGAATGACAGTCCTCAAAGGCAGGTCCTGTGTCCAGTCTCATTTTACCAATAAAGACCACCAGGCTCTGAGAAGGCAGAGCCTCACCTGCAGGTGCCCGGAGAGGTGAGACTTTCTGATCTCCACCCTGATCTCCAGGGAGGATGGGAGGTGAGTTCAGTCATGTGGCCCATGACTTGCTCAAGCCTGCCCATGTTGAAACCCTGGACAAAAGATGGAACAGTGAGGCTGGGGGCTTCCTGGTTGGTGAATAGTATCGACATACTGGGAGTGCACTGCATCCTGATCCCACAGGGACAGAAATTTCTGTACCTACTACCCACCCCCCCAACTTAAGAATTTGCTGCCTTGAGTATCTCTCCATCTGGCTGCTCATTTGTAAACTTTTATAATAAAATAGTGGTTGTAAATGCAGCACTTTCCTGAGCAATGCGAGTCATTTTAACAAATTATGAACACCAGACAGGTGATCATGTCCAAATTGTAACCAGGTTGGGCAGAGTGTGAGTAGCCTGGGACCCGGGACTCGTGACTGGTGTCTGAATGGGCCGGGGGTCTTGTGGAATGGCGCTCCTGAGCCCCTGAGCCTGTGGGGTATGTGCTAACTCTGGGTGACGTCAGAATTGGACTGAACTCAGACACCCAGCTGGTGTCTGAGAACTTCTGCTGGAACGGACCCCACAGCCCCTGGCTGAAGGGCCGTATCCCGTTTCTTGGCCTCTTTTCCTCATCAGCTTCCCTTTGATGGTGTGTCTGTCTTTTGATGTAGTAACACCCCCGCACCTCTTTCCCCACTCAGATACTCCCTGCTGGTGTTCAATATGGTACCAGCTTGTGAAGACGGCACCAAGGGGGGTTTGGGGTGCTTTCATCACTGAAGGGTGATAACCTAACCTGCTGAAGGTGGATTCATGAGGAGAAACTCAACAGGAAGCTAACTACCTTCTCCCAAAATAAGGAGTTTTCAGAGATGGCAGAAAGCACCATGCCCAGTTGAAACACGTGAGACACAATTTTGAAAGACTGCCATCAACAACGTGACGGGCAGACACCTGAATCTCTGCCTAGCAGCGTAAGAACTCGGCCATCGCTGCCAGGGCCGTCGTCCTGCAGAGGTTTCTAGAGCAGCCATCAGGATGAGCGTGCGCAGTGACAGATTGGACACAAGGAGCCTGCTCTCCTGTTGGCAGTTTAGTTGGCCTTGGTTGCGCCCACCCAGCTCTCATTCTCATTGCTCCTTGTGGTTGGAACGGCCAGCAGGCCCCCCAAATCAAGTCTCTCTTCCTTTCATTTGACAAGTGGCCAGTGATGGGGGTCTGTATATTCTTTTAACAAATCTGTTGGGAAAACATAAAGCTTTATTTAAGATGATTTTTTTTTCTTTTGAAACCCAGCCTGTGATTCTCCGTCTTGTTCTCCTAACTCAACCCATAAAACTCCCCAATGTCCCTCACGTTCCCTCTGTCTCTCAACAAAACTGGACTGAAGTTTCCTCCAACAATAATACTACATCACAAGTTTGTGTTTCCAAATGATTTTCACACACATGGCCCTGTTTTCGTTCCAGGGCAGAAAAGCTATTGTAATTTTTATTTTTAAGTATGAGAGAACTGAAGCCTTCAACAAATAGCGAGTACGTGTTGAACACTGATTCTGCATGCACCTCCTTCATTCCCATGTGGTTTTCCCTTTTGTCCTGTCAACATCTGGGAAACCAGGGCCTACTTTCAGTGACCCACTTTATGGATAAGGACAATGAGGCTCAGTGGAGCCAAAGACATTACTCAGGGCCACACATGGCGGGTGAGGGGCGGTGCCAGGCTTCTCACCCTGAGTGTACAAAGCCGCCTCCATGCGTTCCCGGGGCCTGGTACCCTTGGGTGCCCATCCAGAGTGTAAGCGTTCGAGGCAAAGCCCACCTGGTCTTCTTTCCTTGGGATAACACACAGATCTGGACTCGACGGCATGGGCAGACTCCTACCACGTCTCTGCCAGCTTCTTCCCTGCCCCAGCTTCTTCCTACTAAACTTCGCCCTTGTGAGGCTGATGGAGTTAAGGTCACAGGCGAAGATCATCATGGCATTCACTCCTCAGACCCCTGGCCGCCTCCTCCACCTCAAAGCTCTCTCTTGCCTTCTTGCTTGGCTCCCTTCCTGGGTTCTCCTGCCACCAGCAGCCCTCTCCCCTCCTTGTTCCCTGGCACCTCCTCTTCCCTGAGATCCAGTCTGTTCTCCCCTTGACCCTCACAGACACACCCATGACCATTTCTTCAACCACCACCACCAGGTGGAAACGGCAGGTTCCAGGGGTCAGGCTAGAGCCTTTGGTGTGTCCTATGTTTGGACAAATTACTGGGTGCACATGGACGCAATAAATATTTGTTTAATTGGATCATAAACCCATAAATAGTAGTAACTTATGGTCTAAATGAATAAGACATTGAGACCAGGAGTAATAGAACAAGATGTCTTGCTATTCCAGACAGTGTGCTAAGCACTGAACATGCTCTTTAACCCATGCCACAATGCCAGTAGATGCCCTTCTATTCCCATGCAGCAGTGGGGAGAGCCAAGTTCTAAAGAGGTTATAGCTAGGACAAAGCTCAGCATGACCCCCGTCAGGCTCTGACTCCAGTCCTTGGCTTCTCTGCCCAGCAGCTCACTGTGGCCTTGGTCAGAGCCCCTGTTTGGCCAGTCCTCAGGAATGGAACTGAAATAAAGGAATTGGAGAAGGTGATCCCCAAAGCCCCTCTCAACACGTAGATGCTGAGGGCTCTCTGGAGTCCTCCCACTAGCAACTTGCACTCTGCCAAAGACAGCCACCGAGCAGGAAACACAGATTGTGTCAGCACACATGACTCACATGGCACTTCCCATCAGCGGGGAAATGTCCCTGCAAAGTCCTGGATGGCAACCGGTCTCCTGTAACCTGGGGAGGGGGGAGGAGGAGCTGAAAGGAGGAAGGACAAACCTTTCTCAGGATGATCATTTCTAAGCCTTGCTTTGTTTCATTTGTGAAAACATTATGTGATTCAGGCCTGAGAGCAACACTGATGCTTGAACTGGGACCAGCTCTGAACCAAAGACACCAGCTGCTAGAAGGCCTGTGTAGTGTTCCCCACCCACCACCCCAGGCCCCAAGGCAGGACTGAGGCTTTGAACCCCCTGCCTGCTCCCCCTGGCTCCCTTTCTCAGGTTCCTTCTGCCCAGGATGCCCTTCCCTGGCCTGTCGAGAACGACTTCTTCCCCAACTTCCCAGCCAGCCTGTGGTTTCAGGGGGCGGGGGTGTCCCCGAGGAGGACCCAGGCCCTCTCACCCAGCACCTGCTTCTCCTCCCTCTAGGTTTTGGTACCTGAAGAAGCCACATTGCCCATATGGCCACCTCTTGAAGCTCTTAGAAGTGACAAAGTCCCAGAGGGCTAGCAGACAGCCAAGGTGGACCCAGCTTTGCATTTCTCTCTTGCAGAATGAAGACCAGGAAGTCTCAGTTTGTTTGCGCTGCTATAGCAGAATATCACAGATGGGTGCAAACATTTACTAAATTGAAAACATGTATTTCTTAGAGTTCTTCAGGCTAGAAATCCAAGATCAAGGTGCCAGCAGATCCAGTGTCTGGTGACAGCACCTCCCTGGCCTGCAAGTGGCGTCTTCCTATTGGGTCCTCACGTGGCAGAGAGAGGGAGATCATCTCTCATGTGCCTTCTTACAAGAGCACTCATCCCATTCACAAGGGCTCCACTCTCATAGCCTACTCACCCCCAAGGGCGTCACCTCCCAATACCAGTTGTGATGGCACCCAGTGCGATGGCACAGGGCAGCCAGGCCTCAAAGTATGGATTTGCAGGGGACACAAACATTCAGTCGATAGCTTGGGGCAATCAGGAGATTGCTAGTGCTCACAGCCCTCACACTCAGCTTCTGCAGAGAAGGTGGAACTGACCTGACAAGCCAGGAACACCTTTGGATCTCAGCCCTGGAAGGGCAAATTGTAGACCCTCCTGGAACCAGCAGGGAGGGTAGAGGCCCCAGGGAACAGTAGGCCTGCCGACACTCTGGAAAGCCGCCCCTGCCACACTGCATCTCTGTACTCATGCCCCGGGAAGCAAGGCTTCTATTGGTGACAGGAAAAGAGGGACACCAGGATCCCGCCACAAATGCTACAGGCCAGCAGAACAAGCAGGAATGGGCTTCTTAGGAGCAGCCTGAGCCACAGGCAGGGTGGGCTCCAAGCCCCTCCCTCCCCTCTGCTGCCCCGTCATCCTGGGGTCATCTGTGAAACCTGAAAGGTGTTTGTTCAGAGGATCATGATGAGGATTCAATGGGGAATCTTCTCAGTGTTTAAGAAGCTGTTATCAGCACTATTATAACTGTTCAGAGGTGCTTAGCTCCTGTTCCAACTCCACAGATGTGCACATTCACTGGCAACAAGCAGGGCGCCTGTGACAACACGGAACTTGCTCCAATGCTGCCTCCCTCTGCTGCTCCTACCGAAGTTTATTCTCAACATTTGTGGGGGTTATTTGGGCCAAATGCACAGCAGGAGGGACTAGACGGACACCACCGTTGCTCTTCAGGGGACAGTTTGCTGGGCAGGACATTACCCATCATGTTTTCTCCATCAGCGTTGTAAAGACTGAACTTGTAATGTTTCACTAATGAAGGGTATTTAAGCAGTACCTGGACCCATGGCTCCTTCAAGACCAGGTCTTCTGTTCCTGACCATGTCTTACCTGCATGTCTTTGCTTAGAAGAAGTGGGAGCTTGAACTCACCAGAAATCTGTGCCCTACCTTTGGAGAGAGCTTGCCTCCGGGTCTGGATTTTCCACTCAACTTTTTCAGTAAGAATTTCCTCTGGCCAAGTCCTCCTTTTTAAAGGCATCTTTTCAAAACTGTTTCCCTAAAAGCTTGGCTCTTAAATGAGCATGAGGGAAAATATGCTCCAAGTGAAGATTCTGAAAAAGACAGTCCAGGGTTTGACAAAGCCCACCAAGGCCTGAGGGTGGAAAGGAGCCTGAGACCGCTGCTCCCTGACACTCCCAGCCCCGCTCCACACCCCCGCCTGAACTGCAGAAGCTCTTCGCTCCTCTGTTTCAGTTGCTGGGCATTGAGAGGGGTATCTTTATTTTTATTGTTGACACTGTTGCAGATGGTCCATTTTCCCCTCTTTGCTTCCCTCCTTCCCTCTGGCCATCACCACCCTGTTGTTTGTGTCTCTGAGTTGTGCATACATGTTCTTTGGACAATCCCTCACCTTCTATCACCCAGTCTCCCCTCCCTTCTGACAGCTGTCAGTCTGTTCCATGCATCTATGCTTCTGTTTCCATTTTGTTTGTGAGTTTATTTTTTTCATTAGACTCCACATATAAGTGAGATTATGTGGTATTTGTCTTTCTCTGACTGGCAATTTCACTTACCATAATAATCTCCAGGTCCATCCAAGTTGGCAAAAAAAGGTAAGATTTCCTTCTTTTTTATGGCTGAATAGTATTCCACTGTGTAAATGTACGACAGCTTTTTTCTCCACTCATCTACTGATGGACAACTGGGTTGTTTCCAGATCTTGGCTCCTGTAAATAATGCTGCAACGAACACAAGAGTGCATGTATTCTTTCAAATTGGTGTTAGTTTTGGGTAAGAGTGCTGAACACACACATACTGAAACCCCCATACTCCCTTAAATTCTCTTGTTTTACAGGTGACTGGAGCTGGCCAATTAGCTTTGGAAACAGTTGAAATGCAAGTTCCCCGCCCTATGACCAGTGGTCTGACCACAAACTGCTCCCTGGGAGAAGCATCCTGAACATCCCTGCCTGTCAGGACGAGTGCAGATCAATGCTCCTTGCACAGATTCTTAGAGGGTGGCTGGTGGGTGAAATGGAGCTTCAGCAGTCATAACTCCCTCGGGCACAGATTCTGCACCCCTACTTGGAAACCAGAAATCTTTATTGGATAGATTGGAGAAAGCATACCAGATATCTAGAGGCAGTCTTCATTTGATCTGCACTGTTATTTTTTTTAAAGTAGTAAGTAGCCAACATTTTATAAATAAGGCATTTTTGTGTTTTAAAAATTCTAATTCTGGCTTATTCGGAGGGGAGACAGAAAACCTGGCAATGACGGGCTCTCACTCTCCCCTGGCAAAGATGGCCTGGAGCTGAGTGTCTTTGTTCCGTTAAGATGGGAATGAGCTCCGGGTCCCCACGGCCCCCAGTCCGCCTGCCTTACGGCCAGCCCTCGGTGCCCACTGCCACCGTCTGCCCATTCTGGAGGCACGCGAGCTTGCCCGCCAGAGCTAGGCCTTGCAGCCTGGTTCTCACCCTGCACGCCACTCTCGACTTCAGCCTCCCCACCCTCATCCCAGTGCCCATCCAGTCGTTTCTCAGAGCATAAAATAAGAAAGAAAACTTCAGCGAGCACCTGGAAAGTGACAAACATCACCCTGGCCTCACAGTTTAACATGCCTACACAGCGTGCAAAGGACAATGGTTGTAACGACCAAAGGGTTTGCCGGCAGTGCTGGGCTGGCTCGTAAGGGTCAGATCAGTGTCTGTGGGTTTTAACAGAACGTGCTGTTTCATGTCTGATGAGAGCACACATTTTTCCCCAGGCAGTAATATTTCAAGGAAGACAATTACCCAACAAGGCTCTCCAACACATTGTCCAAAAGAAACAAGACTTACACCATTGGCCCCCAGAGATAAAATGTGCCAGAAATGAGTGTGGAGAGAGAGAACTCCCAGAAGCGCCCGCCTGGCCCTGGCATGGGCGCAGGGCGTTGGCCTAGCAGAGAAAGCTGTCATTCCATGAGCCCTACAGGAAAAGCTCGCAGCCTGCCCAGCTCTTCTCCCTGGACGTACACTACCTTATCACGTTCCAAATACATGCATGTTGGAAACCAAAACAACGTTTGGCTTTGCTGCCTTCCAGTTCTCTCTCGCTCTCTCTCTTCTCTGATGCCGGCCCAGGAGCGCGGAGTCTGGGCCTCTCCCCACCACCACCTAAGGCGACCCTGCTCTCTAATGATAAACAGATTTGTGATGTTTCTCCTTTGTTTTACATTTTCATAAACTCCTCCTGGGAAAATCCATTCATGTAATAAAGCATGATGGGGCACCATGTGTGCAATGGTTTAAAATCATTTTTAAGTTCTGGAACTCTTTCTTCAGGTGGAATTTTATGAGGAACTCAATATGAAAAGCAAATAAGGAGGGAGCCTCAGCCTGGAGCCTGCGGGGCAGAGGGTGGGCCCATAGCCCCCTCTGCTCAGTGGCCTTTGAGTCCTCACTTCTACTCCGCCCTTCAGGGACTCATCAGTGTCTGAGGATTTCACAGGTGTCATTCGAAAACCTCTGCTCTGCAGTCTTGTCCATACACAAGTGGGAGTGATGGCTGTGGCTGGACGTGCTGCTGCTGGCAGGGGTGGTGCCAGCAATGGCGGCAGCAATGATGCCGGTGGTAGTGGTGTCATTGTAACAGGGGTGGTGGTGGAGGTGGTGGAGGTGGTGGAGGAGGTGATGGTGACATTGGTGGCTGGGTATGGTGACGGTGGAGACGGTGTGTTAAGGGTAAAGGTGATGGTGTGGTGACAGTGGTGATGAAGATGACGGTTGTGGCAGTGAGAGTGGTGGTGGTCATTGGGACGGTGGTCTAATTGTAATGGTGGTGGCAGAAGTGGGTGTAGAGGTGGGCAGCAATAGCAACGGTGGTGGTGGTGACTGCAGCGACCATGGTAACAGTGGCAGCATTACAATGGAGGCATTGGTGGAAACAGTGACGGCGCGGGTTGCAACAGTGGTGGTGGCTGTGCATGCAGTGGTGGGGCCAATATCAGTGGTGACAGCAGTTGAGCTGTGATTATTGTGGTAGTGGTAGTGGTGACAGTAACAGGAGGTATAAACACGGTTGTATTAGAACAAAGAGTTTATTAAGATTGTAATTTCAGGCACTGTGGTAGGGAAAATAAGATGGTGAATCCCTTTTTAAGAAATATCAGCTTCCTGTTCTTTTGTATTCCCAGTGGTATATATATATTACAGACAAAGGCACAGAGAGGTTACTCAATAAATTTAACTCAATCTGATATTTAAATGTCTTAAAGGAAGCAGCTGATCCCAAAAATTCCTGTAGAATATCCCTAAACCCAAAAGACCACATATTAGGGAGAGAAGAACGTTTTTTCTGTGAAAAGAGGATAAAGACATTTCAAAACAAAAGAAAAAATAGCAAAGGAGTAGACTATAAAGAAACCTTTACAAGCCCTGGCCAGGTGGCTCAACTGGTTGGAGTATCATCCCATACATCAGAATGTTGTGGGTTTGATTCTCATTCAGGGCTCATAACCTAGGTTGTGGGTTCAATCCCAGGTGGGGGCACGTGTGTGTGTGTGTGTGTGTGTGTGTGTGTGTGTCTCCCTTCTTCTCTCTCTAAAATTGATAAGCATATTCTCAGGTAATGATTAAAGAAAAAGAAACTCCTTAAAATCAGTGAGGTAGATACTGACCCTGCCCAGAAGTAAAGGAAATAAGAAAGTCATCGTGTGCTGAGTACCTGCAAGTCAGGCACGATGACCCCACATTCTGCTGGGAGACCAAGGCTCCCTCTGAGGCGATGGTGGACTCCAGCCAGTCTGGCTCTCTCCACCACACAGTTCTTGAGCGGAGGTTCGAAGTTAGTCAGAGGAACCAAGAATTCCATCGATGGCCCTTTCTGAGCCATGTTAAGTGCCAAGGACAGTGTTGGTGTGGTCCTGTTGTGGTCACACATGGGCGTGCCCGACAGGGCATTTTACCTCGGTTTTTAGGAGCCTGACGGCCCGGTTTGACATCTGCCCCGGGTTTTCACTCTGAGTGGGCCAGGGTGCAGGTGTCCATGTGCAGTGGGGTGCACTCGCTGTGCATCTGGTGTGAGACAACAAGGACCCGAACTTGCATGAACCACGTGTGCCAAACAACAGTGGGAGGCCGCCTGTGTCCGCCTTTGGTGTTGGCAAAATAGAAATAAATATCTTTATTCTTCCCCTCAGTCACTGCTAACCACTGAATTACATAACCGTGCGGTCTAGGCCGGCACTCCGACCACTGAGGGCCCAGCTTTTCTCCACTACTTATGTGACTGTCATGACTTCATTCTGTACAGAAAGAAAATGTGAAATATTTTATTTTTTTCCTTTAAGTTGATTTGTCTTGTAATAAAGGCAATAAATACTTATTGATAATGTGGTAAAAATATTTAAATTATATTTAAAAACAGAATAAAAGTTATCTCTGGTCTTAAGATCAGCAAACAAGTACAGCTGACATTTGGTGTCTGACTGTTACAGGGTGGACTCAGGACTGAACTGGAGATTTTTATTCTTACGGAAGTAAGCTTAACCTCTCTAAAACAAATTTGTATTTTTGTTTATTATAAAATAAAGCCACGAACACGCCATTAAATGTAGAATAGCACCCATTCATTTATTCTTTTTATAGGGTTCCCTTGAGGTGTCGGGCGCAGGCTGGGGCCCAGGGGATGAGCAGGACAGTGAAGTCCCCACCTCACATCTAGTGGGGAAGGTGGCGTTGCACAGCGAGCCCCAGGGAAGGTTAAGTTGGGGAACTGAGAACATGGAGAACGGAACCCTAAGGGCTTCGCGCTCAAGCAGATGCATCCCTGAGCAGCAGCCGATCCTGCCCCCCCCAGCCCTGCCTGCACAAGGCTGTCCTCCCCACGGCACTGTGGGCCTTCCTCACGACACGCTGACTTGGGGTGAGAATGAGTGCAGATTTCAGTGTGTTTAGTTATGAGAACTTGCAACGTAGTTTTAAGAAACTGTCATAGAATAAGTGGGACTAACCCAACAAGCTTGCGAGTCAACCAATCGATCCACCAATTGTGATGCTACCAGAATCCTCTCTGAAGTGCCAGCTGCTCAGGAGCCATGGCCAGAGGCAAGATCTCGGGCTGTGGGTCCTCCCCAGGAGGGAAGTCAGCATGAGGTTGCAGCAGGCCTTCAGACTGCTCCCAACTCCAGCACTGAAGACCCCTGAGCTGTTCCTCGGAGGCGCCTCAGTGGTGGGAGGGCACTGTGACATTTGGACATGCAGCCACCAGGCGATACGCTTCTGGCTGGGTGAGGGCCTTGTGCCCACAGACAGCCCAGGTTCGGACATCTTTCCCCCAGACACCAGGCTGCAGAGAGGTGGGCCTGCAGCTGAGAGGTGTGAGCAACCCTCACAGCAGTGCGATGACATGGGCTTTGTGTCCTAAACTGACACTGCAGGCTAGTCACATGCTGAGAACTCAGCACATTTCAAAGTGATCAAATTTAACAGAACAAAGGCAGCCTCTGTACCCCACCTTTTGGTGCCCCCCAAAATAAACACCTGTGTATTAGTACAACTTAACCCAACTAAGGCAGCATACCCAGAAGCCCTCTAGAGAGAATGATACATGTTAATACCTTTAGGTGAAGCTGAATTTTTAAATTTATTTTTTAATTCAATTGCACAGGGCCCAGCATAGGCCTGGGCATGGAATGGGTGGCTTTGCTTTTGTGGATGAGTGACTCGAGTCTGAATGAGACATGGTGCCCTAGGAGTCCCCAGCCATTGGTCCAGCTAAACCGTGGCCTCAGGCACAGGCAGCGACACCAGCCTCGTCGCCCAGTCCCGAGTCCATAGATGGGAATGCTGACCCCACAGAAACAGCTCGAAGACACACCCAGAGACTGTGCTTTATCTGTGCATTGCGTGACAAGTCAAGGTGACACAAAATTAACCGTCATACCATCCCTAGGCAACTGAATGCTGGTGTCAAAAGAAATCCCTGGGCAAAAAGAAATTATTTAGATTTGAGCATAGGCTGTGGAAAGGTGTCCATGCAACATGAAATTAAAGAAATAAACCTAGATGTAGACAAATATGCACATTAGGGCCCACCTTGTATTAAATGGGGCGCTCACGGGTTTGTACATGTTCGTGTGTGAATAGAAAAAATCTGGAAGGACAGTCGACAAACTACTAATGGTGGACACAGCAGGGGTGGGTTTTAGGGTGCTTTTTTAACTTTATAAATTAAGCTGCTGATTGATTATTGTTGTTACTAATATATATTATTTCAAGTGAAATGCAAATAATCCATTATTTGAAAAATGCATACTGATGTCTGCATTTGCTTAGCGCCGTGGACTCAGACAGACAGGAGTACTCACAGTGATCACAAACCTGGAGCCCCTCTTGCTCATGTGCAGGGGGCGCGCGCAGGGGCTGCGCTCGGAGAGTGGAAGGGTGGGAACGCCAAGCAGAACGGGGCTCGTTCAGCGCTCAGTGGGAACCAGCTAGATCGGGCTCCAGAAGGATACACATGGCACAAGGAGTTAAAAACAACACAACAACAAACTTCTCACCTACAAAGAATTCTTGCCAAAAACAGTTGACCTTGCCTCTAGACCAGCCTTCACACGAACTTCCATTGGTCGGGAAAACATCAGTAGAAGATCAGATTTGCTCTGGTCTAAAAGTCTGGGTTCCCCCCAAATTTATATGTTGAAAACCTACTATCCAAGGTGATAGTATTTGGAGGTGGTCCTTCGAGGTGGTTAAGTCAAGAGGTGGAGCCTCATGAATGGGACCAGTGACCTTTATAAAAGTCCCCACAGAGCTCCCTCTCCACCTTCTCTCTCTCTCTCTCCCTCTCTTCCTTCCTCTCCCCACCTGCCCCTCTCTCCCTTTCCCCACTTAACACACCAAGGCCACGTGAGGACATAAGGAGAAGGCAGTCATCTGCCAGCCAGAGAGAGCACTCTCACCAGAACCAAATATGCTGGCACCCTGATCTGAGACTTCTTGGCCTCCAGGACTGTGAGAAACACGTTTGGTTAAGCCACCCCATCTGTGGAATCTTACTATAGCAGCCAGAGCTGACTAAGAAAGCAACTGAGATCTCCTTTAGAAATTCGAATAACACAACCAGAAAAAGTCTACACGAAACCTCTGACAACATTCTAATCCAGTTTAGCACCCCTGCCCCCCTCCGCCCTCCCTTTGTGGATGCGGGTGGTTAACCAAATGCTTTCAAACTGTATTTTTCCTACTAGACAGCAGAAAAACAAAAATATCATACTTTAAAATACTATAGTTGTGTCTTTCTCAAGCACAGTTATTTTAAGAAAACATTAGTTCTTTTCTTAATATACTGTCTTCAGTTTTTCCTACAAGAAGAAGAAAGCCAATTTACATACAAAATTAACTTGAAGGTAGAAAAACTATGCCCTTCAGATTTCAAATACTTGATTTGCAATTCTGACTCATAAGTTCAGGATAAAAAGATGAATTGCTCCCTCCCATGAGCACAGGGCTATGCCACCACGTGTGTTCAAAAGGTCTCCTTTTGTGGCTAAATTAGTTTTCTATTTTTTCATACAAAATTATTCCATACTTAACAGCTTAAAACAGCACTCATCTGTCAGCTCACAGCCTTTTAGGTGAGAAGTCCACAGCTGGCGTGGCGGGCGCAGCTAAGTCTGCCCAGGGTTTCACGAGAATGAAATAGAAGCATTGGATGGGTGCATTCCTTTCTAGAGTTTCTAGGGAAGATTCTGGCTGCAGGGTCACTCAGGTTGTTGGACGAATGAGTTGCTGGCCTCAGGTCCCTGTCTCCTTGCTGGCAGTCAGCCAGGGGTTACTTTCAGCTCTTGGAGATCAGCTGCCTTCCTTGCACACGGGCCCCTCCATCTTCAAAACTAGCAAAGGAGAATCTCTCTCACACTTTAAATCTCTCTCCCCAGGAAGAGCCCAGTGCCTTCTAAGAGCTCTCCTGATTAGACCAGGCTCACCCAGGATTACCTTCTTTTCTTAAAGTCAAGTGGTTGGGGGATCTTAAGTAGCTGCAAAATCCCTTACCAGCAGCACCTAGACCAGTGTTTGATTGAATACCTGGGAGAAGGTGTGTGCGCCCCAGGGTGGGGGGTAGGGTAGGGGGCCGTGGTGGGGGTCTTGGCAGCCATCTTAGAGTTCTGCCTATAGAGTGGCTTAGCCTGCCTCATTGTCTGCTTTATTCAAATAGAGCAGGAAATGCTCCCTTACTTCTAATTATTTCAATATACCAGAAAACAAATTTATTTTTGAACTGACAATCTATTCCATGGCCCAATTAGCCAAATTTCAGAGACCAAAATATAGTCCCATCCATCCTGAAGACAGTTCACACAGGGCCTCGCATTAAAGTCTCTTACCAGCATTCTACTGTCAGGACACCTCAGGCAGTGCCAACCCCACAGAGCGCTCCGGGGCAATCAGGGGCCTGCACCGGTGAGCCTAGCTGGCGTCTCCCCAGCCATCACCGCTCTCAGAAGGAGCTCTGATTACCAAAATCTCCACTCCTCAAAGTGTGGTCCTGCCCGGCAGCCTCCACAGCACCTGAGCGCCTAGAGGAAATGCAGAATCTCAGGCCCTGCCCCAGACATGCTGAGCCAGAATCTGCCTTCCCACAAGACTCTAGACAATTCACCTGCACACGGGGGTGTGAGGAGCACTGGTGTAAGCCTTCCTTGCACACGGGCCCCTCCATCTTCAAAACTAGCAAAGGAGAATCTCTCTCACACTTTAAATCTCTCTCCCCAGGAAGAGCCCAGTGCCTTCTAAGAGCTCGCCTGATTAGACCAGGCTCACCCAGGATTACCTTCTTTTCTTAAAGTTACCTTCTTTTCATGGTTAAGTCCCCATAACCATGCTGAGGACCCGGGTGGAGGAGGGTGCAGTGAGGCCAAATGGTGGCGGAAGGAGACACAGGGCAGCGAACACACAACCCCGCGTGCAGATGATGCGTTGTGGAATCGTGTGCCTGAGATCTGTGTAATTTTGTTAATCAATGGCTCCACAATAAATTCAATAAAAAGGAAAATAAAGAAAAAGAACATGTCACACCCTCCCCCATGCAGCTCCACACAGGCCCCTCCCCAGGCTCAGCTTTGATAACAGGTTAGATCCACACTACGTTTGGCCATTCTAGAAGAATCTCTTAACTCAGGCAGTGATTCCTTCAACTCATTCCCACTTACTGCTATGCCAAAGCCTGTGCGTGTGGGGTGGTGACATGGGCCTGGCCCACGTCGGTCAGCTGGTGAGGTGGCTGCCCTCTCAACTCACAGGCCTTCTCTGTGACGTGGGGCAGCAATGCTGCCTGCACAGGGTCGGGCTCGAGGCACCTGGCATCGGTGCCCACAGGGGGTAGAGAGGACGAGGACCAGACAAGGCTGGCCTGCACGCGGCCTTACTGATCACGGCTCCTGAGGCGCCCGGGGCCAGCATCCAGTGTGGCCTTCAGACACCTCTCCTGCCCCAGTGAATGACAGACCCACTCTGTGTGCAGACAACTGTGCCCTGGGAAGCAAGCACGTGGGGCACGGCCACCGCGGCCCTCTCCAAATCCTGACTGTGCCACACTGTCCACAGTGAGACCACAGGGCAGTCACTGGGAACTTCTGGGTTTGAGGTCGAACTCCCAACTTTCTAGCCATGTCACCCACAAATTTGGCAAAGTGCTTGATTTCTCAGAGTAGCATTTTCCCCAAGCACCCAGTCCTCTTGGTCTGGCTTTCCCTGCCAGGGACCCATGGTTCCCTGGGTCTAGAATTGCAGCCCTAACCTGAGATGTTCACTGGGGTCACCCGGGGATCCCCACGAATGGAGAAACTGCCACTTTGAGGGTTACCCACCTCTGCCTGGAGGAAAGAGTGCTCTGGAGGGCCTTGCACCAGCACCGAGGTTAACAGTTGTTGCTTGGGCTCACAACTCTTGGATGGGACTGGTCCCAAGCCCACCTGGCCACAGGACAGGAAGTGGAGCCGCAACCGGCCACCGAGAGCCACTCGTGATACGCCAGCCCAGTGGGAAAGGCTGATGGCCTGTGGGTGGTCTAAAGTCCCCAAAGCCCCTTTTCATCACCCTGTCTTCAAACACCCTGAAATAGGACACGATTCAGGAACCACAGGGTCCCTTCCCCATCTGACTTTCTGACAGACAGTGAAGGTGCAAGAGGGCCAGGAGGACTTGACTCTCAGTATGCACACCGGCTTGTCCCCCTCCCCCACCTCTGGCTCCACCCAGGGCCCTTGACTGGCCCATGAGGGCCCTTGGGTTCTTCTCTCGTGCAGTAGGCGTATGGGCTTCCCTGGTGGACTCAGACTGACCGGGAGTGCAGGGAAGGCCTGGGGCCAGGCGAGGGGTTTCCCCGGACCAGGAGGCCCCAGAGCCTAGGTCTTCAGGTTTGTCATCACCAGGACAATGCTGCCTCGGCAAGGTCCCAAAAGCACAGCTCTACTACAGGCTTTGAAGCTGGGAGGCCTGCATCCTGGTCTTGGCACTGTTCCTCACCAGCAGGTGACTCTGAGCATGTCACTTAACCTTGCTGGGTCTCATTTTCCTTGTGTATAACCTGAGGGCCTTGGTAGCATCTCCCTCCTGACACTGAGATAAGGGACGAGAATTAAGGAGGCAGGAGATCATCATGAGCTGTGGGGCCCAAACACGCAGCCTTCACGACCCGAGCTCTCATCCTAGACCCCCACTGTCACACCTCAGGGAGCGGATGGGTCTGGGTGTGGTCTGGACACACAGCTGCCTCCCTCCCTGTGCAGACCTCACTGGCTGCCCCACATTGTGTTACCGTGCTGCCCATGTACATTAAGAGACCACAACACTGCCGGCCCCCACACACGGAATTGTCACTCTTAGGTGGACCTCAGGGTGTAGCCATGGCTGAGGGGTACTCAGGGAGAACTTGCTGGTCACTGTCAGTTTTTTCCTGTGAGGAGCCAGCTTCCCTCTTCTTACATACTCTCCTGGGTCCCCATAACCATGCTGAGTACCAAGGGGGAACTCTACATGTTTATCACGCGAACACACATCCTGATGGAAAGGTCAGCTCTCAGAGTGGTCTGCGTCTTTGACTGGGGCCACTTCGTGGAACCAGGTTTGGACAGTGCACACTGAACATCCCTCGGCTCTGCCCCTAGTCCCTACTGCAGACGCCAGGGATGGGTGGATATCCCAGCCTGGCAGAGGTCAGGATCCCCTGGTCCCTTCACAGAGCACCCATCACCTTCGCTGCCTCAGAGTTCCCAGAACAGCTGCCCGCAGAAGGTGCTTCATTGCTCCCAGCAGACCCTGTGCCAGGGCTTGTTGACAACAGAGGACACGCCACAGGTGCTGAAGACAGAATTTGACCTTTACCCACATGGTGAGTGGGGCTCACAAGCATACGATATTTCGTACTCCCATATTTAGAAGTTGACAACATTCTTACAAGGGCAAGGGCTGAGAGCAGCTGGCCTTCTAAGGCACCGTTTCTTTACAGTGTATTTTTGTTGGTTGTTGTTTTAGAATACAACAGTCATTTTCTCGTTTTGAGCAGTTTAAGAAGAAAAACATCACCTGTCCAGGAAAACCATTGTAACCTGCTGTGTTTCAAAGGGACTAATTTTGGATGGGCCTCAGAAGTTTCTAGATGTCTAGAACAGTCACGTGTTCTCAGAGGGAAAGAGAGAAGCACATTTTACCTAACAGTTCACCTTTTTATGCTCTCCTTCATGGGTGGGTTTCATCAATGGGGAACAAGGCTGTCTCAGAGACACTTGGGAAATGGGTGGGGCCTTCGCTGTTGCCACCATGATGGGGAGGGACACGAACAACATATGTCAGAAACATCACGAACTCCAAGAGGGTCCCTTACAACAGAGAGCCTCTCCACATCTTGCATGACTCTCAAACATCCTCCTTGACATCCATGTGGGGTGGAAATCTCTTCCCTATTACCTAAGCCTGAGCCAAACTCCATTTGCCATGTACATGTTGTGTATTCTGTAATCTGGTTTAAAATACATGGAATGGCCCAGATCAGCCCCTGCACGCTTTGAGAGAAGACTGTACTTTGATTTGTTCAAAACTTCCCCAACAGCCTAGACAATAGAGCACAAACACTGACTTTCCAGGAGTTGTGGTGGATAGTGCCACGCCCCGGCTCCTGTCTGCACTGGTAGCTGTTGCATTTGTGGTGATTCTACATTTAGAAGCAGGCCAGTGTGCAGACGTCACTTGGAGGATCCCACACCCAGCAGGGCACATCAGCAAGGGTTTCTCAGGTGGCAAGTTAGAAGGTGAGAGGAAAAGATGTCTGAAATATTTGTCTCAGGTACCTCAACATTTAAATGTATACCATGGACCCAAAGCATAACTGTGTACAAGACAGAAAAAAACATCCATGCATTAAAAACTCCCTTTTGAGACAGGATAGGTTGGTGTAATTAGAAATCAGGTCCTACCACCTCCAAATCTCTTCTAAGAGTCTGTCTTCTGCCCCAAGGACTCAGGTTCATTGAGAGGCCACCTAGGCAGCATGTCCTGGGCAGTACGTCCTCATTATTTTCAGCAATTCCTCTTCCCAGAGAAGGTCAGACACCCCACCCCCAGTCTGAGGACAGGGCCTGGATTTTATAGCAACTGATGCCGTGGTTCTGCTCTTACCTGTTGGACAGAAGCCCATCACCAAGTGCAGGGGTCACTGAGCCCAGATTCAGCCCCAGCTCCCCTATTTCCAGGCAGGTGACCTTTGGCTGGGTACTGTCCCTAAGCCTCTTTCCTGAAGGAAGACAAGAGTATCTACCACATAGGATTGTGGTGGGGGCTGCAGGGGTAGCAAGCAATGGTCCCGAGGCAGTGATAGGAGGGAGGAGGTTCTCCCTTAGCAATGATGAGCCTCCCACACTCCCAATGCTGTGCTCTCTAGATTCCACTCTCCTGTAGCACATTTGGTGCAGCTTTGGGCTCAAAGGTAGGGTGAAACCTTTCCTTCCTTTTTCATGTCACAAGTGACATTCTCATCTTAGTGACCCTTGTCCCAGTTGGAGGCATCCTAATGCCCCACTGGGATGTCACTGGAAACTTTGGCAAGCTAGTCTCCCTCATCATCTCAAAGGGGCACCACCCTTCCTCTGACTCCTGTAGCCCTGGCCTTTCCTCAGGCTTTGTTACAAGGGTTTCCCACCACCACACAGCTCTGCAATGGCGAGACTGCTACTGCAGTCCTCCCAGAGCTGTGCATGCCACAGGTGCTTCATAGGTACTCATTGGTTGGATGGATGGATGGGAAGAAGGATCTGACAGCAGACAGCCCAGGTGGAAAGGTCCACATAGATGACCATGGTTGCGAAGTGGCTCTCTCCACTCTGCAGGAGAGGAAGGAGCGCTCCCTTCCTGCCCAAGGCCCTCTCTCCCAGGCTCTCTGCAGCGGCAGAGACAGTAGAAGCTGGTGGTGGTTTAAGTTCATCACAACGTGTCAAATCATTTTTCATACTCTTGGCCCAGCCCCTGAGACCCTTTGCCAAGCACTTTCCTCATTGGTTTTTTAACCCTGGGGAAATGTTATCTGAATGTTTCCAACTCATTTATGCTCAGCTCATCAAAATGCCATTTTATAAGAGCTGTTTGAACTCCAAAAGGACTGGGAAGCATTCCCTTCATATATTTATATGTGAAAGGCAGCCAGGGTGCTCCTATTAAGTAGAGTGCCCAGCTGTGCTGTTGGGCATGCCCCCGCTCACTCCCCACAACAGCATGGGCAGGCTGAGGAGCAGAAAGTCCCACCCAGGCAGAAGGTGAGGCCTGGCACCATCCAGGCCACCTCACTTCTACAAAAAGAAACTCTGGGACTCTGGTAGGAGATTTGAGTCCTCAAACACAAACACTTTCAGAAAAAAAACCCTCCTGAGCAAGGTTCCTTAAATGCAAATGAAGAGCCTCCAGAGCTCTCCAGGTTGGTGCTAGGGAGGGATGTGTCCTGAGACACTGAAGCTAACAGAGTCCATTTCTTCCTGACTGCATGATGAGGTTTAAACGAGATTGTGTCTCTCAGGGCATCTGGGGTCTATCCTCCTTACACCTCTGCTCACTTGATAATGCAATGTGGAGTCAGAGAGACAGTGAGCACGCAAGGTCTACTGAAACACCCCTTCCCCGTGACCTAGGCTGTTCCCTGCCACCTCTTCACCCCTCCCATCAGCAATCCTCCAACTGTGAGGCTGGAAACAGCTTCCTCACCCCCACCCCTTCTCCACTTCCATGACCCTCTCCTGCTTGGTAGAGGAGGAGCACCAGAAATCAGAAATCAGGGAGATCAGAAATGATTAAAATTTGAAACAGAAAATCAATAGAGAAAATAGTGAAACAAAAAGCTGTTTCTTTGAAAGGTCAATAAAATTGGCAAACCTCTAACAAGGCTGACAGAGAGAGAGGGAGAGAGAGAGAGGGAGAGAAAGACACAGAATACCAAGATCACAAATGAAATATGATGAAACTACAGATGTAGCAAACATCACATTATATAGAAGCACTATAAACAACATTACATGCAAAAATTTGACAACTTAGATGAAATGAACTAATTCCTTGAAAATTAGCAACTATCACAACTCACCCAACATGAAATAGATTTTATAAATAGCCCTAAAACTAATAAATAAATTTAACTCACAATTTGAAAATTCCCTAAAAAAAAACCTTTGAGGCCCAGATTATTTCATTAAAAGGAATTTTAACAAATGTTTTAAAAATGTTTAACACAAATTTAGCACAATCTCTTCCTAAAATAAAAAGAAGGAAACATTCTCAATTGATTTTATGAACTTTGTATTATGTACTATCACACCAGACAAAGACAGTACCAGAAAACTACAGACCAATATATCATAAAAATAGATGTCAAAATCCCTAACAAAAATGAATACAGTTTAGTGGCATAAAAAGAATACCACATGACCAAGTGGGGTTCATTTCAGAGACGAACCTTTGGTTCAATACTTGAAAATTGGGAAGATAGAGGCATAAGTAGATACGCTGTGCCTCCTCACACAACCAAAATAAGGTCAATAACACATTCAAAGACAAAAAACAACCAGAACTGCCAGAAAATCGAACTGTATGAAAGTCTGACAACCAACTCATTTATGCTCAGCTCATCAAAATGCCATTTTATAAGAGCTGTTTGAACTCCAAAAGGACTGGGAAGCATTCCCCTCATATATTTATATGTGAAAGGCAGCCAGGGTGCTCCTATTAAGTAGAGTGCCCAGCTGTGCTATTGGGCATGCCCCCGCTCACTCCTCACAACAGCATGGGCAGGCTGAGGAGCAGAAAGTCCCACCCAGGCAGAAGGTGAGGCCTGGCACCATCCAGGAGTTAAAGAAGAAACATTCATCCAGACCAGTAGGAGGAGTGGAGACGGGCAGTCAGGCAAGAGACTACTGGCAAGGACTGGGGCAGGCGAACCAGCAGCTGGTGGATGGGGCAATCCCACATTAGCATGCGGATAAACTGGGAGGAACAACTGGCGAGTGAGACAGACCATGCAACCCAGGTTTCCAGTGGGAGAAAATAAAGCCTCAAAACCTCTGACTGAAAAAATCTTAGGGGGTTGCAGAGGCAGGAGAAACTCCCAGCCTCACAGGAGAGTTCACTAGAGAGACCCACAGGATTCTAGAACGTACACAAAACCACCCACTTGGGAATCAGTACCAGAAGGGCCCAGTTTGCTTGTGGGTAGTGGGGAAAGTGACTGAAAGCCAGCAGAGAGTCAAGCAAGCTGCATTGTTCCTTCTCAGACCCCTCCCCATATACAGCACCACAATATAGCCACATGGGTTGCCCTCCCGCCAGCAAGAATACCTAAGGCTCTGCCCTTTACTACATAGCTGGCATGCCGAGAAAAAAAAAAAAAAGTGGCCCAAATGAAAGAACAGATCAAAACTCCAGAAAAAATACAATTAAGTGACAAAGAGATAGCCAACTTATCAGATGCATGGTTCAAAACACTGGTAATCAGGATTCTCACAGAAATGGTTGAGTATGGTCACAAAACAGAAGAAAAAGTGAAGGCTATAAAAAGTGAAATAAAGGAAAATGTACAGGGAACCAATAGTGAAGAGAAGGAAACTGGGACTCAAATCAATGGTTTGGACCAGAAGGAAGAAATAAACATTTAACCAGAACAGAATGAAGAAACAAGAATTTAAAAAATGAAGACAGACTTAGGAACCTCTGTGACAATTTTAAACATTCCAACATCTGAATCAGAGGGGTGCCAGAAGGAGAAGAGGAAGAGCAAAATATTGAAAACTTACTTGAACAAATAATGAAGAACACCTTCCTCAATCTGGCAAAGGAAAGACTTCCAGGAAGTCCAGGAAGCTCAGAGAGTACCAAACAAGTTAGGCCCAAGGTAGCACACACCAAGGCACATCATAATTAAGTTACCCAAGATTAAAGATAAGGAGAGAATCTTAAAAGCAGCAAGGGGAAAGGGGAGAGTTACCTACAAAGGAGTTTCTGTAAGACTGTCAGCTGATTTCTCAAAAGAGACCTTACAGGCAAGAAGGGTCTGGAGAGAAGTATTCTGAGTCATGAAAGGCAAGGACCTTCCAAGGAGCATCCAAGAGTGCTCTATCCAGCAAAGCTATCATTCAGAATAGAAGGTCAGATAAAGTGCTTCCCAGATAAGGTCAAGTTAAAGGAGTTTATCAGCACCAAGCCCTTATTATAAGAAATGTTAAAGGGACTTATGTAAGAAAAAGATCAAAAATATGAACAGTAAAATGACAACAAACTCACAACTATCAACAACTGAACCTGAAAACAAAAACAAAAATTAAGCAATCAACTAGAACAGTAACAATCACAGAAATGGAGATCATACAGAGGGTTATTAGCAGGGAAGGGGAAAATGGGGGGAAAAGTACAGGGATCAAGAATCATAAATAGTAGGTACAAAATGGACAGGGGAAGGTTAAGTATAGTATAGGAAATGGAGAAGCCAAAGAACTTACATGTACGACCCATGGACATGAACTAAGGGAAGCAGGAATGTGGATGGGATGGGATGTGCAGGGCAGAGAGAAATAGAGGGGGGGAAATGGGACAACTGTAATAGCATACTCAAAATATATTTAAAAAAAAGAAAACTGGTAAATGTAGTCCACCATTAACAGATGAAAGAAGATAAATCACATTATCATATCAATTAAAGCAGAAAAAAACATTTCACAAATTTCAATATACTTTCTTTATAAAAACTCCCAGAAAACTAGGAATACAGGGGAATTTCCTCAACTCGATAAACAATATTTACCCAAAACTAGAGTTAATATCAAACTTAATAATGAAACACTGAATGCTTTCTACTTAGGATCATGAACAAGGTAAGGATATCTGCTCTCACCACTATTATCAACGTATTTCTGGAATTTCTAGCTAAGACAATAAGACAAGAAAAGTAAATGAAAGGTTTATAGATCAGAAAGGAAGGTAGTAGTGTTGCTCTTTTCAGATGACATAATAGTCTCCATAGAAAACCCTATATAATCTATCACCCCCCAAAAAAGCTTCTTAGAGTAAGAGAGTTCATTATGATCAGAAGGTTAAAGATCAACATACAAAAATTAGTTGAATTTCAATATCCTACCATGAATATATGAAAGCCAAAACTAAACATGCAATAACATTTACAGTCTCCTTTTTAAAAATGAAATACTTAGGTATAAATCTAACAAAACATGTACAGGACCTATATGCTAAGATCTAAAAACTATTGATGACAGTAATTTAAGTTAAAAAACAGAGAGGCATACTATGTTCATGGAATGTAATACTCAACATAATGAAAATATCAATTCTCCCCAAACTGATATACAGCTTTAAAGTAATTTCTACCAAAATATCAGCAAGATATTAGTAAATATAAGCAAGATTATTCCTAAGTTTTTATGGAGAACAAAGAACTAAGAATAGCCAAGAGAATTTCAAGAAAGAAGTATAGGAAGGTGTCACTCAACCCATTTCTAAGATTTATTATATAACAATAGTAATCAAGACTGGAACCCCCAGTCAAGATGGCAGCATAAGTGAACACAGCTCGCCTCCTTGCACAACCACATCAAAATTACAACTAAAATATAGAACAATCATCACTCAGAACCATCAGAAAATGAGTTGAATGGAAGTCTGACAACTACAGAATTAAAGAAAACACATCCATCCAGATTGGTAGGAGGGCTGGAGATTCAGAATGGGCTGGTTCCATATCCACATGTGGTGAATAAAAATTCAGGAGGGATATCTCAGAAATGAGGAGTCCCAGCCCCACACTAGGCCCCCTACCCCAGGGTTCCAGTGTCCGGAAGATAATTCAAGATAACTTCTGGCTGTGAAAACCAGGGGGTACTGAATAAGTGAAAGAAACTACTGGAGTACCAAGCAGTTCCCTTTAAAGGACCCACACATGGACTTATTCAGACTCACTGCCTCTGAGCTCCAGCACTTAGGTAGCACTTGAAAGGCACCAGTAACATACAGGAAAGAAGGGAAGTGTCTGGCATCAATACAGGAGCTGGAGGACCATTTTCTCCCAGACAGAAATGCAGACAGAAGCCATTGTCCCTTTTCTGAGGCCACCCCCCCCACACACACACACAGAGCCACAGAGCCAGCAAGCCACTGCATATCTGAGGCTCCAACAACCTGGCTGACACTGTGTGCCCCACCCTAGAGACCCCTTGAGACTCCATCTCACCCAACTAATTGAACCACCCAAACTGTTACCCATGACTTTTCCATATGAATGGCTGGTATTGGCCCATGCTTCACAACTTCCTCAATTCTCTCAAACAACAGCCAGCATCAATGAGCCCCTAGGCCCTGTACTTCTTGCTAAGTGACCCCAGGCCCAGCACTAGTAGCAACCAGCCTTGATTCACAGCTTGGCTTTGCTTGGGAATCTCCAAGCCCAGCACAAGTAGCAGCCATTTCAGACCATTTTATAGCTCATGCAGGGTGGCCACTGGCAGAACACAGGTGAGGGCTGACCTTGGCATACACCAGCTTGGAAACACCGAGGCCTGTGCACCCAGTGGACAGCTACAGACCACATGAGAGCACCACCACTCTGTTCCTGCACAGCTGATCCCCCAGAAGGGTGGAGGTTGGTGGTCAGTAGTCACAGCCAGTCCTTGCAGCTGACTGGCCTGAGTAAATCCCTCCCATCGATCTGCCAACAGCAACAAAGGCTCAACTACAAGAAGAGGGTGTACTCAGCCCACATGAAGGGCACAGCTCAAGTACCCAGCTTGGGTGATAGAGGATGCCACTGGACCCTAAAGGACACCTACTACATTAGGTCACACTACCAAGATATAGAGTCAAGGCAGTTCTACCTAATACACAAAGACAAACACAGCAGGGCTATCAAATGAGGAGACAAAGAAACGGGGGCCAAATGAAAGTACAGATCAAAACTCCAGAAAAAGAACTAAAGGAATTAGAGATAAACAATCTATCAGATGCAGAGTTCAAAATGCTGGTTATAAGTATGCCCAAGGAACTTAGTAAGGACCTAAGCAGCATAAAAAAGAGCCAGTCAGAAACCAAGGATACACTAATTGAAATAAAGAACAATTTATAGGCAAACAACAGTAGAGTGGAAGAAGCTGAGAACCAAATCAATGATTTAGAACATAAGGAAGCAAAGAAACAACCAATCAGAATAGCAAGAAGAAAAAAGAATTTTAAAAAAATGAGGATTGTGTAACCTCTGGGACAACTTCAAGTGTTCCAACATTCACATCATAGGGGTGCCAGAAAAAGAAGAGAAAGAGCAAGAAATTGGAAATCTATTGGATAAAATAATGAAAGAAAACTTCCCTAATTTGGTGAATGAAATAGACATGCAAATCTAGGAAGCACAGAGAGTCCCAAACAAGATGGATGCAAAGAGGCCCATGCCAAGACACATCATAATTAAAATGCCAAAAGTTAAAGATAAAGAGAGAATCTTACAAGCAGCAAGAGAAAAGCAGGTAGTTACCTACAGGGGAGTTCCCGTAAGACTGTCAGCTGATTGCTCAAATGAAACTTTGCAGGCTAGAAGGGATTGGCAAGAAATATTCAGAGTTTGAAAAGCAGGGATGTACCACCAAGATTGCTCTACACAACAAAGATTTCATTTAGAATCACAGGACAGATGAAGAGCTTCCCAGACAAGAAAAAAACTAAAGGAGTTCATCATCACCAAACAAATATTATATGAAACGTTAAAGGGACTTGTTTAAGAAAAAGAAGATCAAAACTATGAACAATAAAATGGCAATGAATACTATCTATCAATGATTGAATCTTAGAAACTAAGCAAACAAGAACAGAGACGGAATCATGGATACAGAGAGCATTTTGATGGTTGTCAGATGGGAAGGGTGCATGGGGGAATGGGTAAAGAGGTGAGGGGATTAAGAAGTACAAATAAGTAGTTACAGAATAGGCATAAGGAGGTAAAGTACAGTGTAGCAAATGGAATAGTCAAAGATTTTATACACATGACCCATGGAAGTGAACAATAGTGTGGAGATTACCTAAGGGAGTGGGAGGTGCTGGGTGGAGGGGGGTCAAGAGGGAAAAGTTGGGACAACTGTAATAGTATAATCAATAAAATATAATTTTGAAAAGGAATTTAAGATAAATATAATGCAATCAAATAAATAACAACAACAAATAACAATAAAATCAACAACAACAAATACAACTGTTACACTGGGAGAAGAGATACATAAACCAGTGGAACAGAATAGAAAACCAAAACATGGCCCCACACAGGAGCAGCCAACTGATTTTTGACAAATGTGCAATATCAATTCTATGAAGGAAGTCTTTTCAACAAATGCTGGAGTGACTGGAAAACCAAAGGAAAAAAGTAATAAAGAACCTTGACTTACACTTTATGTCTTTTACAAAAGTTAACTGTAAACAAATCACATATCCAAATGTAGAAATGTAAACTATGAAAAATTTATAAGAATACATAAGTGAAAATCTTCAAAATCTAAGGCTTGGCAAAAAACTATTACGCTTGACACTAAAAGCACAATCCATAAAAGAAAATAAGTGATAGATTAGACTTCATCAAAATTTACAACTTTTGCTCTGTGAAAGAGAATGAAAAGATAAACCACAGACTGCCTATCAGTTCTCTATTGCTTCCACAGCAAGTTACCACAAATTTACCAGCTTACAACAACACCCATTTGTGACCTTAGTGTTCTGAGGGCCAGAAGGGTGGCAGGCTCAGCTGGGCGCTCTGCTCTACATTTCCCATAGCAGGAAGGCTGTTTAGAGACTCTCTGGCGATTCATGTTCCAGGCTCATTCTGTTATTGGACTAAGATTCCCATTTCCTTGCTGGCTGTTGGCCTGGAGTCATTCTTAGCTTCTAGACATCTTATGCGTTCCTTGGCTAGTGGTTCCCTTCCTCCATTTTCAAAGTCAACAATGGTGGGTTGAGTCTTTTTCACAGTTCGAATCATTTTGACCTGCCATCTTCCTCTTCCTCCACCTCCTCTTCCTTCTCTCTCTCTCTCTGCGCACACACACACACACACACACACACACACATCCCCTGCTTCCTCTTCTACTTTTCAGAGCTCAAGTGATTACATTGAGCCCATCCAGATAAAATAAGGGTAATCTCTGTATTTCAAAGTCAGCCACTAAGTAACATTAATTGCATCTGAAAAGTCCTTTTACACGGTACCTAGATTAGTGTTTGATTAAATAATCAGGGAACAGGAATCTTGAGGAGTGGTGGGGGAGAGCATTGAAATTCTGTTTACCATAGACTTGAAGAAATTATTTTCAGGCTTTATATCTGACAATAAAATAGGACTCATATCTATATATGATATATATATTAAACTCACAATGAACAGGAAAAACATCCCATTAGAAAATGAACAAAGAAATGAAGAGACAGTTCACTGAAAAAGATATAAAATGGCAAATATGCACATAAAAAGATATTCAACCGCACTAGCCATTAGGGAAATGCAAATTAAGGCCGTGATGAGATTCCACCACACACCTGTCAGAGCTGCTGAAGCGAAAGCAGTGACAACAGCAGACGCTGGTGAGGCTGTGGAGAACCTGGGTCTCTTGTGCACGCTGCTGCTGCTGCTGCAAAACAGCACAGCCGCTCTGGAGAGCAGGCCGACATGTTCTTAAAAACAAAACACGTACTTACCTTATGACCCAGCTGTGTAACCCTTAGTATTTATTCCAGAGAAATAAAAACTTATGTCCACACAAAAACTCATTCACAAATTTTTATTGTTGCTTTATTTTTTAATAACAGTTAAAAACTGGAAATAATAAAAAATGTCCTTCAATGAGTGGGTGAGTGGTTAAACTGTTACAGCCATACTATGAATGAGAGAGTGAGAGATATTTTAAGGAATTAGCTCACAAAATTATGGTGGCTGGCAAGCCCAAAATCTGCAGGCTGGAAGGCTGGAGAGCAGGGAAGGAGTGAGGTTGCTGCTGAAATCTGAAGGCCACATGCTGGGAGCATAGACTTCCTTCTCCTTGCCGGAGGTTAGCCTTCTCTCTGAGGCCTTCAACTGGGTAGATGAAGCCCATCCACATTATGGAGGATCATCTACTGTTTTAAATGTCAATCTCATCTTAAAAACTACCTTCACTAAAACATCTGAATAATGTTTGATCGAATATCTAGGCACCATGACCTCATCACAATCACTGGTAACATTAACCATCACGACAGAGTATACCCAGCAGCGAAAAGAAATGGACTACAGGTGCATGCAACAGGTTGGATGGGTCTCAAGGGAGTTCTGCTGAGTGAAAAAAATACCATCTCAAAGGCTGCATGCACTACTATTCCATTTTCATAACATTTACACAATAACCAAAATATAGATAAGGAAAACAGAGTAGTGGCTGCCGGGGGCTCAGGATCGTGCAGAGAGAGGGGAGTGTGAATAGAAGGGGAAGAACCAGGGGTCTCTGTGGTGGTGGGACCGTTCTGTGTCTTGACTGTGGTGGTGGTTTCAGGAATCTGCACAGTGACAGAGTGGCATGAAACACAGGCGCACAATGTACCCAGACAGTTGCTTGTTGGGTATTGTGCTATGATTATGAAAGGTGTAATCCCGGGGTCAACTGCATGGAGGGTGCACACAACCTCCTTGTACTATCTTTGCAACTTCCTGTGAATCTACAATGGTTTCAGAAGAAAATTAAAAAAATAAGCAACCAAAAGGATTTATAGCCAAGAGTCAATATGCAAATTTTCAACAATGAGCATGTATTCCTCATGAAATAATACAAGTTTCTTTCTTTTTCCTTTTGTTTATTTATTGTACAAGAATGTCCAAAACTTTTCCCTTAGAGGGAGCTGAGACAAGCAGCAATTATTGCAGTGATGCCTGTTAATAACTGTTAGAGGAAGCAGAAAAGAGAGTGGACCTGTCTGAGAAGAAGGTGTGTGGTTGCCTTCTGCCTGAATCCCACAAAGCCCGAGGTGGCTGGACCTCCAGCTGTCAGGCCCGAAGGAAGTCTGCACCCTTCCCCTGACCCCTTCACTCCAAGTGACCAGGGGAGTGCATGGCCACCACAACAGGCCAACAGCAGGCGGAGAGCAGTCATTCTGGAGCATGAATTTGTTCTTTACCATTTCATCACCATTTTGAGACAAATGATATCCTTTCTTTTCATTACTATCTAAACCAGCAGCTGTAAATAAAACATATTAAGCCCAAGAAAATGAAGGGTATGGCCCTCCCTGAAGCAAGTGTTATTTTTTTAATCCTCACCTAAGGACATTTTTTTCATTGCTTTAGAGAGAGAAGAAGGGAGACATCGATGTGAGAGAGAAACATCAATTAGTTGCCTCTTGTACGCTCTGAGACTGGTGATCATGTATGTCCCGATTAGGGGTCTAAGTGCCCCGACTAGGGATCAAATACCCAACCCTTGGGCCATGGGACGGTGCTGCAACCAACTGAGCCACACCAGCCAGGGCTAAAGCAAGTGTTTTATAACTATTAGTGGAAAAATACAAATAGAATAAATTTCTTTTTTAAGCCATGTGACTCACTTAAGCTGACACTTTAGTTACTGGACTAGATGGTGTTCAAGCTGCCTTTCTAAATGAAACTGAGAATCACGTGCACAGAAGGTTAGGGAGCCTACAGGACCGCTGACCAAGGGGTCAGCTACTGAGGCCTCCAGTCAAGGGGGAAGGACAGGGGTGGGTAACACGACCAGGCTGGCTCATGGGAAACAGCCCACAGTGGGGACTTTGCAGTGCACCCTGTCCCTTGCCCAGCAGCCTGCCTCCTCCTGGCTAGCCAAGATCCTCCTCCCCCTCTGACCTATCAGTCAGACACTAATTGACCCCCCAGGGCTCTGTACCTTCTGCTGGGCCTCCCTCCCTCCCACCATCCTGGGGAATGGGGGCGGGGTGCAGTTTGGCTGGCTCTGCCTCCTGCCCTCCCCCTCCGTCCTTACAGACGACTCCCCGGATCCATCCTTGGTCACAGTTTGGATGTTGATACAATCCCCTTAACAGTGGCTCATATTTCCCCATCACTAAAACTTCTTGGAAAACATAATATTTAATGGCTGCTGACACTGCCAGACCCATCTGCTTACCTGATGCTGGCATTCACACTGGCTGACCCCAGTTCCTCCTGGTCTCAGATCCTCCAGCCGGTGACGCACACCCACCTGTGGCCGTGCCAGGAACTCCATGAGCTTCCTGGGTCCCAGCGAGCCCACTGTTTTGAATCTAGGCATCTATGTATCAAAACATGACAGATGCAAAAACGTCCTTCAGTAAAGTTATTGTGGCTCTGAGGCTACCTGGCCTTCAGCCCAAATTTACCTATTCCCTGGGATATTTCCATCTAGCATCGTTCAGATCATGGAGAAACAAGTTACCTTTTCTTCCTACATGAACAGTGATAGAAATTCAGCTCACAGAAGATGATATTAAAGAACACTTGAGTCATGAATATTTTTAAATAATGTTTACCACACATAAAATGTGTTCACATACCAGAAGTTCAGACCAACATAATCAAAAAGTACTTAAAATATAAAGTGTTTACAATAAGGCATTTTTCTAACCATTGGAAAAGATGCTGTGATCTTATTATCACAGTCTCTTACCTCGGAGGAGGTGGGGCTGGGCAGGGGGAGGCGGTCTTTTTACGTTTTCACGGCAGCAGCCAGGGAGACACCTTCTCCACACAGTCCACCTTCCGGTGGGTCCAAGGAAGACAAAGGACACATTACTCCTTGTGTGATGTCATTAGAGCTCACGAGACAGTCAGACAGTGGTCGTGGCAGCCTTATTTGCTGAGGCACGCTAGGTCCCAGGCCCTGCACCAAGTACTTTTTTTGAAAACTACCACCACCCCTTCATGGTGGTATTTTTTGCCCAAAATGGCAAGGGGAGGAATGCTGAGCTGCAAATGCAAGAACTCACATGCAGAACAGTATACATAGTCAGCAAACAGTGTTCCCAAGCCAGGGCCCCGGAGCCCATGCCCTCTCATGGGTGTGTCTTGGTCAAATGCAGGGGAAACCCACCACACTCCCCATTCCTGGCTGTTTGCGGGAGCTGCTCCGCCAGCTTTGGCTCTTCTCAACCTTGTGCCCCCTGTAGAAATAGACAAACGGGAAGCATTCGCAACTCCTTCTCTTTGATTGCTCTGTGGCAGAAGGCATTTCCCAAGGCGGCCACGAGAATACCTCCCACCCCACACACTCTTCCAGAGTCTTGTATTCCTCCATCAAGAAGTGGGATTAATTCCTTTCTTCTTGGTCTGGGCAGGCTTGAGGCTTGCTCACACCCAAAAGCATGAAGCATAAGTGTCACACCTGGTTTCCAGAGCTGGGTCATAAAAGGCAATACAGTCTCCACCTTGTAGTTGGAATCCTGAGCCCCATGTCAGCAGGGTGACCCCCCTGAGGCTGCCACACTGAGAGAACGTGCCACATGTAGGTGTTCTGGCCAACAGCGCCAGATGAAGTCCCAGCTGATGGCCAGCATCACTGCCACAAATGCCAGCCGTCAACGATTCCAGGCCTCAGCCTGAGTCACCACCAGTCCGTGTGTCCCCCCAGCTGAGGACCCAGACATCATGGAGCAGAGGCTGGCAAAGAGGCCAAAGTGGCTCATAAGATGTTACTACAAGGACATGGAAGCAACTCATTAACGAGTTCACTTCTAAGACTATTTGTGGTTAGTTGGTGGTCAAGAAACAAATTCTCCTGAAAGCTTACAGCTCATACATGAAAGAAACTTGAAATAAGGACTAAATGGCCCCAAACTTACCAAGTTCACAGCTCCATGGAACAGCTGAATTGGAGAACTTTATTGGTCCCGGAGACCAACCTCGAGACTCCTAGCATCACTCGCCAAGTTTAGGCCTTGGAACTGCCAGAGGGGAGGCTGGGTCTGCTGGCTGTTTGGAAGATTATGTCCTGGCTCATGCGCCCAGCAGATGGTGGGAAAGAACTGGGCTGTCAAAGAGAATCGTTGTACCACAGACATGCTTGCCCTCTGGAAAGGGAGCAGAGACGAGCCCTGGCCCTCCTCCCCGGTGCTGAGACTCATGGCCATGCGTATGTGCGACACAGAAGACAGAGTGTGGTTGGACTGTAGGGTGGCCACACTCCCCGGAAATGTGGCCCAGTGTGTTCAGACTCTCACCAGTCTCCCAATCAGACATGACACGTCCTCCCTGGAGGCAGGTTGGGTGGAGAAAAACAAAGTGTTCTCCCCAACACTGCCCCTCCAGGGAAGGGGAGGTAATTTCCTCCCCTCAAGTTGACCTTGAGAACAGAGGAAGAAAACCCCACACAGACACACTGAAGGATTTTAGGTGCAGCTGGTCCTCCTTCTCTCCAAGGCACCTTGGTTAGGTCGACTTCACAGCCCACCCTCTCCCCAGAGTGAGCTCACCAATTCCTGGGCCAAATAAGGGAGATCGAGCCCTTGTCCACCACTCAGGCCTCCTGACTGCTTTGAGGGAGCGCTGGGCTTGTGCCAAGAGCATCTGCACCAGCCCCCTGGCTCCTAGCTCTCGAGAAGGAAGATTCGCTGAGGACAGGCCCAGCCTGGCCACACTCCCCGGCCACATGCTTCTGGACACAAAGTGAGACCTTGTCCTGGTGGCCAGAAGGAACGACTGACTATGGAGGAAGGAAAGGTCACGGACACCAGACGTGATAGGGGTGTGAAGGGAAGACACTGCTGTCACCAGCAGGCGAGGGACAGAGAACACACACAGCCAAGCCCACCCAGACACTCCATTTCCAGGGAAGCCAGTAAAGTCAAGGAGACAGGGGCACAGGCTGCTCCATGTCCCCTCCTCCTGGCCCCTCTTCTGGGCTCCCATTCTCCATGCTCACGTCGTGCCTGGTCTCAGATGAGAAGATCTGGCTGGGCAGGTAGGTGGCAAGCAAGCATGTTGGGATGATGATGTTCCCAGAGCTATGGCCAGGCAGAAAAACAAAAACCAGGGGTTCAATTTTTCAGATAAAAGAAAGAGCACTTCTCTTGTGTTGTCAGTCTCTGAGGGCCACCACTGCCCAGTTCCCCAAGAACACCTTCAAAGGCTCCAGGGAACATGACAGCAGCTCCTATTCATATGTCTCATCTGGTGTGTTACCAGCCACAGCTACATCCTTAGCACCTGCACCAGTTGGTCCGCACTTAAAACAGGTGCTCAGTCAACACTAGCCAAATCAAGGAAAACCTTAGGAGTAGCTCCTATGAACTTAAGACTTTCGTCCACCTTTATCCCTAGCTTCTTGGTCTCAGGGTCTTCATGATCCCCACCAGCATGACGGATGTCACCTATGTGGCCAAAAGGCTAAGCAGAGCCATCTCTGCCCTTGACGAGTGACCGGCAAGGTGGATGGCTCACCAGCAAGGCAAGTGGGGTGGCAGGAGTCCCAGTCTGATGCACTTGTGGCCCACAGCCGCCAACTATCCGCTGGCCTCATTTGCATGATCCATGTCCCTCCAAAACTTCCATATGGGAAGAGAAGGCAGAAGATGGCCCCGAAACCAACCAGTGTGGCATTGGCAGGCGTCTCACCCTGCACCACCTCGGTCCGCCCAAAAGGAAGACCAGGAATTCATCCCAACAACCTGACTGCTGTGTGCCAGACCTATGCATCCAAGGACTAGGAATGCAACAGGGGACAGAGCAAAGGTGACAGCAGTAACTGTTTCCCCAGCTGCACCACTGGCACCTCCTTGAGAGCCTCTGGCCATCTCCCTTGCAAATGACCTCTGTGGCATTCATTTCTAATAACACAGACCTTCTGACTCACCAGCATCCTGATTCCTCCTGCCAACAACTGCAGTGGTGTGGCAAGGCAGCCAATCTGTGGAGCTCCCAGGCATAGAAGGCAAAGTCCAATCACCCCATGACTTCCAGGGGGCCCCACAGCCTTGGGTCTAGCTTGGTGGTGGAGAACCAAAAAGGCAGGCACCAAGCCATCGAGATTTAGCAGCTCAACCACCTATGCTCCAAGATGCAGATTAACTCCCAGGCCAGCAGCTCCCAGGGAGAACTCTGTTGTCTACAGCCGTGGAGTTAGTTATACTGCAGGTGCAGTGAGGGGGACATCTGGGGAACCTTTAACTCCTGATAAAAAAAGCTCCCAGTCTGTTTGCTGGCAGATCCCATCCACTTGCAGTCCCAAGGCCAAGGGCCCACACTGGTGCCTCCCTCCCTTTCCTCCCTGTCAACAGAGCAGCCTTGATTGGAGCCAACTCCTGTCATTTCTGAAGGTCTTTTCAGGAAAGCCTGAAACTCATCTTTTCAGGCATGAGGACCCCAGGGAAGAAGCGGCACCTGCAACTGGAGAGATGGAATTCTTGTGTCTCCTGTACTGGAAACACAGAGCACGTGCAATGGCCTTAGTGCAAACAGAAAACCCGCGGGGTCTGGCTGGCTGGCCAGGAGGAAAGAAAGCCCAAAGCAGTGTTTGGACAAACATGCTGCTTTTATTTCCCTCCAGAAAGCAAGGGAACCCACAGTGAGAGCTGTCAGCTCATCTGGACTGCGTGCAGAAAATTACAGGCAAGGCCAGAGCACGTGGGCACACGCACACTTCCAGGGGAAGACGTGGGGGCTGCTCCTGAAGATCTGGGGGCCCTGTGGGCTGGCCCAGCAAGGGAGTAGCTCAAATTCCTCAGGTGGGTGGTCACCCCAGACACTCTCCCTGTTCACACGATCACAGGATCTGTGTTTCAGGCTCAGCTCAGGGCCCAGGGGCGTCTGTCAGGAGGGCCCACTGGCTGCCCCTTGTTTTGGCTCTCCATTTGGTGGCGGCCGGACCGGGCCGCATGGGACTGCAGTGCGCAGCTCAGAGCAGGCAGCAGTGTTTCCAACAGACACCCAAACACCTGTTTTTCTTGTTAAGTAAAAACAAGTTAATAGTCACAGCAAAACCATGAAAGAAAACCACAAGTGACCTAAGGATTTCTGACTCACCCCCAGACTGGGTACTTTGTGACATTCCTCCAAAAGCCATCAGCCACCTGCAGCGCACTGAAACTGCTGATGGGCAGCCCTTTTGTCTCCTGACTGGGTAATTACCTCGTGTGCCTGCTCCCAGATGGCTGGCCTTCAGATTAAAAGAAAGAAGAACAACAACAAAACCACCTTCCCCCTAAGCCCAAGTGACTAAGAAAAGCTGGCAGGGACCCTCCCTCAGACCATAATTGTGGGAAACCTCTTGCAAAACAGTTTTCTCTGCAAGATAAACTGTGTCTGTTCCCAGCAGCTGAGTGCCACACCCCAGAGAACGGTGAGAGATTTCCTTTAAGAAACGTCCAGAAAACACTTGAGACGCTTGCTCTTCTGGGTGCTGGGAATGGCTGTGTGGATTTCCATCCTGAGAGATGTGTATTTTGACTTTAAAAAGACAAATACAGCCTCCAGGATAGGCATGACACATGCACAATTCTGCACACCAGGGTTGGTTCATGCCAACTCAGTCTAAGGTCCGTCACCGCCTGTGCGAAAAGGGCACGCCACATGCCAGGCACACGTCAGGGCCCTTTCCTTGCTGGCTGGGCTCATCGCCACCAGCCCTGCTGTCCAGGACAGCATGGGGTCGGCCAGGCCCACAGCCACCCCAGAAGAGGTGGCCAGCGTGAAGCTGCCACACTCTGTGTCACATAGCACACAGGTCATATAGTCACACCTGGCCGGAAGTGGCCTGTGCCACACCAAAGGCTGCCTTTCTTGCGCTCAATGACAGGCATGGGAGGGGGTGGGCTGTGAAGCTGCCTGCCCAGCACTGCCGCACTGGGGCTCTCTGATCCCAGCGGCGTCTCCTGCTCACTAAGGTCTGACAAAAACACTGAGGTCGTTGCAGGGCCCAGTGAGGGGCAGCCGCCTCTGTCCACCCTTGGCCCAACACTGCCCATGGGCCTCTTGGTGCTGCCTTGCTGTGCCACCCTAGGCTGGGCTCCTGCAATTCCCAGACTGCCCAGGCACCCAGGGACACCTCTGCTTCCTGAAAGCTGACCTGTGGGCACAGTGCTCAGAGCCTCCAGGCCAATGCAGCTGCTAAGGATTCAGAGAAGCCACAAAGGACAGAGAAGCAGAGGGGCTGCCTGGGGCACCAGGACAAGGAGGGGCTGGGGTACCAGGCCCCACGTGTGGGAGCCCCATGTGGTGCATGTTCTGTGAGCACCATCTCAGGGCACAAGAGTGTCTCTGCACAAGGGAAGGTCTCTCTATGCGGAAACCCACCCTTCCCTAGTGAGTCTAAGTTGTTGCCTTTTTTCCTCGGTTAGTTGTTCTGTGGGATGAGGCACAAGAAATGCAACATTCACCCAGCACCTTCTGAAGTTTTTCACCACATTCACAACATATGATCTGTCGATGTGGGATCACAACCGACAGACAGGCAGGCAGCTGTGCTGGTGGAGTGAGACATGCAAGGTCTGCGGGCTGTGGGGGCCCAGTTCAATGCCATGAACATCAGATCGGCCACCACTGTCTGCGTCTGAGCTTCAGAACACCACGCTAGAGCACTCAGTTGCTTCTTGTCTTTTAGAACACTTTTGATTGCTGTAGTGAGGTGCAGTAGAAAGTTGTATAATTACGCTGTTTGCAATGGGAGAGTTTCTTTAAAAAGGGAAGGTGTCAGTTTAAGCCACAGGACACATGACAGTGCAGAAGATGCACCCCCAACCCCACTCAGAGTGCGATGACAGCCACAGCCTCTGTGTCCCACGACAGCTCCGAGCAATAGGCAGGTGCACCTGGGTGCTGATGCAGGTGGAGGAGAGAGGAGGCTGGACTGACGAACCCGTGTCCTGTGAAGGAGATAGGTGTGTCTTCCCTGGTTAGGACTAAGCGGCACTGAAGACCTGTCCCTGACATGCTGCCTGCAGCTCTGCAGCATTACCCACACCCCTTGGCTCACCCATCGGGCTTCCTCCACTCCACCTTCAAATGGCTAGGTAATGAACTTGTTCCTCCGACACAGGCCAGAGACTCTGTCTGCAGACTGCTACGCACCACGTATCACGACAGATAGCAGTGCAAGAACGCTCTGCTCCTGCTGCAGAGGCCAGCACCCACGAAGGACGGTCGGCCCTGCAGGTCTAAGCCCTGAATGCACTGGGCTGAAGGGAGGCCGTTCGGAACTCCCACCGCTGCTGGGACAATACGATGGATGCCCTGGGCCTCCTCTGCCCTGTGGGCCGCGGGGTCTACACATACACATCTGATCACTGCCATTCAGACGGGAGGACTGAGACAGTTACATGAGGTCATGAGGGAAGGCTTTGAAGACTGAAAAAGCTCCGTAAGTCCAAGTTACTTTAATTTTTTTAAAACAACTTTTTCTTGTTTTCTTTTTAGTTTTTCAACTACCATTTACAATCAATATTATTTTGTATTAATTTCAAGTGCATAGTACCGTGGTTAGACAATCATATTTTTTACCAAAAAAGCCACAGAAAGTAATAAGCTCAAGGACGTAATCATGAGTGATTTCGGGAAGCAGTTATTTCCCACTTCAAGCAGAGGAAGCCTATGGGGAAGAAGGAATGACAGGAGCCTCATTCTCCTAAGAGCAGAACCAGGGTGGTGGGGCGGGGTGGGGTTGAGGGAGAGCAGAGGAGGGCGGGGACTGCAGGGACACTCCGGAGAGCCTGGCCGGGGGGCCAAGAGAGGTGTGGGGAGAGAATGAAGAAGCTCAAGGCCTCAAGGCATGAGGCATGCAAGACTCGACCATGGAGGAAATGACTGTGGCCCTCTGCGAGGTGCCCACACCCCAGGACCCTGTGAGGACTGCAGGTGTTGGTTCGGGACTGGGGTTGATGGAGGATGCGTCTGGGACTCAGGTGGAGGGGCCGCGCTCACTGCCACTACCCAAGCCCTCCTTCCTAAAGCAAGTGAGCAGAGGCCCACTCCGGCCTTAGTCACCAGTGTGTGCTGTGCAGGCAATGATTCTTACATCACAGGCTGAAGGGAAGAAGACACCTAAACCAGTATTTCCAAAATGATACCCTTCGTCACCACCATGGCCACAGACACAGGGTTTTCCGGTTGAAAATCCTCAAGGGAAACACTGGCTGATGGCCCGAGCAGGTATTCGCTCAGCCTGCGGTATGCTAATGAGCTCTGAAATGGAAGGACTTGGAGAGTCAGTGTTTTCCACAGGTGCTTGACCAAAGATCCTTCTCAGAGAGACACCTACCAACACCTGGAACACAATTCACTGCTCATCATTTCAAAGAAGAAAGAGAAGCTGAGGAGTGGAAGAACTTGTCGAAGGTCACTTGAGTTCCTGTCTGCTCCCCGAGATGCACCTGACCCAGGCGTTCCACCTGGTCCTAGGTCACCTCCCAACACTCCCCCTTGTCCTCCTCGTGCACCCGCCCTTCCAGAACACCCAAACCCGCACTGTGCAGGGAAATATAACTGAGCTGTAAACCACATGTCCCCATGCTGATAGACATATTGATCATGTATTGGCTAGAATGACTCTGCAGCTCACATTGGTATTGGTTTATGGGATAGTTTATCCATCAAGAGCCAACGGAATCTAACCAAACAATGGGCTTTTGAAACCACTGTGAAGACCTGCTCATTGCCACCTCAGAAATGCCTCTCTCACTGCCTCTTAATGGCTCATGGCAAGACCAAGACAGATGACCCCCTCCTGCCATGGACAAGGACCCAGGGCCAGCCCTGGAAGAGAGGGTCCTGTCTGGCACCCTCACCATGAGGTTGGTTGGTGATGACTATTTAAAAAACTTGTCTGTGTATAAAGGACCATGTAGGCTGTCCTCCCCCCATCTCCTTCCTTTTATCTAGACCAGAAAACAAAAGAAACTGTGATGTTTCTTTGTTGGACAGAAATAAACTTCTGAGGCCTTCACTGCTTGCTTCCCTAGCAGTCCTCAGACCCAGAACACCAACACAAGGGTGAAAGGACAAGGAGGAGAAAGGATTGCTGGACTGAAGTCAGGGACACAATGACAAGAGGAGAGACAGGACCAGAAGAATTGCCGCCTACAGTATTCAGGTGCAACCCATGCCATCAACTCCCCACCCGGCCCCACCCCACCCCCTGGAGACTGCGAAGGGCAAGATCAGGGTGCCTGAAGAAGGCCTCCCAGCTGGTCACCCTCAGACACGGACAGCCACAGCTCCCCAGTGCCCCAGTGAGGGTGGTACAACCTACTGTTCTCTGTGTGCAAATGGTGGGCGAAGAAGCTCAGTGCACCCCTGCAGGGGATGCTCCAAGGCCCTCCTGGGTGGAATGAAGTGCCTTCCTCAGCATCGCCATGGATGGAAGTCCTCAGCCATCTCCTACCCCACAGCCGTCACTGCACTTTGATGTGTGTTTGCCTGAGAAAAAGTCCCTGTAGCCTTCACTCCCACATTCGTGAATACAGCACCGTCAAATGTCTGCGATGCCGGGATCTGAGCAAAACGCAGTCAAGCACCAGCACAGACGTATAAGGAAGGCCGAACTGAGGGTGGGAGTTTGAGTCCCTGCCTGGGTCACACAGGGGTAGTCAGGCTCCAAATCCTGGCAGCTCGGCTACTAAGCCTATGCTCTTAACACGCATCATCCTGGCTCAAAATATCTGTTGACTATCAGTTCAAGATATCAAGCAAGTTGTTAGAAACAGCTTCTTACAAAATCTTATATACTCTGCCCAGGGTCAGGAAGGAAAAGAAGGGGGATAGAAATGATAAAGAAGTATGGTGCTGTTCTGTTCCACTGATGGCCTAGTGTGATCCTGTTTGCACAAGCACCATGCACACATCACCTGGTACAGGCAGGTACAGAGACATCCACTGGTACAGGTAAGACAAAACAAACCAGATGGATGTCACAGCCCTATGGGCACTGTTCTCTCTGGGGATCTGGATCACAACCAAAATTGACTTTCCTCCTTGCACTTCCCTGTGTTTGCATTACTTTCATTTTCAGTGAGTATGATTTCCTTTTACAGAAATGTTTTGAAAAAAATCAGTGTTCAAGGAGTTCCAGCCAAGATGGAGGCATAGATAGAAACACTTTGCTGCCTGGAACAACCAAAAGAAGGATAACAACCAATTTAAAAACAAAAAACAACCAGAACGGCCAGAAACTCAAACTGCATGGAACTCCAACAACCAAGGAGTTAACGAATCATTCATCCAGACCAGTAGGAGGGGCAGAGACTGGCAACCGGGGCAGAGAGGACCCGAGGCAAGGCATGGGCTGGAGGACCAGGCGGTCCGCCATTTGTACGTAGATAAGCAAGGATGAACAACTGGGGAGCAAGACAGACCACAAAACCCAGGGTTTCAGTGCAGGGAAACTAAAGACTCAAAGTCTCTGGCTATAAAACCTGTGGGGATTGCAATAGCGGAAGAAACTCCCAGTCTCACAGGAGAGTCCGTTGGAGATGCCCACAGGGTCCTAGACCATACACAAACCCACCCACCCAGGAATCAGCACCTGAAAGAGTACAATCTGTTTGTGGGAAGCGAGGGAAGTGGGGTGAGAGCCGAGAAAGTGCCACTGTTCCCTCTCTGACCCTTTCCCACAGACAGCGCCACAACACAACAAAGAAGGTTGCCCCACCCTGGCAAATACCTAAGTCTCCTCCCCTTACAACATAACACGTGCACAGAGACAAAGAAATATGACTGAAATGAAAGAACCATCAAAACCCCAGAAAAAAGAACTAAGTGATGAGGAGAAAGACAACTTACCAGATGCAGAGTTCAAAACACTGGTAATCAGGATGCCCACAGAAATTATTGAGTTTGAATGCAAAATGAAGGGAGAAATGAAGGCTATACAAAGTGAAATAAAGCAAAATAAACAGGGAACCAACAGTAAAGGAAAGGAAACTGGGACTTAAATCAACTATTTGGAATAAAAGGAAGAAATAAACATTCGACCAGAACAGAAGAAACAAGAATTCAAAAAAAATGAGGAGAGGCTGAGGAACCTCCAGGACAACTTTAAATGTTCCAGCATCTGAATCATAGGGGTGCCAGAAGGAGAAGAGGAAGAGCAAGAAATTGAAAACTTATTTGCACAAATAATGAAGGAGAACTTCCCCAATCTGGTGAAGGAAAGACTTCCAGGAAGCCCAGAGAGTTCCAAAGAAGTTGGATCCAAGAAGAAACACACCAAAGCACATCATAATTAAGTTACCCAGATTAAAGATAAGGAGAGAATCTTAAAAGCAGCAAGAGAAAAGGGGAAAGTTACCTACAAAGGAGTTCCCATCAGGCTGTCAGCTGATTTCTCAAAAGAAACCTTACAGCCAAGAAGGGGCTGGAGAGAAGTATTCCAAGTCATGAAAGGCAAGAACCTACATCCAAGATTACTATATCCAGCAAAGCTTTCATTTAGAATGGAAGGGCAGATAAAGTACTTCCCAGATAAGGTCAAATTAAAGGAGTTCATCATCACCAAGCCCTTATTATATGCAATGTTAAAGGGACTTATCTAAGAAAAAGAAGATAAAAAACATGTACAGTAAAATGACGGCAAACTCACAATTATTAACAACTGAACCTAAAAACAAAAACTAAGCAAACAACTAGATCAGGAACATAATCACAAAAATGGAGATCACATGGAGGGCTATCAGTGGGGAGGGTGGAGAGGGGAGAATGGGGGAAAGGTACAGGGAATAAGAAGCATAAATGGTAGGTACAAAGTAGACAGGGGAGGTTAAGAATATATGGGAAATGGAGAAACCAAAGAATTTATATATACAATCCATGGACATGAACTAAGGGGGTGGGGCGGGATGCTGGAGGGTGGAGGGGTGCTGAGTGGAGGGGTTAAAGGGGAGAAAAAAATTGGGACAACTGTAATAGCATAATTAATAAAATATACTTAAAAAAAAGAGAAGATCGGTATTCAATCCCAGTCCTCAGAGCTCACAGTCAAGTTGGGGTGATCCACCATAAGCTAATAAGAAGGAAAAAGGGAAAAGCCACCCTGCTGGGAGGGGGAAGGACACAGAGCCGGCCAGACCTGTCTGGGCACTGGGTGTGGGCGGAGTTTGCAGGGCAGAGGCCAGAGCAGGGGCCACACCAGCTGAGTTCACAAGGCCAGGAGGTGTTTCTAAAAGACTGGTTTTGGTGTGTTGTTTTTATTGAACTAAAAATGCTCAAAACATGATACAAAATAACACATCAGTCTTTTTTTCCCTCAACCACTGGAAAATTGCATGCCACAGACCCAGAAGGTTTTCTTGGAAGGTCAGGGTGTGGTGAAGGGGCCAGGCATTGCCCAGTTCAGACGTGGGAAAAGCAGGGTACACACAACTCCCTCAAAGAGAAACATAGCAGAGGAAGCTCTGGGAACAAAAACCACAGGTGAGTCAGTTTGTGGGAAACGTGGACAAAGTCTCCGTCCCCTTCCTAAGACTTGGGAAGAACTTTCCAGGAAAAGAAAAGCTCACCCCCAGTGAGGCAGCAGTGGTCTAACCGCCAAGGACAGCACCTCTCCCCTCCCCCTCCCCCAGGCTGACAGTGGGGACAGTCAAGCACACGTCTGCCCCTGGGAGGAGGCCAGCCTCACTGCGGCCTCGCTGAGGACTCCAAGTCCCGCCCGGTCCCTGGCACCTGTGTGCAGAAAGCAGCATGCAGTCACTGGAGAGGCGACGGGAAGGATGAACAGACACCATGGCACATCTGTCACCACTGTGTTTAATCATATGGCATTACTGTGATTCATTGGACCCAATTCCCTAGTTGTACAAAGCACACTTCAGAGGAAAAGTGCATGGATGGTGATGTGGGGGGAAGGGGCGACTAAGACAGCTCTGGCCGGAGAAGTGGGGCAGAAAACTCGCCCTCCCCACCCTGCGTTAGCCCGTTAGAGCTGACGACTCTGCAGCCTGAAGTGCTGCAGCACTGAGCCCAGCTCTGTAACAATGAGCTCAGTTAGTCCTCATGACCCTGTGCGGGGCTTCTACTCTGACCTCATCTACTGACAAGGAACCTGGGTGCCAGGGGTGAGGACATGGCCTGTGCCACCCAGCAGCCAGGCCGACTCCAAGTCCCAGGCTCTGGAAACTGCCCCAAACATCACAGCAGACAGCTTCACCCCAATATGGCGTGGGCATGGGACCAGCCTCACATCCAGGCTCAATACAGAGCAAAGCCTGAGCTGGAGTGGCAGCTCCTCAAAGGGTTTGTCACGCCAAAATATCAGCCACACAGCTGGCGACAGAGGTGGGCTGTGCAAGGTGCACTGTAGGCCTTTTCGCCAAAATATCAGCAGAGCCACTGATGGACTGTAAGTGCCAAGCCGAGGGTACCTCCTGCCCTGGTGATGCAGCAGACGCTCAGGCGGAAGAGAGCACCAAAGGGGGAGAAGGGGTGGGCCAGCAATGCCTGGCAGACAGTGGCTCTCAGTGTCTGGTCCCCATGGTAATGTGTCTGGCTCAGCCAGCTGGTTGCCATCGGCAGGTTTGGGAGGTGTGGCAGTAGTGACTGTGGATAATAAGAAATGCCTGCAGTTCTTCAGCCGTCCAGGCTGCTGCCTGTGCTCTTGGCCCCCACAAGGCTGCACGCTCCTGGAGCGCTGCCAGCAGCAGTCCCCCTGTGGCCCAAGCCACCTTCGGGGTCCAGGTTTGTCCCTGCTTTATCCTGAGCATCACCACCCACATTCTCTTGCTCGAGGCTCAGGGCTCCAAGTCCCTGGGTGAAGGAGGACAGATGGCACTAACCTAAGACAAGCCCTTAACCCAGGCCCACAGGCCCCACGATGTCACCCCATGCAGCCCACGCATTTTCATTGGTAGCACATCTCATGCTTCCCGGGGTCTTTGGAGAGGCCACCTGGTTAGACGGTGAGTACCAGAGGGAGAGATGCCTGAGGAGACAAGGCTGCTGTGGCTCCTCGGGGTGGCTCTGAGACGCTGGACAGCAGCCAGTCACATCAGAAAGTGAGCCTCGTGTAAGATACTGACTGAATTGTATAAAGTTGTATAAAGATGTCCATTGTTCCAATTCAATAGTCTCCTTTTTAAAGTTTGTTTTTTGATTACAGTTGATACAATAGCATGTTCATCTCAGATGCACGGCATAGTGATGAGACACGTATATACCCTCCGCAGCGATCCTCCCGGAAGGTCCGCCGCCGCCCGGCACCACACAGTGACTCCAACGTCATCGACTGTGCTCCCTGTGCTGTACTCGACAGCCCCGTGACCATTTTTACACCTGGCAACTCGTACTTATTCATCTCTTCCACTTTTTTGCCCATCGCCCAAACCCCTCCCATCTTTTTTAAAGTATGTTTTACTGATTATGCTATTACAGTTGTCCCAATTGTTCCCCTTTGCTCCCCCAGTACCGTTCCCTCCAGCGATCACCCCCCTTAGTTCATGTCCATAGGTCATACATATTCATTTATTGTGCCCTTTTAAATTTTTTCTCTATAATGCTTTATAATCTTCCATGTAGAAGATATATATATCTTCATTTGATTTCTGTTGAGGTGTTTGTTTTTTTGGTTCTATTAAAAATGACACATTTCTTTAAAAAAAAAACGAGGGAGAGAGAGAAACAAAGAAGGAAAAATGAGCCT
>CM052543.1:88171908-88241726 GCA_028533065.1 Trachops cirrhosus | reverse complement strand
AGCTCAGTGGATTGAGCGCGGGCTGCGAACCAAAGCATCGCAGGTTCGATTCCCAGTCAGGGCACATGCCTGGGTTGCAGGCCAGGTCCCCAGTGGGGACCACATGAGAGGCAACCACACATTGATGTTTCTCTCTCTCTCCTTCTCCTGCTCTTCCCCTCTCTAAAAATAAATAAATAAAATATTTAAAAAAAAAAAATGAGCCTCAGATCCTCAGCCGCTGCCGGCAGAGCGTTTCCCACAGTGAGTGAAGGGAGAGCGGCCGGCGCTCCGGGCAGTGCGGCCCTCTGCTGGGCCTGCTGAGGACTCCCCCTCTATTCTTACAGTAGTGCTTTCTGTGTGTTTATTAAATACTCAAGTAATAGATCAGTCCTTACTTGTGCAAACTTACAAAAGACGATAGACAGCCTCGGGTACATGCTTACCCACAGTAGTCCCAGAGACTGAGCTGATTCGAGGTCCCAGTGCCTGCAGACGGCGACATCCCACAGGCAGAGGCAGCCGGAGGGTGCCAGGGAAGGCCTGACAGTGGAGGCAGGACAGGCCAGACGGAGGAGGCAGCGGGTGCTGAGAATGCACGCAGACCCCAGCCGGACACTTGAGTGACCCAGGCTGGCTGTGTTGCTGAATCTCAGCCTCCATCAGCCAACTGGTGTCTGAGGAGTGGATTACCTGGTGGCTCCCGGCAGGATCCAGGGGCGCAAAGGCAGCCGTGGGCAGTGTGTGGAGGCCTGCAGAGCCAGGCAGCAGCGTTGGCAGGAGCCTCGGGGGATACATTTGGACATTTGGACATTTGACCATTTCCTGCATCCGCAGAAGACCCTGAGTGTGATGAGTTTATCAGTAGAGAACAGTTAAGTAATGAGACTACCTCAAGAAACCTCTGCTTTCAGGACATCAGTCTAGTGCCTTGTTTTTTTTCCTTTTTAATCCTCGCCCAAGGACATGCTCTTTGATTCTAGAGAGAGGGGAAGGGAGGGGGGGAGGGAGAGGAACATAGATGTGAGAGAGGAATGTCCATCGGGCCTCTTGTGCACACCCCAACAGGGGACTGAACCCACAACCTAGGCATGTGCCCTGACCGGGAATCAAACCTGCCCCCTTTCAGTTTATGGGAAAATGTTCCAATCAACTGAGCCACACTGGCCAGGGCTAGTGCCTTGATTTTTTTTTAAATCAAAGTAAATGAGAATATAGCAATGCACAGTTGAAAATTAAAGGAAGCTTATCATTAAAAGCATCAGGAAAAAATAGGGGGAAAATTGAAAGCATGGTGCATTCATCCAGCTGCTTTCCCTTGCATTGCAGAAAACATCTTCCCAAAGGGCTTCACTTTACAACGCTTTTAGTAAAGATGGCTTTGTAAAACTGAAGCTTGAGGAAGAAAATCTGCCCACCACAGAGCCCGCCCATAATGAATGACAAAGGGAACTATCAGCAGAGGGCGCCGGAGGAATGGGGACTCAGCTGAGACTTTAGGACTGATGGCTGCGGACAGACGTGGTCGTCCTCAGAAACGGTGCTTTCTTCCTGTCGCAGCCAACCCAGGTTTTCCCTGCAGGGTTGGTTTTGTGCTTTCTGAGGTGTTTCAGACGGCAAGTATGTATCATACATATATACTGTATGTATTACATGATAAGTCATGTTTTCAAGAATATCTGAAAATGCTGGGGGGAAAGTCTATAAAGTAAAAAAGTAAAGTTATCCTTTACTCTCAATCTTTGTTAAAGGTTTAGTGTGCAAACTCCAGAACTTTATATATTTGTGCACATTTGTAATAAGAATCTGCTACATGTGGCCCTGGCTGGGAAGTTCAGTTGGTTCAAGTGTCATCCTGATAGGCCAAGATTGCAGGTTCGATCCCCGGTCAGGGCACATGCCAGAATCAACCAGTAAATGCATCAATAAGTGGAACAACAAATCCTTGTTTCTCTCCCTCCCTCCATCACTCCCTTCCTCTCTCTCTCACTCTCAAATCAATGTTTTTTAAAAAAATTGCTACATGTATCATTTCACAACGTGCTTTCTTTAACAACTTGTCATAAGATCTTTGATTTGCTTTTCTAACAGCAAAAATAAATCAAGCCATTTCAACAGCAACCCTCCCCCCACCCACTGTATCACTTACCCAGAACCTGGGAGGAAACAGAGTTTGCATGTGTCTGTGATGGGGGGTCACACCTGAGGGCCGCCGTGGCATTTCAGTTCAGAAATGACCTGGAAAGTCAAGTCACCCCGTGACCCCTCTTCTGGCCAGATTCTCTCTAACTCCCCTCAGGGCTGAGTTAAAAACAGATGCTTCCCGTGAGAGCCCAGACACTCCCCAGAGGTCCCAGCCGTGACTGTGGAGCGACAGGTTGAGTGCACCCTTGGGGCCGAGCTCTTTCACAAAGGGAGGCCTGGCACCCCCTCGCTCTGAACTCTGCTCGCTCCGCCTCAGAGGTGTGCCGTCTCCACCCGCCACTGTGGCACATCCTCACAACAGGGATGGCAGGGCACACTGCTACCGCCTAATCCTCACAACAGCCCTGGGGAGCTGACATTTCCATTGTCCACGGGAACACCCGGAGGCCCACAGGAATGGCCAGCGTCCAGCCGCACCTGCCGGGAGTCCAAGACCGGGCTCAACCATGTTGCCATAGGCCTCCTGAAAACCCACCCCTCCAACCGTGGAACGCCCAGCGAGCCACGCTCACACTGTGTTATCGCACTCCTTCTGAGCAACGGGAGAGATGACAATCAACACGCAGGGCCCTGCCTTATTTACTTATTTACTGACTGCACAGCTCCTAAAACCAGACCTCAAGGGACTCAATTCTAAAATATTTAACTTGATGGGTGTCTGGATGAGTAGGTAGGTGAGAGGACAGGATGCTAGGTGGGGAGAAGAAATGCTCATCGTGGTATTTGGGGCAACGTGCCTGCCACCCGGCACTCCACCGCCAGTGGGGGATGAAGGGGTACAGCTCATTTCCAATGGCTCACTGACAGCCTGTCAAGCACACTTAGTGCAGAGGGAGGCCCAGGGTCTTCTTCCCTTCATATCAGGCCCTGTGCACCAACCCTTACAGAATCCGCAGAGACGGGACTTGGAACCAGCCGCTCTCAGCTGAAGCCAGGCTCCTGTACCGTCCCCCGTAGGTGAGTGGGAAAGTTCTGTTTTTGTGCCGTTCAGCCCCCTCCCCTGACTTTGGTGTGGTCACTGGGGAAGGGGAGGCCTCTCTGTGGTCTGGTCTTGGGGTAGAGTAACCACAAAACAATCAAGCTGCTGAAATTCACCTTGCCAGGGCAGAGTTCCTGTGTGCTCTTATGCTAAAAGGGCCTCTTGCCCTGACAGCTGTGGCTCAGTGGGCTGGGTAGCGCCCCACAAATCGAAAGGTCACCAGTTCAATTCCCAGTCAGGGCACATGCCTGGGCTGCGGGCCAGGTCCCCCAGTGGGGGTGTGCAAGAGGCAACGAATCTATGTTTCTCTTAGACACTGATGTTTCTCTCCTTCTCTTTCCCCTTCCCCCCACAAAAATAAATAAACAAAATCTCTTTTCAAAAACTTTGATTTAAAAGAAATATAAATAAATAAAAGGGCCTCTTTGTGGTGTTGCCTGCTTCAAAAACACACTCGCAGTAGATATACACATAGCAGCCCCAGGAAGGAGTGTGGAAGGAGAGAGAAATCGCTCCCCCTTCATTTATCCCATTATCTATAGGTTTTCACATCCCAGCTGTGGTTAATAGGAGAAGCTGTGTCCTACCTCAACAGGCATACCCACGTACTGACTCCAGAACGGCAGTCGCCTCCCCGTCCCCCCAGGGTAATGTTTCCCACCAAGCTGAGTCAGTGGTATAAAGCAAGCCCACTTCTCCATGAGGTAAAAATCATCGCAGGTGAGAGACACTACACCCATGGATATTGCCTCCAGAAAAGGAGCATTTTAAACGAGACCCGGGAGGCACTGAGAAAGAGAAGGCGTGTGCACAAAGCGACATGTTCTAATTTCAGGACTGACCCGCCCCTGGATCAGTGTATCTGTGAATCCAGAGTAACCCAGCCCGCCAGCTGGGTCCAGCTCCGTCTGGCCCAGCTGCTGCCCCCCGCCCCAGGAACCTCGCCACTGCTCCTCAAACAACCTCTTCTCGGGACCAGAGCCTCCGCCCCGGCCTCACATAATCCTCGGGCCCAGCCGCACACGTTATAGCCGCAGAAGCTCCAGGCTTGCTGACCTAGAGGGGGGCCTAGTGCCCTCAGTTTAATTTTTTTTACAGGTGATTTTTTCTTAATGTTTGGTTGAGTTTTAGAGAAACAAGGCCCACTTTCAAAGTTTCTTAGTAGAGAAAGCTGTTTGAATTTTGGACCCAAGGAAACGCAAACAAGGTGATTTCTGCAATGCTGTGGCCCCGATGCTCCCGCCGCACCCACTGCAGGCAGAAGAGGATGGTCTCCGTGCGGAGCACATGACTAAGGCACCATCCAGCATGACGGCCTTGCCCGAGGCAGTGTCTTCTTCTGTGGCTCTGAGAGGACGTGCCATCATCCGTTATCCTTATTTCCAAGTCTTGGGGGTTTTTTTAACATCTCCCAGGCTCCCTACTGGCAGTTCCAGCAACTTCCAGTGAGTCAGTGGGTGATGCCTCAGTTACAGCTTCATGACCAAATCACAGGTTAGCAGCCAACACCACACCTGCACAGGAATTAACCACATGGTAAAAACTAAACCTAATATTCGATCACCAATTTCAAATGGCCATACACAACTGAAAGGAAATTTTAAAGAAATTTAAATGCCCAGGTCCAACTTGGTACCTTTACACATTTTTACATTTTATCCTATCCCAGGTCAAATTTAGTTGGTCTTTCCCATTTAGCTTTAAAGAGCCTCTCACTGTTCCTCTAAAGGTCAGCCTGTGGCCTTGAACTTAGCCACTTGGGTTCAGGGCACCTCAGAGAGCTGAGGAATCGGGGTAGGGAGCATGGGGTGGGGAATGGACCAGACGCCATTTGACATCGAAAACCAAAGGTTAAATCATACTTTACACCTGAAATACAGGCTATACAGAGAGTCATCCATGGCCTGGCCAGCATCCCTCTCCTGAAATCTAACCCCCCCCATCCGTTCCTTCATATCCCCGAGGCCACCCCGAGGCCACACCTCTGCCACGCCTGCCCGGACCACCACAGCAGTGCTCGTGTCTGCCCGCCGGGCCCCCTGACAGATTAATTCAGTCCCTTCATTCAGCAAATGCTTACTGCACAGCTTCCAAATGCCAGCACTGTTCTAGGGAGATCCTGGTGGTAATCAGAACGTAAGACAAAGCTCGTTGCTCTCACATACTTCCTTAAGAGCAAGGAAACAGATCATTGACAACAGGAACTTCATATGACGGTAGGTAGCAGGCGGGGCTGGTTAAGGGACCACGGAATGGCAGTGCGCTACTTCAGTGCAGAACTGCACCGGATTTCCTGGGTAACGTCTGGCCTCTTAGCATCCCCAGTAAATCTGCAATGAAATTCTTCCATAAACTCAAGTGAAGGAGAAATTTTTTGAAATGTTTGGGCAAGTCCCTGAAATATAAATGTCTTGTTAAAAGTTCTATGTTTTAGTATTTTAATAAAGACCACATAACATGAGATTTATTTCTTGATTATTAAACAGAAAGAATGGAGGGGAAACTGCCATTTTACAGAGTCCCCAGCAAAGCCTGTCCGGTAAGGGACCTGAAGGGAATGAAAGGGCTAGTTACACAGCTATCAGGAGGAAAGTGCTCCAGGTAGAGAAAGCAGCAGGTGCAAAGGCCCTGGGGCAGGTGCGTGCTAGCCTTTAGGGGATGTCAAGGAGTCAGCTAGGGGGAAAGTGTGGATGGAGTGGACTGAGTCAGAGGTGAAGATCCAGGGCATCACAGACCAGATCGTGCAGAGCCTTGTGGGCTGTGGAAAGACTTGAAATGGTATTCTGAGGGAAAAGGGAACTATTTAAGCACTTTGAGCAGGGGAGGGAGTGAAACAAATTGACTTGTTTTTAGAGGATGCACAAAGTGGTCTGCAGTGGGGCACAGGGAGAAGTAGGGAGTGCAGTGGTCTGGACAGAGTGGGTGTGATGGTGACCCTGAGTGCTGGGGGGGATGGGGTGGGTCCTGGGAACCCCAATCTGAGGGATCAAGTTGTCAGGTGTAAGCAAAAAGGAAACCAAAGATGGTGCCAGGGAGAGGGAGTGGCCTTTTCCTGAGATTAGAGGGTAGGGCCTGGAGGAGGAGAGGCTCGAAGGGAGTGTGAATAAAGGGTTCCGTGCGGGAAGCGTTGAGTTCGGGATGCATCCGAGAGGCCCAGGTGGAGATGGGGTTGGCAGCTGGCAGTCCGAGTCTGGAGCTCAGGGCAGATTCCTGACCGGAGTCTTCACTGAATGGGGAAGGCACAGAGCTGGTGTTTCCATGCATGTGTGTGAGCAGCACACACATGCACACACACACTCCCACTAGCAGTGTACGAGTTTGACATTCAGAAGGCTGACGGGACGCAGTTGTTTGCAGGCAGTTGGATGGATGCCGTCAGCCTTCAGGAGGCATCCATGGTCACACAGCTCCTCGCTCACAAGCAGCACAGCAGGAGGAGAACGGCCTCCAATGAGCCTGGGCTCTCCAGTATGTGGGTCTAGAACGAGGCTTCACACATTATGCCTCCGGAACCATTCAAGATGCTGTGTCCCAACACTTAGGGCTGACCTCCACGGGGTGGAATCAGGTCACTTTCCTGCCTCCCCCACCTACGTGTCAGTCCTCTTCCAGAGCCTTCAGCAGGGCCAGAGCACCCCAAGCCCCCGGTCACACTGCTCACCTCTGCAGGGGTCTCCCAGCTATCCACTTTGCCGCACCCATTCCTTCTGTGCTGTCGGACCGCCGGAGCCCCATCCTTCCCGGAGGTGCTGCTGTGACCCTGCCCCATGGAGCTCCCGTGACACCCCTCCCCTGGCCCAGCCTGGGCTCCTGGCCTGTACCACGAACCAGGCACATCGCATGTTGTCCTGTAATGGGGGCCCTCTCCCTGCATCTCTGTGTCCTGGCTTCCCCAGTGCTCAGCACCAAGCCAGTAGAGAGAGGGCATTCGGGAGACATCTGTCCCTGGTGCTGATGGGAATGCGGGCAGAGCAAGGCCCCCAGCATGGTGCTGGGAAGGACCAGTGCCCTGGCAGCCCTGCAGGGCCCCCGGGCAGCCTTTCACCTGCAGTCAGCCATCAGGGGGTCCCAGGCAGAGGGCGCTTTCTCCCCGTGATCTCTCTGGTACCAGTGCTCAGCCCGGCTTCCTCCTGATTCTTGTGAGGGGAGAGCACACCTGTTCCTCGCACACTGTGGCTTTCCCTCTTGTTTGTCTGCATGGATGTTGGAAGAGGACAAGACAGGGCTCCCCAGGGCCGCCCCACAAGCCCGGCACCACCTTCCAACCAGGAGGGGTGCCCCCCAACCCCTATGAAAGAGCCCCCTTTAACTGTAAGTTACTCTGTGTACCCTGTGTGATATGTTTCAAAATTGAAAGAAAATGCATCTCCCACAATTATAGCCATTTTGCAACTAAACCCCACAGTTTCCCAGCTCCCTCCAAACCTATTATTCTGAAACAGAAAAATCCTGCTGTCTCCCACATGTTCTCGGTTGACTAGCCGGGTGTGGGCAGGAGGACACCTTCGTCCCTGGGATTGCCCAGGACTCCTGGATTCGAGATAAGTTAGGTGACAGTGCACACTGCTCCCTTTCAGGGAGATTTCAAAAGTGGGTTTGAAAGAAGGAGGGGGCACACCAGAGTGACACCAAGGTGGGGGGCCACATTGCTGATGCCCAGGGAAGAAGTGGTGCCTGCTGACCAGAGGGCTGTGTGCGGGGGAAGCCTCTCACGGCCCGCCCACTGGCCACTGGGGGGACCACACAAGACCTCCAACACAGGGGCAGGACCCCGCACCTTTGCGAGGATGGAGCTGTTGTCCAGATGTTCCCAGTGTGACATTTCTAGTGTCCAGTCACTGTTCTCAGTGAAAAGAGACACCCTCACACAGGCTTCAGATGGGGTGACCTCACCTACCTGGGGTCACTTGACCTAGAGCCTTAACCTCCAGGTGTGTCCCCAGCTGAGGTCTGGATTCCTACTGCTGAGCTGTAAACAAATCAGGGGTCCCACATCCACCTCAGCCTCAGAAACTGGTGAAAACAAGTGAGGCAGCATCCAAGATTTTAGGACAACGTGAGGGAGCTGATTCTTCAGAGGCCAGATTTTGCCTAGTGGTGAATAAGCAACATGGTCTAAATGCCACAGATCATGATCTGGGGACACCACGAGGCCCACAGACACAGGACATGCCCACCATGACGTATGCATGTCCCCTGAGGAGGGTAAAGGACTCCAGGAGAAGCACCCAGGTCTCCCTTGGGAAGGTTCAGAGGCTCAGTGAGCAAGAGTCTTCCCGGGTAACACACGATGGCTCAGGGGCCGTGACCTCCGAAAGCTGTCGGTTCTGAAAACCTTGCAGGAAGCTCTGGCCCAAAGTCGGGGCTCCCACCCCCACAGCTCTTCTTATCATTGGGAGTCAGTGTCACCAGGTGTGAGACTCAGAGCCATCGGCCCCGAGCCAAGCATTCGGCAGCAACCCTCCTTGATCCAGACGTTCATCATCTCGGATTTAAACTTGACCTTGCCAGCCCCTGCCGCACGTGGGACGACAGTCAGCATGCCATGGAGTCTCCATGAGTAATCGCTTCCCCTGATTTGATGGCCACGGATACTCTTTTCTCACTCGGAGCAGCGTCTCAGCCCAGGATGAGCCAGAAGCACATCCCAGGCACACGCGCAAAGGGACTCTCGGGAGGCCTGCCGCACGTGTGCAAGGCGGGATGCGCTTGGTGTCCACAGGAAGACAGCGCAGACCTCACCCCACACCCAGAGCTCGAAGCTGGGGTCATGTCATCCATAGGCAGGCAATCACCTTTGCCCAAGAGCCACCTGCCTAAGCACACGTGGGGTCCAATAAAATCTTCCTGAGGGGCATTGCACAGAGATGCCCGGGGATGTCAGGAAGCCTGCTGTGTGCCCTGGACTGAAGGCGCCCACTCTGGAAGCAAACTGCTGCAGCCACCTCAGAAAACAGCTGGGCAGCGTCTCACAAAGTGCACCTCTACCCTCTGACCTGGAGAGTCGGCGAGGGAAACGAAGACCAGTCCACACAGAGACCTGTCCGCCAATGCTCACAGCAGCTGCATTCGTCATCCCGGACACCAGGAACGGCTCGAGTGTCCATCAGCTGGGGAGCGGGAGGACAGACGGTGGTGCGTCCCTGCCATGCAGACCACTCAGCAGTGGAAAGGACTGACCACTGACACGGCGATGTGGACGAGTCTACATACTGCTCGATTCCACCGATACGAAATTCTCCAAAAGGCAAAACTAGTGATAGAAAACGGGCCACTGGCTGCTGGGCCCAAGATGACGGGTGGCTCCAAAGAACTTAAAGGGACCTTCTTGGGGGTGGTGAGTGTCTGCACCTGGATTGTGGCGATGGTTCCATGACCCCCTGTAAATATCAAAATACATTCAGGGTGTGCTTGACATGGGTTGGTTGTGTTTTATGTCAATTATATCTCAGTATTTTTTAAGGATCCCACCTTTGCTCTCCCCTCCAAAAAAATCAGTCCACAAACTCTGTGCCTCTCCTTCAATCTCTCTCTTGCTGCTGCAGGTAAGTCCCTGTGGAAAGCATGGTTCCGTGGAATGAGACGGGGACGGAATCCTGGGGACCTGTCCCTTCTCGAACAGGGGGCTCTGCCCCAGGACAGTGACACACCTTGAGAAAGCCAGACCAGAATCCACAGCCTGGCCTCTGATGCTCCCCAGGGAAAGCAAACAGACAGAAAGCGTTCTACCCCCCACAGAAGAGGGGCTCGCCCTGGGCTGTCTCAGTCAGCGTGGCAGAGACGGAGCAGGTATTCCCGGTTCCCGGGGGAGAACACGGGCCTCAGGGGTCAACCCCAGGAGCTCCTGTGCCACCAGAGAAAGTCCACTGCAATCTTTAGGAACCCGCCAGAATTAACATAAAGGACACCGCGGAGCATGAGCCATGAACATCTGTAATTCAAAGAATAGGACGAGTCTGTGAAAGTCAGAGGTGCAGGAACACAGCAAACTAAGGGCTGACCGCCAGCCCTGGAAGTTCCAGCCAGTTCTAGAGGACCAGAATCCTCTTTCTTCCTCACCAGAAAACAGACCATGAGGTTTCTTACTTAGGGAACAAAGGATGAAGGCTGAATGTATGTTTCTGCAAATTTACACAAGCACCCAACCTGGGAAAGCTCTTGAGCAAGAATGTGAGGTGCCCATGGCTGGTGTTTGCAGGTCAGCAAACTGACCACTTCCCACTGCCTTGCCCTCCTGGAAAGCTGTTGAGCAAACACAGCAACCAGCGCTACCACATTACATGCCAACCGCTGGCATCCATTTCTGTGAAATCACAAAGAAATCATCACAGATTTTCACTGACACCAAACCCCAGTGACACCGACAATACCACAATAGTTCCCAAATTAAAGGTTGCAACTGCCAGGCGTGCAGGACTGTGCCCGCACCCCACCATGGCCCCTGGTCTCTGATGAACATCACCCACACTCCCAATTTCAAAAGCCACAGAAGGTCCTGGGACCGTTGCAACCAAACTCCACTGAATCTGCAAAAATGCCCGGCTCAGCAAAGAACATCCAACCTTCCTGCTTCCCAGGGCTCCTTGTCAAGTGATCTGCCCTTGCTTTCTGCTCTTCTTCCTCCCCTGGGCCTCACATTCCTTGGCCCTCGGTTAGCTAGCAGAAGAGAGCCATAAGAGGGGACAAGATCTAAACCACGGAGGAGAATGTAAGGATCATGTAGCAGGACCTGCATTCACCTGGCCCTCTCCCTGGGTTCTACCCCACAGATAGAAGGAGGTTACATTTTAAATCTCCTGCCCTAAAGCTGAGATACAAACTCTACTTCTCCTGGAAAGACAGCGTCTCACATTCCAGCAAGTGCATCTCAGAAACACAGCCAAAGACAGACGCCAAGGGGCCGAGTTAGAGTTGGTGAGCTGTGGAGACTGTGACGCAGTGAGCATGTCCTCGAGACCCGGGTCTGCCCCAGCTGCCCCTCGAGCCTTTCATGCATCCTTAGTCTCAGCCTCAGTTTCCCCATCTGTAAAGTAGGGTGCTCTGCTGTCATATGGGCGTATCATAGAGAATGAAATGAAACCGGGGAAAGGGAAACTATGAACTGTCAATCAAGACTATTACTGGAACAACCTTACTAACTTCTCTTTAATAAAGCCATTAACACAGCCCAATATTATCAGCCAACAAACAGGTCAATGCCTGCAATGTTCAATAAATTATGTAATTATTTAATAATAAAATTTGAATCCTCCTGCCCTTGAATGCATTGTAACTGCTCTGGGCAGCTGATCCATTAGCCAACTGCAGGAATAAAGTAGAATCAGGGTGGAACTTTCACTGGGAAAGCTGAACACTCCCCTAGTCCGAACCCTGGGTTCGCCAGGAAGTGGCAGCTCCTGTGCATGGCCTTCCCCAGGGGGGCAAGGTCTCCATGAAAGCTGGAGCCCAGGGTTCACCGTCTCCCTCTCCCACTGCAGGGAGCAGATCCATCTGTCCCCCTGCCAGTAGTGGTCCCTGTTCGCTCTCATCTGAATACAGGTGGGTGAGCAACACTAAGCTCTCACATCCCACCTCCCTCCTCTCTCTGCTCAAACAGGCTCAACAACACTGCCCCCATCTCGTGCTGAGCGGATGACTGGAAGACAAAGAGGGGGTCGCTGACAGCACCCACGATGCTCCAGGCATGTCTGCATTGGCTCCCTGAAACCTCCTGACGACTCCAACAGTGGCCATGACCCTCACGCATATATCAGGGAGCTGAGACACAGAGACGGGGAGGAACCTGCCAAGGACACAGAGCAGGGAGCACCCAGGTGCAGGCCTGCAGAGGGCCCCACACCAGCTCCTCCCAACAACCCGGTGTTTGACCATTCCCTGAGAAACTTTCTACCAAGCCTGGGTCCACCTCCTCTGTGATCGCACTCTGTGGGGCCCTGCTGCCTTGACTGCCTTGTACCTGCCAGGGTGTATCTTGGGGAGATGCACAAGAACATTTTTAAATAAATGAATCTAGAGATAAGCAGCCAACTGCAACAACAATGGCAGGTGACCCCAAGAGACTTGGGGGCTACCGCACTCCAGGGAGGGGACTCCTGGAACCCACATCAGTCTGACTTCTGCCCTCAGAGGATCTGAAGCACATTCTCTTCAAAGCAGTGGCCTAGTGAATTGCCAGGAAATGCCAGTGACCTAAGTTGTTCCAAATGAAGCCGCCCTAAAGTGTGTCTCTGGGTGGAGGAGCCAGATGTGCCCCCGCACAAGGGCTCTGTGTGAGGGTGCTCTGAGGAGAGGGCGGCAGGGGGCGGGGGGACATCTTCTTTACCATCATACCACTGTCATAAAAAGACATCAGTGAGCCTAGCCCACTCAAGAGAAAGTCCTAGAAAAAACAAACAAACTGTCCACACACCATCACACACCCATTAGGGTGACTACTTTCAAAACCAACAAATAAACAAACAGAAAATAACCGTTGGCGAGGATGTGGTAAAATGAGAACCTCTGTGCACTGTGGGTGGGATGAAAACAATATGGGGGTTCCTCAAAAAGTTAAAACAGAATTAATGCATGACCCAGCAATACCACCTCCAGATACACGTCCAGACTGGAGGCACGATCTCGGATACTGCACACCTGTGTCCACAGCAGCATTATTCACCAGAACGAAAACATGACAGCGACCCAAGTGCCCATGTACAGATGAACAGATAAACAAAATGTGGCGAACGCACGCAAGGGAGCGTCATCTGGGTGTGAGGAGGAAGGAAACTCTGACACAGGCTACAACACGGGTGGACCTTGAGGACATCATGCTAAGTGAAATAAGGCAGTCACAAAGGGACACATTCTATATGCTTCCACTTACATGAAGTATTTAAAACAGTTAAGTGAAAAACCCAGAGAGTGGAGCAGTGGTGCCAGGGGCTGAGGGGCATCGAGTGGGAAGTTAGTGTTCAAGGGGCAGAGTCTCAGCTTCACAAGAAGAAAAGCTCTGGACATGGACGGTGCTGAGGGAGGCACAGCGTGAATGCACTCAACCCCCCGGACGGCGCACTTAAAGACGGTTAAGACTGTCGGTTCCAGGGTACGCATGTTCACCGCAGGCTTCCAGTGTCCACACACACCGAAAACACGAGCACCCGGCCCTCACTGCCCGTTGTGGACCACTTTGTTTGCCATGGTCTGTCTCCCCTTCAGATTCACATCCATCTGGCGATAATTTGATTAATGGCAGAATGTGATTCAAGTAAACTTTTCTCCTGAGAAAGGCCAAATCCCAGAAGCAAGCAACTTGCCAAGAACAGGGAAAATAAGTCAAGGCCAATTCAGAAGGTACAGCCAGGCTCAGGGTTGGGATGTGGCACCCTGCCCTAAGGGAGGAAATCTCATCTCCCCTGAAACTTGCCATTTGGGGGAGGGAAGGATAGGGTAGACTGAGGACCAGGTTACAACCCACAACATGCATTATCATTGTCCTTCCAGGTTCTGAATGTTTCTTTGGATGAATCACAAAGGTTAACTGCAGGCTCTTAAATTAAAAACCCGCAGGGTGTTCCTTTTATAGCCTGTCCTCAGGAGACCTCTCACTGAGTTCCCTCTGTCCTCATCCCCACTGGCAGCTGCTCTTAGCACGCGTGTTTACAGAAATACCAGTAGTTATTGCATGTTCCTTCCATGTGATTAAGCATTGCCAGAGTGTGGCTGGTTAGAATAAATCTTTCCTCTGAGAAAACCTTAAGGTGTGCGGCTTGTGCCACCTATTGGCCAGTGTCGGGATCACATACCCGGCACCAATAGGGTGAACTGGCTAGAATCACTGTCATGCCCAGAACCACTGTCCCTTCTGCCCTTCAGGGCAGGAGATGACTAGGAAATGACCCCCAACCAACTACCCTACACTAAATCCGGTCTCCAGACCCATGCTCCAGCCACCTGAGCTATTATACAATTAAACAGCCCCTTGGGTCTCCTGTTCCCAGGAGAAGGGCACCTCAGGACAATGGGACCTTCCATCGCGGCATTATTCTACATGTGTTCTGACTTGGTGATGAGGGGAGTATACCCCACTATGGTCTATGACTGTGACATTGGCCATGTGGCATCTGACAAATACTATCCAAACCTGCAGAACTGCACAAGCAGCCTCTGGGGGTCAGGGTTCTGAGGGGCCTTCACCAAAGCTGGAAACACAGCACAGGGCCAGGCGGAAACACTGAAAGTGCTGTCGAGCCCCAAATGACAGAGGCCTGCAAAGTGTGCCCAGGAGATGACAGCCAAAGCAGCCTCTGAGCCATGTCCAGTGCAAGGATGAGGAAGAGGGCTGGGCTTCTTGTAGCCTAAGTAGGAGTACTGGCATGAGACAGAAAAGGAGAAACCCCTCTGATTCTAATTCTGGCTGCTTCCAAGAACTGGCACCTGTGAGTGGCCGTGTCTCCTCGCCAACACCAGAGCCACTCTCTTGGACCTGCTGGGCACCACAGGGAAAACATGAGATGTCAACAGACTGGGGAGGAGGAACTGGACTTCCAGGCTGCAAAAGGGAAGGTGCAGAATAAGGAGTGGCAGAAGGACCCAGCTCCTTCACGATGCTATTGAACTGTGGAGCCCAGCCCGTCAGCTCCAGCCTGAGTTATAGATAGAGCTAAATCCCATGCGCTGCTCAGTGTTCCCAGTTCTACACACCAGAGTCCCCTCTGCTGGCTTAAGGAGTGAACTGCTTATTACAGGATAAACATAGCACAGCAACTCACTGAGTGCTGGACAAAGAGGCCAGCCAGGGCCATCCTGGGGAACTGACTCAGCAGGGACAGCCATCTGGTCCCATCTTGAATCATAAGACCACCACCAGAGGGGGCAGCCTGGCCCTCACCCCTCTACCACAGGCCACACCAGCAATGGTACCTGCTCAGATTGAAAACCTTGAGTGGGCACACATGACCACTGGCCCCTAAATCACATTTGTGCCTTAAAAGCAAGGAAGGCTGTGAGTGTAATCTTTGGGAATTTGACACTGGAAGGCAGGATTCACACTGTGGGGAGCTATCAGACTGCAAAGAGTGTGTTGAAAAGATTTGGGGAATACCAACACCAGAGGTGCGCGTCCGCACACGCACTAACTGGCCCAGCATGTCATGGGAGCAGAGGACAGACAGCTATACCGTCTGAGCGTACTCCAGAGGAATGGGGCTCAGGATCCCCGCGTTTTAGATGATGGAGGAAAACAATGCTTGACCTTGGAAATATCAGGAAGAGCGTTGCTATTCACCAATAAAATCTTTTCTAGGAAGGGACTCATCAGCAGCCACATCTCTGATCACTGTCCGGGCAGTATTCTGGCCGATGTTGGGGCTCACCTCACTTATCCCCCTTCTCCCAAGGGCCACTGCCCTGCAGGGCCAATGAGCAATGCCTTAGAAGCTGGCTTTATTCATTTTTCCATGTACTTTTTTCTTTGCTTAGTTATTTCAGGGAGGAGGGTAAATTTAATCCCTATCACTCCATCTTTTGTGGAAGCAGAGTGCAAAGCAATGGTCCTTGGGTTTGAGTATTGAATAAACATTGCAGACCCTGTCCATCAGCCCTGGAGGTGGCGACTCCCAGTGGTGTGAACTCTCAAACCCTCCAACACATGGTTATTTTAATTTTTATTTACTGTTTTGGGGGAAGGGACAAAGAAAAGAGAGAAGCATCCATTTGTTGTTCTACTTATTTATGCATTCACTGGTTGACCCTGACATATCCCCTGACTGGGGATCAAACCCACAATCTTGGCAATTGGGATGACGCTCTAACCACCTGAGCTACCTGGACAGGGCCCAATACATGGTTATTTTTAATAAGCGTGACAGATTGTATGATAGTCCATTTCTTCAGTTACATCTTCACATCCTTGTCATGGCCTCATAGTGGGCAAAGAATCCAGTTAACCCCTGAACAATGTAGGGGTTAGGGGTACTGACCTATGTGTGCACAATTGAAAGTCTGGGTGTAACTTTTGATTCCCCAAAAACTTCACTGCAGTTGTGCATTGGTATCCACAGGGGATTGGTTCCAGGATCCCCAGCAGATGCCAAAATCTCAGGATGTATGCCCTTACATAAATCAGCATAGATCAACGCAGAGTGAACTGTCTGCATCCACCGATTCCCAACTACAGATGAAAACTACTGTTTTCTACCTGCAGTGGATTGAATCTGTAAATGTGAAACCCAGGGATATGGAAGGCTTATTGAAAAAAATCTGCATGTAAGGGGACCTGTGCAGTTGAATCCCATGTTGTTCGAGGGTCACCTGTAGTTCCCCAGTTCCTAATGGGGAGGTGGTCACTTACGCATCGCTATGTAGTTCACGAAGGTATCTCCAGGTTTATTACTTTACTGCACCATCAGGATCCAAGGCATTACCTACTTCACCCGAAGTCACTCCGATTGGTCAGAATGACCTCAGCCAGGACACCTGGCTCGTGGCCCAGCGCTCGCGGTTCTGCCATGCTGCCTCTCAGTGCAGGACGGTGCGGAGTTCACGCTGGGGAAACAGCCAGTCCTGCGGGCCTGGCTGCCGTGCCTATGAGACCTTTGTTCTTTTCCTGGTGTGGGTGGTGTCACTGTGAAAGGCCCCTGCCGCCTCTAATTTCAGTAACCAACCATGACCTGGTCAGCAGAGAGCATAGAGGGAAGTCTTCATGACCCCTGATCAAAGATGTGTTCCAGGAAATTTGGTTGCCTTCTCCACATGCAACCAGAGCCGCAGTGGCCCCTACCTAACACACATGCTGGCATGCCTCTGTCCATTCTGTAACAGCTGTGCAGTCCCCGCTGTGGTCTTCGAAGGGTCATGCAACAGTCTTCCCCCTTACGTCTTCTGGACTCACAGCAGCAACCTCCCAGCAGAAAGAACTGGGCGTGGGACAGTCAACATCCTACTATCAGCACCCATACCCACCCACAGTCAGTGGGGCAGCAGCAGACACCCAAGGCAGAGAGGGAGCTGGGTATGGGGGGACAGAGGGCACACTCATCAGCTCCCACACACCCTGTCAAGGAAGAGCAATCATCAGCCAAAGACAGAGCCCAGCTACACCCTGCTTCCAGCCAACTCACAAAGAAGAGGGATGGAGAACCCCACACCAAGGCCAGCACGACGACTGTTGGTGCAACTACCACCACTACAGGAAAAGAAACGAGTGGAAGTGGAGCTGAAAGCCGAAGCGACAGACCGAGGCATCCTCCTTCCCTTCCTGCGCAGGCAGGGCCTGCTGAAGCGGGGAACCGGGAGAGCGGGATTCCTGCAAGCTCCCTACCGCGCCACCCTCCAGTCCCCTGCAGTGGTTCTCAGAGCCCTGGCCGGGTTCAGGGGCTGCTGTGTCCTATGTGTCCTCCATAGAGCACCCTTCAATTTTTCAAAATTTCTTGCTATTGCTTCAAGTTTGGAGATTTCACATAAAAGTTGGGATTTCTGGCTTCTTTTGAAATATCACAAGACCCTAACCCCTAGAGTATGGACTCCCCGCCTACGCCAACATGCAGAACTGGGGAGGGGGTGGTGACAGCAATCCCCCCTGACTGAGCTGTCCCTCGTCAAGCCCAGCCTGTAGCTCTGTGCTGGGCTCCCCGTGGGTGCTGTTGATTGGTCCCAGGAGGTATCTGTTGTGAAGTCCAAGGAGTGGCAATGCCAAACTGTCTCCATCCCCCACACCCATTTATGCTAGAGATTTTAAGGAAATAAAAATTTCTAGAACATAGAGACTCCATAAAGAAGCCCCTGCTCCTCTTCTAGTCTCCCATCATTAAATAATTAAAAAAAAAAAACAGTAATTGCCATCCAAGAGTCACATCTCACTAGGAGAAACTGATCTGGTGTGAAATCCAAAGCATATAGGAGGCAGGAATCTAGCCACTGTGCTGAAGGGCAGCCTGGCTTCAGCAATCCCTCCGTGGGCTGGAACTGGGGATGGAGACCGCAGGCCCAGCCAGGCTCAGGGACGGTGGCAGAGGAGGAAGAGAAGATGGCTGCCCCCATCTCCCGCAGCTGTGGACCCCCCAGGGCAGTCCTCATGGGGCACCAATTAGAGGGAACCATGGCAGAGCCTGAGGCTCGCTCCACATCAAACCAGGCTCAAGGGGCTCTTCAAGGGACCGGGCTCTGCCTCGTCATTCTCGTGTATGGCCTCGAGCTGGACCCTGGTGCTCTCAGGACCACTGTTTTCTGATTCATCAATAATTAATAAGTTTCTAATGACTTTTACTAGTGAAATCTAATTTTTCAAATTAATCTTTCAAACTGATTTCCCCACTGATTCCCAGTAAACAAAACAGACACAAATGAAGCTAGGCTGCTTGAAATGATGGAGGCAAGTCAACCCATTATTCAACTCGTCTCTTAGACACACACACACACACACACACACACACACACACACTCTCCTGCCACCACCCCACCAAAATCACAGCCCCTTAGAGTTGGAAAGCCTTCGACTGAGAGAGAGACCTCTGCCCTCTTCCCTCCTCTTTACCACCCCCAGGTCCCCGAGGGCCGCTATTTAACCTCACGCACCTCAGACAGGGCACCCATGCCTCACCAGGCCGCTCATGCCACCTACGACCAGTTCTGTTTGTTTAAAAACTTTTCTACTGTTTTTGACAGGGATGCCAAAACCATTCATTGGGGGAAAGAATAATCTCTTCAATAAATGGTGCTGGGGAGAAACTAACATCTACATGGAGTTGGACCCCTACCTCACCCATATACAAAGACTAACTTGAAGAGTGTCGAAGACCTAAACATGAGCACTAAAACTACTAAGCTCTTGAAAGAAAACACAGGCACAAATCTTCATGACTTGGATTAGGCAATCATTTCTTAAATACGACACCAAAACCACAAGGAGGGGAAAGAAAGAAATCAGACATCATCAAAATTTAAAACTTTTGATGCTTCAAAAAGACACCATCAAGAAAGTGAAAAGACAAAACATAAATAGGATAAAACATTTGCAAATCATATATCTGATAAAGAAATTACTGTATTTTGCTGTGTATAATGCACACCCACGTTTTTGGCCCAAACTTTCGGGGAAAAAATCTTTCATTTTAATTGTTTAACTCAATTATTTATTTATATTTAGATACTTGTTTTTTTTGTTTTATTAAGGAATTTTAGCATTTTTGAACATATTATGGTATAAGAAATTTTATGTAACAAATAAATTATAAAACACAAGAATGGATGCAAGGTATGTGAGGAATTACCCCTGTATAATGTGCATTCTTATTTTTCCCTCAAAAATTTGGGCAAAAAGGTGTGCATTATACACGGCAAAATACAGTATATCTAGAACACATAAAGTACAGTTATGACTCAATCATAAAAAGACAAATAACACAATTTTAGAATAGTCACAGGATCTGAACAGACATTTCTCCAAAGGAGATGTACAAATGGCCAATAAACACTATACCACTACCCATCAAGGAAACGCATATCAAAACTACAATGAGATACCACTCCACACACACTAGGATGGCTATAATCACAAGTGCAGGCAATAAAAAGGTAATCAGAAACAGAATGTGGAGAAATTGGAACCTTCACACACTAATTGTGGAAACGTAAAAAGGGGCATTCACTTTGGGAGACAGTCTGGCAGATTTTCAAAAGGTCAAATACAGAGTTACCATATGACCCAGCAATTTCACTCTATGAAAAACGAAAAAGGTCTGCCCACACGAAACGCTGTACACCAGTGACAACAGCAGCACTGTTCACAGCAATCTAAAAGCAGAAACAACTCAAATGCTCATCAGCGTATGAGTGAACCAATAAAATGCAGTGCCTCACACGATGGAATGTTATCTGGCAATAAAGAAAACGAAGTGCTGAGGAACGGACTGTATGCTAGGTGCAAGAGGCCAGCCAACAAAGACCCCGTGTTTATGATTATGTTTACATGGCGTGTTCAAAATAGGCAAAGCTGTAGAGACAAAGTGAATTAGTGGCTACACAGGGCTGGGCATGGGCATGAGAGAGCATGAGGAAACTGGGGTGGGGGATAAAGGGTGCAGGGTTGAGAGGGGGTGTTTTGGAAGAGTTCTAAAATTAGATTGTTGTGACGACTGCACAACTCTGTGAATGCACTGAAAGCTATTGAAATGTACACTTTACGTGGCTGAATTGTACGATAGGAGAGCATCGCAATAAAGTTGTTTAGAAAAAAAGCAATGCCTCATTTTCTCAAAAAGTAAGTATACTATGTGACCCAGAAATTCTATTTATTTACCCAAGGGAAATGAAAACATATCCATCCATGTACTAGAACATGAATGTGCATAACAGCATTATCCATAGTAACCGAAAAGTGAAAAAGCCCAAATGTCTATCAACTGGTGAAGAGATAAACAAAATACAGTTAATTCATACAATAAATTACCATTCAGCAATAACAAGCAACCAAGCACCGAAGCATGCTACACCGTGGATGAATGTCTCAAAAACATTATGCTGAGTTAAAGACACCAGACCCCAAAGAACATATATGGCATGATTACATTCATATGAAATCTCCACAAGCACACCTGTAGAGAAGTAAAGCACACGGGTGGTTGCCTGGGGCTGGAGGTGGGACTGGGGAGTGGCTGCAAGCAAGTGGGAGGGGTCTCTGGGGGTGATGGGAATGTTCTAAAATTAGTGGTGACGACTATTCAAGTCTGTGTAAACACACTAAAATCTGTTGAACTGTACACTTAAAATGAGTACATTTTAGGATATACAAGTCACATGTTAATAAAGTTGTTTAAAAATCGAAGGCTGGAGAACGGAGGGAGGGACAGAAGGACGTGCGTGACAAAGCTTCTACAGTGAAGTGTCCGCTGTAGAGTCTAGGTCACATGTATGCGGGTGCTGATTGCACAAGTATTTCAACTTTGCTGGATATTTGAAAGTTCTTATAATATAACAGGAAATGCTTTTAAAAATTTCTCTACTGAGCAAGAGAATCAGAGCCTCATACCACCTCCCCACCAAGTTTGGTTCCTTCTCCACATGGCTGATCTTCAAATATTTTTAAAGTATTTCTTCAATCTCCCCAAAACTTTGTCTCTACCAGGCTAAATATATTTTATCAGCATAAATTACTACACTCCCCAAATTAATCTGAAGATTTAAAGAAATTCCTTTGGAAATCCAAGAAAATATTCTTATATACAGAGATAAGTTTATTGTTCAATTTATAAGGAAAGGCACAGGACCTAGAATAGCTTAAGCAATTTGGAAAAGAACGAAGTGAGAGAAATAGCTCACCCAACGTTGAGGCTTATTCTACACCTGCAGTCACAGGGCCATGGCGGTCGTGTGGAAGTATAAACATATAGGTCAATGGAACATAGTAGAGAACCTAGAAATAGAATCCAACTGCTGACAAAGGTGCAGAAACAATTCAATGGAGAAAAGACTGTCTTTCAACAAACGGTGCTGAGGCAACAGGACATCCAGGTCAAAAACACGAACCTTGAGTAAAACCTCACGTCCCACTTAAACATTCAGAAAATAGACACAGAACAAAACTTTGGAACCTAGGACTAGGCGAAGCGTTCTTAGACAGACACCAAAAACACATTCTCAAGAAGAAAAGATGATAAAACTTTTGCTCTGTGAAAGACCCTTTAAGAGGATAAAAAACCACAGATGGTAGAAAGTATTTGCAAATCACATATCTTACAAAGGACTGCATGTAAAAAGCTCTCAAAACCCAAAAGTAGAAAAGGAAACAATTCAATTAGAAAAGACATGAACAGACATCAAAGAGGATTACAGAAGGCAAATAAACATACAAAAAAGTGTTAACATCATTATCTATTAAGGAAATGCCAATTAAAACCACAATAATGTATGGTTAAAGACTACTGGTAACACCAAATGCTGGTGGACATGTGAAAGGATAGTGTCACTGTAGAAGAGTATGGTAGATTCTTACAATACTAAATATGCATTTCACCATAGGGTCACTGAGTATTACAAAGCAATAAGAACAAAATGTTAATTTATTCAACAACTGAGTGCTTCTCAAGAGAATTATGCTAAGTGTGAAAACCCAACTTCTGAAGACTATACACTATCTACACTTCCATTTAAACAATTTATTTTTTTAATCCTCACTCAAGGATATGATTATTGACTTAACAGAGAGAGACAGAAACAGGGAGACAGAGAGAGAGAGAGAGAGAGAGAGAGAGGAGCATCCATGTGAGAGAGAAACATTGATCAGCTGCCTCCTATACATGCCCTGACCAGGGACCAAACCCACCACCTAGGTATGTGCCCTGACCAGGGATCAAACTTACAACATTTGGGTGCATGTGATGACTCTCCAACCATCTAAGCCACTAGGCCAGGGCTATACCATATTTTTACAATTACAAAATGATAGAGATGGAAAAGATTAGTGGTTCTCAGGGGTTGAGGAGATACTATAAAAAAGGAGCATGAGGGATGCTTGTTCTGTATCTTGAATGTTCTGCACCTTGGTGGTGATCACATGAGGCTACACATGTCATACAGTCACACAGCACTAACACATACAATAAGCAAGTGAACATAAAACTGGTGGTATCTGAATAAGGTCAGTGGCTTGTACAGGGTCAATTTCCTGTTGGGACACTGTGCTATGGATATGCAAATCTTGCCATTGGGGGACACTGGGTGTAAGTCATATGGGATCTCTCTGTATTATTTCTTAAACTGTGTATGAATCTCCAATTATCCAAAATATAAAAGTTAAAATTTTTTTAATCTTAACATGCTCATAGCTAAACACAAATAAAACAGTAAAACTACCTTAGTAAGTTACTATGAATGAGTAATTAATCAACTTTTATTTTTGCATTTTCTCCATTTTTGATACATGGATTATCACTTCCATTTGGAGTCATTGATGGACTTAACACAAGATGAGTTTCACAGTGGAGGTAACACAGGGATACTAGGAGGTGACCCAGGTGTTCAGGCTGGGACACCAACCCCCTCCGCCCATGGCCTTTTCCTGGGGTGACTTACACACCAGAGCACTTCCTGGTGGAATGGTCTGAGGTCACCGGGACTTCTGGCGAGGCTCGGGAACCCTGAGAGCCATTTAACCCTGAAGATTGACGATGGCCAGCACTCTGTTCACCACGTTCTGAGGCTACACTCTGGTAAGTGTGAGGGCCACAGGGTGCTCACACAAGCTGGGCGGCACTCCTTCCTGCACGAGACAGAGCCTGGGATACTGAACTACTCCACAGCGTCCCAGGAAGGTGGGTGGGATCACCTGGGCGTCTCCAGATGAGTGACTCGGGAGTGCAGTAGGTGTAACAGGTCTCAGATTTTGACGGGGTGGGGGAAGGAGAGGTGAGGGAAAGGGAGAAGGCAGTGAAATGGGAGGAGAGCAAAGTGGACATCCCAGAGCACTAGGCAGTCAGGGGCTGCCTTGAGAGCCTCAGGAGCCAGGGCAGTGGGAGGAGCGAGAAGAGGGAGCCCTGCACCAGGCAGGAGCAACAACGTCCTCGGGTGGGGTAAGTGGCACTGGACTTCTTCAGGGAGGCAGAAGGCACTGCCTCAATCACCTCAAGGGTCTTTCAGACAGACACGGCCACTCTGGTCACATTTTAGCCAGGCTTTATTGCCCATGATTTTATAGTGGTTCATGGCAATGTTTAGGTAGAACTGAGAGAAATATAAGTATGGAAGATCACCAGCTCAACCCTAATGGAAACGTGCCTGAGGCTCCCATTTCCTGCCACTAGCCATTCTTCCCTTGAGCACTATCAGACACGAGCTCTAATCCCAATTCCAAAGTGCTCTCGCCGGCCAGGGAGCAGATCCTAGCAAGTCACGGCTTCCTCATCTGGGAAAGCCATACACCTTACCTCACAGCTCATTACGGGGAACGAATGAGGTTATTCTTAGTACACTGACCAATACCTGACATTCAGTGAGCAATCAGTAACTGTTAGCTACTTGTATTGCCGTTATAATTATTATTAGGTTTCACAAGGAGCAGGTTAAGCAGAAAGAAAGAGCCTGGTCAGAAACAGGTTGAGAAACTTTTTTTTTTTTTTTTTAAGAGAAGACAGGAACCTCCTGAGCTCCGCATTTGCTGCCATAGAGACTATCACAGCCAAGAAGAGTCAGAAGAAAAGGGTGTGCATGGAAGGGCAAGCAGGTGTGTGGTCATTCGCCCTCACCCCGGTCTCTGAACGAAGGTGCAGGAGCACCATCCCTGGCTCTCACAAGTATGGGTCTGCCAGGTGAGACAGGGAGGCCATAATCTTGTTCACTCTGGTCACTACTAAGACATTTATGAGTATAGAATCTTACTTTCACCTCCACAGAGTGTCCTCCGAACAGAAGGATCCACGGAAAGAGGCAGAGGACTGCAGCTTTTCCTTGACAGAGAAAGGTAAATAATAACTCAATTCCCACACCCCTCTACAGACAAGTACAACGGGAAGGATGGTCATTCTCATCCTTTTAGACGTCAAAGGCAGTCCTCAAGGTGAGCGGGAAGGAAGCAGCCCAGGATTTCCCAGGTGGGGCCCTCCTCTCTCCCTGCAGCTCTGGAGAATAGGAGCCCTCTGGCCTCCAATTCTGCCTCTCCAGAGGCCATCCCTGAGCACAGAATCAGGGGGACGAGGGGCCAGGTGAGAAGGAGCTTGCTGGAGGCAGAGGCAGGTATGGGTCCTCAGGTGTCCCTCCGTTTCTTCAGCCTTGCACAGAGCATCAGTTACTGTTGAGTCACCTCTTGTCACCTTGTCCTTGGGAGGCTGGGTCCAGTCTTCAGGATGAACTGCAACAGGGGGACACAGGACCTTAGGTGGGTCAGGTCCATGTTCACAGGGAATCTTCTGTTCCTGCAGCTGCCCAGGAGAGCAGCTCCTCAGCCTCCGATTCAGCCTCCTCAGAAAGTGTCTGCAAGTTGATGTCCTGGAAGAGGGGGCATCAGAGAGCCATATGGACTGTCAATCACACCAAGGGAACAAAACTCAGGATGAAGAGGAGGAAACCCAGTTACCGTCCTGAGGACCTAGAAGCATTTCTACCAACTTCTGGGTGTGCACTTGGAGCCATAGAGTGCTCAGGGCTCTTCTACACTGAACTCTGGGGGACAGTGGCTCTGGGTCACGCACAGACCTCCCCCACCCCTGGGCTCTGTGAGGGATAACAGGCTCCCAGCTGAGTGTTCAGTCATCAGGACATTTCAGAACAAACCACACTCACTGCCCACTGAGACATTCATTTTTCCCCTAGTTAAGATTTGAGACTAGTGATGAAAGGACAAACTAGAACTTGCTGGTTTTATACTCAAAGAGGGCGCAGACAAAGGACAAACCACAAGGGCAGAAATAAGATGCTCTAGCCAGTGATGCATGCAGAGTAGGACATTTTTGAAAAGCAATGATGCCTGAAGATGGGGCATGAACAAGGATGGGAGAGTTTCGTGAACAGGGTACTCACCTCAGGAGGCCCATCTGAAGGGTAACATCAGGACCAGAGGCAGGACTTAGGAACACATGGAGCACACAATCCAACACCCACGAACCACAGGTAGCTATTTGAATGTAATTTTTTTATGTGAATTAACTTTTAAATCTCAGCACCCCAGGCTCACTCGCCACACATGGCAAGTGGCTGCCATACTGGACAGCACACACAGAGACAGTGCATTTCCACCTCCACAGGAAACACTGTTGGGCAGTGCTCTTCTGGAGCCAGGATGACTGGAGAAGGGGCAAGGAGGGCAAATGACCCCCCACCCCCACTGCTGTGTGCGTCAGTCCCGGGCAAAGAATGAGGGACAGCTAGGACCCATCTTGCTCAAGTCTACACTGCCAAATAGCACCTCTGAGAAACAAGTCTAATCCCAGAATAGCCTGCTGGGTGAGGATAGACCCGGTCATGGAGGGTCAGGGAATCCAGGAAAGGGAGGGTGGGATGCCTCGAACTCTCCACCACCACATGGGTACTCAGGTGTCAGACAGAGCAGGGAAGCCTCACAGTCACAGCATGAAGTAACAAGGACGTGGTGTCACAAAGGTCCAAAGCCACAACCAAGCCTTTGACTTAAGGCAAATTTGTTAAACTTTGGGATCTGGGTCACATCTCTGTAGCAAACACCTCTCATATGTTGGAAGATTAAATAACAATGGCAATATCCTTGCCCCACGGTTAACCTCACTCTGCACATGTCCGTGGAAGGAATAGCAGCTGTTTCCTCTGTTAAGGCTCATGACCCTCCACTGCCACAGACAGAGGACCCAGAGAAGGTTCTGGCTCCCCCTTCCCTCTGAAACGTCCCACAGCCCCAGGCTCACTGCTCCCAGCAGGGTGCTCCAAGCCCTCATTCCTCTACCTTCCTTTGCAGAGGATCCCACTATTCAGAGTTTCCTGAAAGCTGACACTTTCCTCAAAGTGTTTGATAAGGTATCTGCAGCACAAAATGAGGAGGGACTGAGGGGTCTGCAGTCGCCAGCCAAAGGGGAGCAGGTACAGAGTAAGATCTCTCCCTGGGAAGGAGTATCCCTGGAAATATGTGCTATCGGTGCCATATCCCTCCCACCCCACGTCATCCCTAGCTCATCCCCACCCACCCAAGGGCCCAAGACCCTCAGGCAGTCCCACTCTGAGCTTCCTCCCGGACCATTCTTGTGCCTGTAGTACCTGCTGTCCATGGTGGTAGAGAACTTCAGCCACGTCCAGCTGCCAGGACATCTCTACAACAGGATCCATTTCTTTCTGGCCCTGTGAGAGCCTCCTTGGAACCTGCTCCCAGTTCTGCCCAATACTCCCACCCCATGGCCTCCCCCAATCTCTTGCCCATGTCCCAAGGATCTCAACTGAGGGCTCCCCTTGGCCACGCAGAAGACACAGCTGTCAGCAGTAGCATGGTCATGGGGAAGGCAGGCCACAAGTAAGATCCTGAGATAAGGGAAGTAGCCAGGAAACCCTGCTTGCTGCCCAGAGATGAGTGGCCGAAGAAGGCCACCAGGGAAATGGTGGGAGTCAGCAGCTTGGCCTGGGCTAAACACAGTACAGCCCCAGCAGGCTCCCTGCAGACAGGACTCCCCCAGACCCTCTCTCCTGGACATGCTGCCCCCAGCACTAAGTGTGCCCAAGGCTGGGAGTTGTCACTGGGCCCAAACAGGCTCCCCTCTTTTCCTGTGGCAGCTACATCACCTCTGACATGGAGGAGGACAGCCCCACTTCCAAGCGTAGCATATTCCAGTTCCTGCTGAGCAAGCAGCACTGGCCAGAGTTCTACAAGGAGTTTCTGAAGCCGAAGATGGAGTTTTTCCATGCAATGGAGTACCAAGCCTTGGTCACCCAAGAGCTGTGTGAGGAGGTGCGTCAAGATGAGGCCAGGGCCGCCAGGGGTGGCAGGCTGAACCCTTCCTCCAGTTATTTAACTCCCTTTGCTTGCCTTTCAGATCCAGGCCCAGAACCCGTATCACTGGGTCTGGAGTCGGAAGGGCCAGTGCACCGCCTAGGCTCCCAGGGAGAGAGCTGGGGCTGCAGGTGGTCCAGGTGAGTGCAGGTGTGCGGCAGGGGCTCTGCAGAGCCGGACAACTCCACATCTGTGCCCTGTGGTCACCTCCACTGGGCTGGCAGCTTGAGGAGGAAGCTACCCCTGGTGCAGATCAGCACTGCAAGAGCTCAGAACCCCTGTGACAGGTAAAGTATCTATGTTTAGTTCAACTTGACTATGGAATCATGTACTATGCAACACAAGTCCCAATTAGCCTATCAACTTTTTTCTTTTAGGAAAACTCTTACAAATGCAGATCTAAGTAATGAAAACCTCTGCAGGGTTTTGATCTGCGTTGAAAACTTTAAACATAAATACATGAAAAACACCGAAGTCACCCTTTCTCGAAAAAGGACTGTGACAATGGAGGCTCTTGGGAGGAAAGATAGATTCCGACCTTTATCACATCTGTGTGTTCTTCCCACGTGAAGTGAACTACACTGAGGACACGTGAAGGGTGTGTCAAGGACAGAAGAGCTCCTGGGGCTCTCTAGTCTCTGAAAAAAAATAAGATCGCTGGGAGAAAAGGGAGCAAGCGCACAACAGAGCTATGAAGACGTACACAAGATGACGGATTTCTAGAGAACGGCCACCTCTCTAGAAACACACCCTTTAGAGAGTGTGTTTCCTTGGTTTAAATTTAGGTTTTATATTTGGATTTACTTGAAGTGGGGAGACGGTCGGTGAAATGCATAGAAACCTATTCCCTGCGCAGAGGTCGTGCTAGAATAGTCCTGTGAGTGGAGCCGGCCTGCCACACTACGGGGTGTGCTGGACCCTCACTGGCCCTGGGAGAAGAAGACAGTCCAGGTGTGCACCGACATAAACCATGAAGTTGAATTCACCCACAGGCTTTTTTTCTGAGGACCAAGAACTACTGTTTATGTCAGAAACCTCAATATTCTAAGACAATGTTATTTTTAGCACAATATAAAAAATATTGCAAATGGTCTGGTCACTTATAAAAACATGAAGGTGAACTGATTTTCCCTGAGCTCCTTCCCAATGTGCACCATGTGGCAGGGTTTGCCTTCCCCTCTGCTCTGACCTCACTTTCTCGCTTTCCTATAGCTCCAGCCACGCCCCCCTCCACCCCCACCGACCCCTCCCAGACATGGAAGCTGCTACCTCCTTCCCAGGCTCAAGGCAGCACCAGCACGGGGTCTCCAACTTCCTCAGACCTACACAATGGACAATGCAGGGACAGCCCACACCACAGCAGCCCATGGCACAGTGGCCCCCGACCCCTGGATGTCCTGGAGGGTCCAGCAGTAATGTGGAAAGGCACCCAAGGGAACCAAGAGACTGAAGCAGAAGCCTCTGTGAACACTAAGGAGCAGCAGAGGAAGAAGGGACCAAAAGTCTGGGAACAGGCCTGGACTACCAAGGAGGAGGAACCTGAAAGAAGAGGCAAAAAAAAATGACTGGCAGATGGCAAGGAAAAGAAAAAGACAGAAGAGGAGAAACACATGAAAAGAGAGGAGGAAACCTGCCTGTTCTAGACAATCAGCATCTGCAGACAGATGTGCTTGGAGCCCCCCTGACAACCTGAAGAGCAGTCTTCTCCGAAGGAGAGATGGCGGGGATGTCAAGCACAGAATTAACAGAGGCTGGAACCAACTGATGTGTCCATCTGAGGCTGATAAAAGAGTGGGGATAAAAGTGAGAGGTCATGTGCCATTGTATGCTGTGACATTGTAGAAATAGCCCGATTTTCAAAATGAGACGGGAGAGAGAAAAAAGGAGGGACCTGTGAATGGATGCTGGGGGAAGTGGGGTGGTCCGAGGAGCCATCAAAGCTAGAAGCAAAATGGTGAAACCGCCAAGGCAAAAAAAAAGAGGGTCTTGAGATGGGGGTCCTACGACAATATTAGTGTTAAATGTATTCAAAAAACATGAGCCATCCTAACTGCTAAGAGTAATGAATTCAACAAATGTTTAAAACGCAAACAGACCAAATAAAAGACACAGTAAATACAAAAAATACATTAAACAGCATATAAAAACTGAGATTTAGACTGACTCACAAAGCAAAACCCAGCTCTATGTGGGCTGTAAGAGATTATCCTTAGATCATTCAGAGGCACTAAAAAAGGGGGGGCGGCCGGCAACACAGAGAAGATGCTTCAAATAGAAGGAGGGATTGTGATCTTGATACTGTTCAGGCTCAGAGTCCTTTGGAGACTGGAAAGGATGCTGGGTGGGGTGGGTGGGGGCCCGGGCGGGTCCACTGCAGCTTAATTTGCTCACCTGTATGTAAGTCTGACAGATACAGGAGCTGGGACATGCCCGTCACCATAAGCTATGAAGTCAGGGGTTTCTACACAAAGGGTAGAAAGTGGCCTATTCAAGTAAGATTAGGCAGAACCAAGAGAAGTTCTGTGGGATGAACCCAATGGTTTCCCGCTAAGGCCTGGCCTCTATGCCTCAGAGGTGCCACAAGTTCATGTCTTCACACAGATGTCAGCATCCTCCAGAAAACAATAATCTCTCTGAGTGTATGAGTGTGTAACTGTACTGCATCTTTAGTTATGTTCACTACAGAGGCATTTATGAGCATTTCTATCTGTGTAAGTAGCCAGGATAGATGTGGGGAATTACTCAGTCAGGACCCGTACTATGACAGACTAGCCCCTGATCCTCCTCCCCTTCGAGGACAAGTAGAAGAGTAGCCACACAAGGTGGAGCAACGTGACTACTTCTTGCCAACAGGCTGTGACTGGAAGTGACATGGCCACTTCTGTGCCAAAACACTCGAGAGTAGCGGATGTTTCCCCAGCTCTTCCCTTGCCATGGCTCTGAATAGGCTGGGATGGTGAGAGCTACACTTGAGAACTTTTGAGAACACGTAAGTAGCTGAAATTGATTCTGGTAGCCCTAGCATGCCTGCCCAAGAGCACACTGCCCAGAATACCCTCTTTGTTCCCTGCAGACTAATCACTTGGCCCAACAAAAACAATGCTGCCTCCAGAGTGTGTGCAATCTTTTACCGTGCTCCCTCTTATTAGCCAGATTTTTGCTTTTGATGACAACATTCCAATGACCACTCTCCCTTGTCTACGAAAGTTCGTGTGTGTGCAAGTTACTGTCTCTCAAGTCATTCTTCAGAGAAAGCACACAAGTTATAAACAATTCAGAGTGAAAACCCATTAATAGTTGTCAAGATTCTGAGTTCTTTAAATCCAGATTGAAATGGAATAGCTATAATCTACCATTTTAACTTTTTTTATTGTTTGTTAGAGAAGGAAAACTACTTAAGTGTGAAGGGAAGCACATTTCACCTTCCTGGCCAGCCACCTCTCAGCCATGCTTTCCGTGCAGGAGCAAGTCCTTGGGGCAGGTGAGCCAATGGAACTATAGAAGCAGCCCTGGCGGGTATAGCTCAGAGGGCTGAGTGCCAGCCTTCGAACCAAAGGGTTGCCGGTTTGATTCCCAGTCAGGGCACTTGTGCTGGTTTCTGGTTGGGGGGCACATGAGAGGCAACCAGAGGCAACATGAGAGGAAACACATTGATGTTTCTCTCCCTCTCTTTCTCCCTCCCTTCCCCCCTCTCTAAAAATAAATAAATAAATAAATAAATAAAATCTTAAAAAAAAAAAATCAGTAGAGAAGCAGAATGGCATTGCCTGAGTCTGGGTGCATGTCTGCGAAATCTACCCCTGCTGCAAAAGCAAAGGCCACATGGATTTTTGCCAAAATCTCTATGGAAAGATTTATATTGGCTCTAGTTTTTACTTTTAAAGGTAAACACCACAATTCAGGATGTGAACATGTGAAATGCCTGCAGCTTCTACCAGTTTGCAGTGCAGGGGCCATTTAGAAAGCATAGTGCGCACGTCAGTCTGACGGCAGGGAGCTCTTTTCCTTCTGCACTGTAAACCTGAAGCTGGAGACGCCTTCCTGAGTACTTTGATCATCATCTAGTCCACAGACCCCCTGACACAGGTGTACATTCTCTACGTTTTGGGTGGTAACAGATAATTTCTGAAGCCCCGTCGGCAGTGGAAATTTCCTGTTTTCTCTCGAACAGGCTTCATGTTAGGTAATTCTTTCTTCGGGTGCCAATCTCCCATTCAAGGTGATCAGTCAGACTTTGAGGATGCCTGGCACCGGCACTGCAAGTACAAACTAATTTCAAACAAGGCAACTGTGACATCTCAGAAAATGCTGGAGGCTTTTTGTTGATGCAGAAAATTTTAAGAGCTTCTTTTAAAACTCTGCATTTTTTAGCATAAAGTCAGCTTCACTTGAACCACCGCAGATGAAAGACTTTAAAAAAATCCTTGTCCACCCCAGCCCCCACTGCCCCACTCTCTGGAATCCCAAACTAAATCATCAAGAGCTCTGAAAACAAACCAAAAAACTTTATTTAAAAAAGTAAACTTTAACTCACTTTTATAGATCATGTGTTAATGCTGACAGCAACAGTCTGCAATATTTAAAACGCTCAGATTTTAAAATACACTGAGGTCTGTGCAGCTCATTTCCCCCTAAGTATATTATAAAACTTACAAATGTCTCTTTAGCTCTGTTGTTTGGCCATGTTTTTATGCAGAAGTCACCTTTCAGGGCAGGTTTTTCACCAGACATGATCACATAACCATTGGCTGTGGGTTTCCAAGAAGCAAAGGAGCTAATCTTAGCAAAGCTCGCACGGGCATTTTCAGCTGTTTAAATTTGAAGAGGAGTTCAGCAAAGCTTGTGCTACCTAAAGAAATGCAAATAGTGGGAACAGTCACGACTACACAGATTCAGCCCCACACCCTCTTTAAAGGAAAGTACAGCCACCATCAGGTTAAAGATGGCAGTCTTTCCCTTTAAAAACAATGACCCAAACAGAAAATTTAAATTATGAATTTCCCTAATGCACTATAAAATATAATTTGATATAAAAATTTAAATTCACCCAACCTGTACTTCAAAAGTGACCTATAACTATATGTGAAACTATTCTTAATTATATATATTATTTAAATACAATTAATGAAAAAACTAAAAATAACTTTAATAAAAATCAATTAAAAGAGAATTATAATATAAACATTTAGTTTATTGGTATATATAGGTGTTTGGGCTCTATGAAGAATCTTCCATCTTTTTCTGAAATGTAAATAAGTTTATACGTTTGTAAAATTTAGAGAGTTTTTTCCAGAAAAAATTCCAAAAAGTAACACCAACACATGAAAACAAAAAAAAACCTACAGAAAATAACTCACTAGAAACGTATCATACTAAGGAACTAAAAAAAATAAGGGCTAATCCCATGCACCGAAAAGAAAACGGAGGCAGGTGTGCGGTACCTTCCAGTCCTACAGATGGCAGGTGCTGCGGGGCCGGCACGGAGTGGTAGACAAGGAAGCAGGCCAGCATGCCCAGCTGAGCCTCGTCGCAGGGCTGCCCACTGAGATAGGCGTGCACACACACATCGCCCCCAGCTGTGGGAGAAACACAGGAATTACACACATATCATACACTGGGCAGGTACTATGCTGGGCATTAAGGCTATTTCGGTCAACCTGACAGAGTGCCTGTCACTGCAGAGTTTACGGCTGTAGGGGACAGAGAGAGATCACACAAACCAATGAATACCAGCACACTGTGAAGAGTGCTGTGAAAGTACACTGGCGCACTGTGGGGATCTCCCCAAATACCCACTTTACCACCCTCCCCTCCTCTGTGCAACACTGGAGGGGACTGACTTCAGCCAGACAGGATTCTGATTAGTCTTGGCCAGAGGTTATCAAAATTGAACCTGATGGGCTGATTAAAACAATCCCATAATTTCTTAAATGGGGCCAGAAAACTTGCATTTCTAACAAGTTCCCAGGAGAGGCTGCTGCTACTGCTGCTCCAGGGACCACACTTCCAGAACCAGTGATCTGGGGCATCAGGCAATCCTATTCTCCTGACAGTGATGGGCTCAGGGCCGGGCACACCCGAGCCACTCAGTGAAGGACATTCTCTGCCATGGGAGCTGACTGAGGAATGTGCAGGAGTTCCAACTGAAGTCCAAGATGTGAGATGCTGGGCAACTCGTTTGCTGGAGGCTCCAGGGGAAAAAATTGTCCTAATTTCCACGGCATAGCTCAAAAAAGCCATTCTGTTCTTCCTCTGGGCAAAATGCCAAGCCTGCGGCACAAGGCTGTTACAGTTACTAATCTAAGTTCTCGCTTCAAGAAATTGGAAAAAGGGAAGCTCGCTTTTAGTTTATTTTCCTTTCCTTTTTCTAGCTTCTTGAAGCAAGAACTTAGATTACTGATTTGAGACTGTTCCTCTTTCATAATGTAAGTATTTGGTGCTATAAATTTTCCTCTCAACACAACTCCTCCTACTACCAGATTTCATAAGTTACTCTGAACCTAATAGGGGTCTCAAGAGTTGGAAAATTTTAGTTTAAGGTAAATAGTTAATAAGCCTAATAGGTAATGCGCATGTTAAAGCTACTGTTTCAGGAAATGCAGATGCAGCCCATCCTGGCCCCCAGAGAGACTGCTGACCTCCTGGGGAACTGCTAAAGACTACCCTGCTAGGGAACAAGTGGAGGCATCCAGGCCATTGTGTCCCAGGGAAGAGATAATGAGTGCCAGTGCACCCAGGGAACAGCTAACCACCAGGGCAAGAATGCTGCAGTTTGTTTGGTTTTTTTTTTTATCTAATTTTCCCTGAATTTCAAAACCCCTCACCGCACTCTGTCTTCTATTATAAAAAGGCTGGCTTGGAAGGAAATGTAAGATGGTCCTTAGAGGCAGAACCCGGCGTCTTCTCAGATCCCCAGCCATCTGAATAAAGCTCCCATAAAGATTCAGTCCCTGTCTCTGCTTATTGGGTCTAGCATGATGACAGGCAGCACGAACACCAGCTTTTCTGGTTTCAAACCTGCAGTAATGAAGACAGCGTCGTCCTGGCATAAAGACAGATAGATAGACTGACCAATGATACAGAACTGAGTCCCGAAACAGATTCACACCTTTAGGCAACTGATTTTCAACAAAGCCCCAAAGCAGCTCTATTACAAAGGAAAGTCTTTTCCACAAATGGTCCTAGAATTGGACATCTGTATTCAAACAAACAAATAAACAAACAACCTCAACCCCAACCTCATACTACATAAAAAGTATTTTGAGATGAATCACAAACCTACATATAAAAGATAAAAACTGTAAAGCTTTTAATAGAAAACTTTAAAAAACTTTTATGACCTGCTATAGGAAAGATTTCCAGAACCACACTCAGAAAGCAATAACCATAAAATAAATTCATAAATTAAACCTCATCAAAACTTAAAACTTCTGTTCATCAAAAATCACCCTCAAGAAAACACACAGGCAACCCTGACCAGTGTAGCTCGGTTGGTTGGGTGTTGTCCCGCACACCTAAAGGTCTCCAGTTTGATTCCCGGGTCAGGGCACACGCCTAGGTTGCAGGTTTGGTCCCTGATCTGGGCATGTACTAGAAGCAACCATCTATGTTTCTCCCTCACATAAATGTTTATCTCCTTATCTTTCATTTTCCTCTCTAAAAAATAAAATTATTTTAAAAAATAATCAAAAAGTACGAGAAAATACCTGCAAACTGTAAGGAGCAAGGAAAACTTAGACCATGAGAAAACAGGAACTGGTTAGGTCCCAAGGTACAGGAGGTTACTGAACAAACATCTTGCCCTCCTGCCTTGTGCAAGAACAAAGGATTGTAAAACAGATGCAACCTAACATGTTTGGTTTGTAAAGCTACCACTGTTGAGCCAATGCCCAACCCTGTTCCCGCCCACGGTCTTTGTAAGCGAATAGCTGACTGCCACGTCTGCTTCTGTGTAACGCTTGCTTGCCTGCCCATATATATAAGGACTTAGCTGTAAGCGCTCGGCGCGACTCTCGTCAGCAGCCCCTGCGGGTCCTGTATCTCCGGACACTTTGAGAGTCCGCCCCTGCGCAGGTAAAACTTGGCCAATAAAGTAACATCTTTGAAACCCTGAAAAGTTTCCGGCATCTGTTCTCACGGTTGCTGAATGCAACACAAACCATCTCACAAAAAACTGATACCCATAATTTTTAGAAGCTCCTACAACTCAATAATCAAGACAGGCAATTTACAATGGGTAAAGGTTAAACACTTCAAAAAGAGTGTATGAATAATAAAAAAAAAAGCACATTAACACCCTGAGTTGCCAAGGAAATGCAAATTAAAACTAAATGAGATACCACTACACATTCACCAGCCTCTCTAAAATTAAACAAACTGACAATGCCGAAAACAACACTGTGGGCCACTGTGGTGGGGACAGAAACGGCGCAGTTTGAAAACAGCGGAATGTGGCCATGGGTGCAGGTGTGGACGACAGAAGGGTGCAGGGTGCTGGTGACAGCCGAGACTGGTGATGGGGCTTATTAACTATGCTGCTTCCTTTGTGTTATGCTTTAAAATTTCTATAATAAAATATTAAAAAGTTAAGAAAACTTAAGTTCTTAACTTAAAACCCATTTTCTCTGCTTGAGATTAAAGTCTAACTGAGGAGAAACACACCTAGAACATCTCGACAATATGGTAACTCCAATGCGTTTTGGGATGAAGAGTCATCCCAAATGGTCTGGATTATTACCGAGTGACCCTAACAGTCCACATATGAATTTGTGATTTTAAGGCACAAACATGAATGACATTTCCACGCTGATACATACACAGGTTCTACATCTTACTGAACTGATGGTTCTCCACCTTGTGGAAGAAAAGGGGCCACCTGAGGAACCTGGCGTGCTCAGGGGCGGCCTGTGTGGCGGCCTTACAGACTCAGACCTAAAGTAACCACGTAGGATGGTCTGAAATGAAAACTTCCTAAAAGCAGTTCATGGTGGGTAGTCATGTCCTAGGCCGGTACTTTTCCCTATCAAAGGTCAATCTTTAACTGAGCCTGTCTGCTGTCTTTTTGCATCTATAATAACACACCTTTGGAAGGTCAAATGTCCTTTTTCCAGACCCCTCAAAGCACGGGCGCCACACCAGGGAGAGACCGCAGACCCCCTCGTTGTTGTTGTTGTTGTTGTGTGAATTGTTGATAACTATCCTGTACCCCCTGTGTAAAAGTGTCTATCATTTTACTTTCTATCTAATCCCAGAGGTTTCCCCGCTTGGCTTTCTCCTGCCTCCCTAACCTATCACCAATGGATTTCTTGTAACCCTCTTAAACCTCCTCTTTTGACTGTGATGTATATAAAATAAAGCACTAAATTCTCATTCTCCAGAGCATTTTCTCGATCTCTTGAAATTTTGCTCCCTGGCAACTGTCATCAGTTTGGCTCAAACAAACCCCATTCTCCACAGGTTTGAATGTTTCTTATGACGACAATCCCAAAGCCAACAGCTAGTTCTTCTGAGAGTGGTGACTACAGATTTAAGAGTTTTAAAAAGTGACAGGTTCCTCGCTATAAAATGAACACCCATTTTTGGCAGTAAGGGTGGCAGTCAAATCTGGTGGGGGCTCAGAGCGATGCTGTAACCATCGAGTGCTCTAAAGAGCAATAGGGAGAAAGCAGTTCAGTGCTGTTTTAGAGAATGCTCTAGTCACTGCCCAAGTTCCACTGCATTCTATGAACCTGCAGATCAGAGATTTAAGGGTTTGTTTCTTAACAATAGCAAAGGTCTGCTACAGGCAATCAAGTGCTAAACTGAACAGAAACAAAACAAGGAAATCTATAAAATAACATATTTTTCCAAAGTGAGAACAAAAATAATTATACTGAAAACAATTTTTAAGCTGCACGAGCTTTTTGAATCCCAAGAGGAAATGACAGATGGCACACAGGTGTCAGTACTCCCATGGATAGAAAGCCACTGTTACATGAGGTCCCAGGTTCCCACAGACTCAGAGCTGGTAAAGCAACTATTCACTCAATAAGCACAGGACAGGGGGTGGGGGACACAGGAGACAGAGAAGAGGGAGAAGATGGCTGCTGGCCTCAGAGAGGTGACACACCACTCAGAAAGAGAATACAGAGGCCAGTAAGGATATATGATCTGATCCCAGAAAAGGTCAAACAGGTTAAGTGCCAAGTGGTGTTTAAAATGCTATGTATATTATCTCCATGGTTTACAAAGTAGAGTTATATTTATAAAGAAGTTGACATAGATAATCACTCTAATTCAACTAACTTGAAACATTAAATCCACAAGCATTGTGGTTTATGTCCAGATTTGTCTTGCTTTCTAACAAGAACGTGTTACAGTAGAAAAGCTGAGTCACGGCATTATCTTAAAAGCACAAGGGGCACAGGCTCTTATTACCTTGTAGCCACTGATCCAGGGTGTTATCAATAGAGCATTTTACGACAGGGAGAAACTCCGAGTTCATAAAGAGCCCCCGCTTTGGGTAGTTCTGCATCCGCTCCTGATGGCTTCTGGAGCTGAAAAACTCTAACACCAACTTTATCTGCCAAAGTTCAGATGTCTCAGACATTTCCCTTCTTCCCAGTCTTCTCACAGCCTTGAGGAGAGAAAAGGAGAGCTTTTGGGTAAAAGCCACAAGGGCAAATGAGGTCACTCTTGGTTCAATGGCTCTGAAAAAATGAAAACCCAACAGGTCTATAGCCAGTCACCTCTGGGAACCGTAGGGTGGGTATCATGAAATGGCGGGAGTGAGGCCAGGGATCTGAGCATCAGAAGGCTAAAGCACTACTCCTGATAACACTGCTCCTGGGACCCAAATGCAAAGCCACCATGGTGGCAACCAGACAGGTATTCTTCCACAGACACCTGCTTGTGACAGCAGAGGGTGAAGGCTCCCAGCATAAGAGGAAAAGACACTCCCAGCCAGCAGCAGGAAACAGCCTGTGGGCTGGCTGCTGCAGGGAGAGGTGCTGTGGAAAGCAGTGCCAGTGTGAATGCCACACACTGACACTTTCTAATCAACACTGTCAGACACCAGACAGCGCTGGCATTTTGGGCCAATGTGATTATACTGGACACTGCCTTCAAGTTAGAATGTTACCTAGCATGCTGTGATTTTCAGGTCTAGGGGATTGTCCCCTGCCTAAATGTATTTCCCACTCAGCTTTTCAGTGGGGATAACTGTGCCATTAGATAATTTTGCTTTAGCTACTGAGTCCCAAATGCTTATCTGGGAACTCTCTGTACCATATTCACCTGAAGAGCCATTTAAACTATAGACCCTAGACTTCATCCCAGAAATTCTGATCCAGTAGCTATGGAATGAGCTTCAAGGATCTGTATTTTTAAGATTTGCCAGATAAATTTTAGTTGAGTTAGAAAACTAATGGCTTAGCTTAACTTCAAATTTGGGTCTGAAAGCTATACTATCAAAAAGTCTTACATGTCACTAATAACCCAGAGTGAATAAACTGACCTGATCCTTTAGGAAATCTGTCAAGCATCATTTCCTGCATTGTTAGGAAACAACATAATAACAGCAATAACACACACAAAAGTTAAAAGTTAATTCCAGCTCCCTAACCTACATAATGGTCCTGTAACCTCTTGCAAGCTTCACCACACAGGCACACACGTGACTGCCATCAGCAGGACGCAGTGTGTCCGCCTGCTCACTTGCAGTCTCCTCCACAGACAAGTTCTCAGGAGGGAGGCCGGAGGCCACACAAGGGGAGAAAGGGAAGGAATGTCCTCTCCCTGGTTAAGGAGAATGGGGACCCTAGCATCAGGCAGCCCGTGAAGGGCACTGCTGTCATTATCAATGCTTAGCTTTTTTGATATGCACAGAGCTTCCCACTTTGATGAAGCTTCCTTTTTAGAATGTCTAAGTGCAGATGAGAAACTTAAAAGATGAACACTTGGGAACCTGATCCTACTGCTCAGGATAAGTCTCATCAGAACTGAAACAGGTTTCTGAACCACACCTGATCCATTGCTATGTATGCAGGCAGCATCTCCGGGGTCTCCTGAGTAACGCACTCGTAGAGCACTGAAGAAAAGAGATCCAGAATTTCCTGTTTCTGTGAAAAAACAGATGTTGTTTGTAGCACATCAATGTACATTCCAAAATCAATTCAAGAAACAACTGTATAACAACTACATGGCCCATTCTTAAGCTCTGCCATGACTGACAGAAAAGGGTAAAACAAGTGGCTCTTTATAAAATCACAGCACATGCAAAATGAAACATAAATAAAATGTAACCATAATTAAGCCCCAAGGGACAGTTAAGGATGTAAGTGCCATGGAGGGGAAAACCGGATCAAGCATTGGGTGGTGCTGGCAAGGGCAGGATCCCAAAAGGGGACTCAGCACCCAAAGATGTAGCAGGCACACTGAGCAGAACAAGTTCGGGGAAGGCAGCAAAGCCACATCCAACTGGGGTTAATGGCAGGCACCAGCCTTCATCAGAGACCTGTGGCCTTGGGTGCAGTGCCCAGTCTTTACTAGCTGTGATCCTGGGCACGTGCCATCTCTGAGTGGTAGTTTCCTGATCTGTAAACCCTCAATGATAAGGCACCTACCCTCAGGGTGAGAACTAAATGGGAATGTTACAAAAAGTACTGAGCCGAGTGCCTAATTCAGGCGTCCCCCGTTTTACTACGTTTTGCCTTACTGTTCTTCACAGGTGTTGTGTTCTTATTAACTAAAGATGAGACCCTCCTCCAGCAAAACTACTATGACCCACATCACTGCAAGACCTACATCACCACAAGACCTGTGTCACCAGGTCTTGGATCTGAAAGCTATACTATCAGCTCCCAGCCCAACCCGCAAAATCTCTGAGGTATGCCTATACACAGTAAAGAGTCAGAAGAGACAAGTTATTCCTCTTTACCCTTTAACCACGAATGTGACATAGTTTCCATTATAACCCTGCTTCTAAAAATGAGGAAACTGCCTATTGGAGAGGTTAAAAACTTTCGCCAGGCCATACACACTTGCGAGCAACAAGCCATCAATCCCAGATCATCTGACTCCTACATCCAGGCTTTGCCTTCTGCAACGATGGACTGAATCAGTGATCTGGGGAACCCTGAACCCTGAAGAAAGCAGTTTTAGAGCCACAACGGAAAGAAGGGTTATAAAATAGAGAAAACAAAATTAATAAAATTACATAAAAGTAAGAGAAGGGTGGTAAGTAAGCATTGCAAACATAAATCAGTATAAGAATGGACATTAGAAAGTTAATCATCTGTTAAAATTAGTGTCTTAGAAATTTTAAATTGCTTCTTCTATCAAGGTAGGAAGTTACTGAATTTAATAGTTTTAGAATATGGAAAAATCTGTATTTGCCATGCGAAAATCACCCAATGTACCTGAGGCACGCCATCAATGTCAAAGACAGACAGGGGTACTACAGATTTTAGGTGGTGCCCACAGGTAGACATATTAACAAATTCTACCCTCGGAGCTGAGCAAACCATACATATACCTGACCCATGTTCACAGTGGGTTTGCAGAAATACTCAGCAAATGACAGAAGTGCTGGATCAGAAGTGAATGCTGAGATAGTTTCAGGCTAGAAAATAAATAAACAACAAATGTAAGTAAGGCATAAGGATTATTTTCTTTATGCTTCAAATGGTAATGTACGCAATTGTAGAAATCTACCTCATTTTCTTCACACAACGATCCCACAAAATCCAAGGTGGAACAAACTTGCTAGAGCTCCATCAATCTGTTCTCAGAAATTTTAGAAGCTTTTTGCACAAGCTAACATGAACTACTATCAAAAGGCCAATAATAGGTCTTTTTTTACATAGCTCACTCCCCAAAAAAGCTTTCCTCCTTACTCACTGACTAACTGAAAAGCAAACTAGATTGTTATGGAAAAAAGAATGCCAAATAAACCACTGGAAAAGCTACAAATACTGGATGACTCCACTCACGTGAGACACCTGTCATCAAAATCACAGACAGAAAGTGGGATGGGAGTCGCTAAGGGGCGGGGATTGGTGGAGAGTGGGGAGTCACTACTTAATGGAGACAATGTTTTGGTTTTGCAAGATGAAAAGAGTTTTGGAGATGATGGAGGTGACAGCTACAAAATATGAATGTACTTATACCACAGACCTATACAGTTAAAAAGGATTAATGTAGTAAATTTTATGTATATTTTACCACAATAAAAAAATTAGAAAGAAAAAGACTATCACCCAAGGTTCAATACTGAAAACAGAATATGAATGTATACTACCATTTTCCACTAAAGTTTATATTTTACCTCTGAACTCCCAGCAGTCAGAAAACTGAGATGTCTTTCAATTTTTATACACTTTCCCCATTCAAGCTTAAGTCTAAACTTACTTATTTTCTTTACAAACTGGAGCATTTTAGATGGGCCGTAATTTATATAAGAAGCAACAGTGCTAGTATGTTAAACTTTGTCCAAAATTCCTACAAAAGTATTTCTTAACCTATCAACTACTGCCAAACAACATTCACTGATGTTAAATAACTACATCTCTTTAAACCCTAGGAACTACTATAAAGACTCAGTCATGTCACTGACCTACAATTAAGTGTGAGTTGAATTAAAATAAACTGCTGCCTCCCTACTGGGAAAAACAAAGACTGCCACTCAGTCTTCCGCTGCCACTGAGCTAGTCTGAGCGCTGTGTTTCACTCTGTGTAATTATCTTTAGGGGTCCTGACTACCTTATACCGCTTCCAATGTATCTCTAGTAGGAACACATTTGCTCATGAAATTAGTGAAAACAGGTTAAATTCTGATGGTAGATCATGGAATACATTTCTAGTGTTGGAATCTTATTTGAGTTCTTGACGGTAGAGCAAAATATGTACTGAACCCTTGGGAATGAGATTGCTTTGTACAATCTTTATTTATTCATTCCAAATACTACTGAATAGGCATTCAGATACTTGGAGGATAAAGCCAATAAAATAAGGCTAAATCTGCCATCATTTTTATCCTCATCAAGACGTAAGCAACAAGCCCTGGCTGGTGTAGCTCAGTGGATTGAGTGCAGGCTATGAACCAAAGGGTAGCAGGTTCAATTCCCAGTCAGGGCACATGCCTGGGTTGCAGGCCAGGTCCCAAGTGGGGGCCATGTGAGAAGCAACCACACATTGATGTTTCTTTCTCTCTTTCTCCCTCCCTTCCTCTCTCTAAAAATAAATAAATAAATAAATAAATAAATAAATAAATAAATAAATGGCATGAGCAACGAATTCAACTTTAAAAATGAAACGAAGTGCTACCTTGCAAAAAATGTTTTTCTATTTTACCATGAATTAAGTAAATCTTGACAAAGTTGAGGATTAATCATTGTTAAACTAAATATTTTCGGAGTGTGAAGATACACAGTGACTGCCTCTGCCGTTCCATCTGCCGTCAGAGTCCTGGCAGATGGTCCTTATTTTATTATGACTGCCACTTAAAGCCACAAACAGACCCAGGGTCATTCACTCTCTAGAGTCTGCAGTAAGAGAGGGAGCAGATCCATCTCAAGAGTACCATAAATGCTATCCCAGAAGCATGCCTTTAGGTGGGTGACTAGGATGTGGAATCCCTCCTCGTTCTTCCGTTTTCACCAACCCACACTACCTTGAAAGCCCGAGCTTCAGAGTTCCTATTAGCAACAGTCTGGGCCAACAAACTCTGCCAGCCCATTGGATCTTCCTTGTAGGAGAGCTGGCCCGCTCTGAGCTTAACATACAACACCCCATCCTTGGAAAGGATTGACCTGAAAGAAAACAAGAATGAATTTAATATGAGGTGTTATTGGTGGTTCCTGGTCAGAAGCGTTATGGTTCCCAACACCATGTTCTTATGAGGTGAAGTCTCCACCATTTTCCACTAAAGCATATGATTGTTTACTCTGTCATCAAATCAGGCCCTATAGAAGAGCTAAAACAACTTCTGCTTTTCTTTGGCTTCTAGACTCATGGAACTTGTTAAATAAGAAGGCATTCTGACTGTCTACTCGTGTGTGAGCTTCAAACGCAGTACTTAATCTGACACGTCTTCATGTTCCGTGTCCCCGAATGTATGCCACGCACAGGTCACAGAGGTAATGAAGGGCTGCTGATGGGTATGCAGCAGAAAGAAAATGATGCTGCAAATCTACAGATGGAACAACACAGAATACAGCCATTATACAGACAGTTTGGAGGAAATGGAAAGTGGGACTAAACTATAAAAACTTTTGCAAGCTTGTTAAATTTTCTGGAAATTTAAAGACTTAATTTATATACCACTGCAGGCACAAAATTATTAACATTTTCTGTTCATTAAAGAAGTTATTTGCATATGATGATTTCTACCCAAAGCCAATCTACCATAATCTTTTAATTTTATGACAACAATCTAACAAGAGAACAGTAAAGGGACAGAACAGAAAATGTCATCTGACAAATATCAACTCGACTGTCATAACTTTCCTTTGTGGGAATACACATCAGTCTTATTTTCTGAAATTAAATTGCTCATCATTGCTCCAACGTATAATTCTACTACTGACTCAACTCAAGTCACTTCAAGTTTCTCAATGAATGAACATAAATATTTAGGGTTTTATTTCTACATTAAAATTTTCATTTTCTAACCCAACTGTTTCAAAGATATTCTCCTGGATGAGATCTAAGTGTGACAGAAACCATTCTAGGTAATAATCTGTAATTTACACCTTCCCATATACTTCTATTCACCTCAGAGACAGCCAAGAAATTCAATATACTTACTTCAAGTGCTGCGTTCCCTTGCTTAAGTCTATGAGCAGTTCCCAGTATCGTGGGCCTTTAACTTTAATCTGCCAAGATAAATGTAAATACAATCAGCCCAATGCTGAAAAAGTGCTAATCTGACAAAATGAGACCCATGCTTCACAGAGGAAATAAGAAAAACTGGGCAGGGAGGAGATATTGAGTGGTTAACAAGCCCTGTTTCCAGACAAAGATGCATGTGAGTCATGTTCTGAGGCCTTCTAACCTATCAGGAAAGACCTTCGCTACTCCCCATGACAGCTCCTTCAGGGGCTGCTTTCCTATTTCCTGAAAAACACTAAGAAAGCTGGAAAAGGACAGCAGCCACCATGTCCAGCCTGAAGGTGGCAAGAAGAAACCCCTGAAGCAGCCCAAGAGGCAGGTCAAGAAGACAGATGAGGAAAATAAGGCATTCAAGTAGAAGTAAAAAGAGAAGAAATGGCGCTAAAAGCAAAGGTCGTGAATGGGGCAGTGGTCCCCAACCTTTCTGGTGCCAGGGACCAGTTTTGTGGAAGACAATTTTTCCATGGGGGGCGGGGGATGGAGCTCAGCAGGTAATGCAGAGAGTGGAGGAGCAGGCTGAAGCTTTGATTGCTCGCTGCTCACTTCCTGCTGTGCAGCCCAGCCATGGACTGGTACAGGTCTCTGGCCCAGGGGCTGGGGATGCTTGCTGTGGAGAAAGGCCCCTCAGCCACAGGTAGAATTAAGAAATCTGGCAAAAACGTGAGCTGTTTTTTGTGCCTGGGGCAACAGTCATTCCTAATTCCATTCCTGTTTTAACATCTGGATCCTACTGTAACAGCTGTTGCCACCTATAGCTAGAATGAAGTGTTATCCTGAAGCCTGTTGTACATTTAAAAAATAAACTTTTGTATAAAAAAGTAATAATAATCATCTTGCAGTGGGTCATCTCTTTAGTTCTTCTCACTCTGCCATTTCAACCTTAGCTGGGAGGTCACAGTAAACCTAGCCCAGAATCCTGCCAAACCGTGTTCTTCAGTCTTTGTTCCATCCCAAATTCTGTACTGCCTGGAATTAAGCCAACTCATTTTGAAGGGCAAAAACAAAACACTGTGAAAGCATAGGGCTTTTGTTCAGCTATCTTTTGTGCTAAGTTTCTCTGGCTGAATTTATCCCTTGGGTAGATCTCCCTAAATCATATCCAACTAACCTGCTTTAAAAGGTGGAGCTCTGGAAGAAGGGTGGGAGCCATCAGTTCTTCCTTGGTTTGCTCGTACCACTGAGTGCCCTTCAGAAATATAAGAGAACAACCACATTCACTGTGGAGTTAGGGCAGTGATTTTCAACCTTTTCATCTCATGGCACACATAAACTAATTACTAAAATTCTGCAGCACACCAAAAATAAAACGAAAAACTAAAAATGGAATTATCTTCTGGAGGGTGGGCCCCTTGTCATGCAGGCTTCCCCTGTTAGGTGAGTGAGTGTTCTAGGAGCCCATCTGTATCAGTGTACCAGCTGGCGTTGTTGTGAGAGGCTGCATTCAGATTCAGTGAATTTTTTTTGGAGACTCTTTCAGTGCTTTCCACCATTTCATGATGAGTGATTTAATAAGAATACACCTGCCCATACCACGCTGAGTGTTCATCAGTTTCTGACCAAAAATGGCATGACTCCTATGCCCCACCCTCTCTAGTCACCCATTCTCACCCCAAGTGACTTTTTGTTATTGTTTCCCAGATGACAAAAGTCCTCAAAGGGAAACATTTTGCCAATGTGGAAGAGGTGAAACAAAAAATGGCAGAAGCACTAAAAGGCATCAAAATCAATTGAGTTCAAAAACTGTTCTGAGCAGTGGAAAAATATCTCAATAGGTATACTGCATCAAATGGAGAGTACTTTGAAATGGACTGAAGTTTAAACATGTTAATAAATACACAATTTTTTATAAATAAATTCCAAGTTATTTTGAGTTCCCCCTCATATTTTTTCTAATTGGACAAAAAAAATAGGTATAATTTTGATTCGTTCACCCTGGACAGCTACTGTGTGTTGGCTGTTGTCACTTTTTTATTTCACGATCTAAGGGAAAAGAGGGCAGTGTCCAGTCAGGTATTGCACATTTTAAAGATTCTTGTGGCGCAGTGGTTGAAAATCACTGAGTTAGAGGACGCTACAAAGAAACATCTCCACTTTACACTTCTCCTTCCCCACAGTTTGTACAGAGTACCAAATAGTGTAAGATCTTCTCTGATGCTCAGGTCTCAAAGGCTTCAAGTCTACGACTCTTTGTGGGTCCGCATTACCTTCTGTCACTTCGAGACCTGCACTCCACTGACAGCAGTACTGCCAATACGCACTTGCCACACCTCATGAAGCCTTCTCTGCTGGGACGGTGCCCCTGCAGTTGGCACATCCTCAGCCCAAACACAGTGGCTGCTCCTCCCAGCGCCCCTCCACACACATGCACATAGCAGGATGGAGCACTTCTCTGCCCCACCTGCATTTCGCACATACCTCTAGTTACCACTCCATTCTTACGGCATCCCTGCCTGGCTCCCAAATAGACAAGGAATATAACAGTGTCATATTCTGTATCCCAGAGCCTAACACAATTTTGATACATAGAAGGTACTTAATCATTTTCTGAATAAAGGAAGGATACATTATGCATAATGTATCTCCTGCATCTAAATCAACCATCTCTCATCAAACACAGGACCAATGGCTTTAAAGTACTCTGCTAACAAATCTCAGAACAGCTACAACTTAATTCATTTTTCAGAACACTACCATCAGCCACATAAAGTCAACAGGGACATTTTCAAACCAGCTCTAAGGAAGAAAGAGTGGATGTTTATCTCTAAGATCTGAGGCCCACAGACCATAAATGAGCCTGACTGTCCAGAAGGATGCGCAAGAACTTCACAGGCTTCAGTTTTTATGAGGGTTCAACTCACGACTGTCATCTTTTAAAGTACAGTACTTTTGAAATACTTTGACCTGCCAAGATAGGTGAGTGGTAATAAAATCACAAATCAATGACAGGGGGAAAGAGTTACCTTATATGTAACTTCTAAGAGTGCATAGCAGGGAGTATTTGTGTCCACATCCACAGGCACCAGCAGCCGTGGTTCTGCAGCCAGCACATACAGGTGCCGCAGAGCCTGGAGATGATACCTGTTCACCAAAAACAGACAGGAGGTAATCATCAGGTGACAACACCTTGAGCTCTACACTCTGCTGTGGCTGACAAGCTATACCAGGCAGACGCTAGTGTGCTATTTTGCAATGACAGCTATCCTGAAGGAAGATGAAGCAATCCAATTAAAAAGTCATGGAGCAATTCTCTTTAAAAAATTATAGACATTTGACTCTGGCTGGTGTGGCTCAGTGGTTGAGTGCCAGCCTGTGAATCAAAGGGTCGTCGGTTTGATTCCCAGTGTAGGGCACATGCCTGGGTTGTGGGCCAGGTCCCCAGCAGGGGGCGCATGAGAGCCAACCACACATGGATGTTTTTCTCCCTCTCTCCCTGCTGCCCCCTCTCTAAATAAATAAATAAATAAATAAAATCTTCTAAAAAATAATTATAAACATTCGATCCTTTACCAAAGAATTCTTTAAAAAATCTATTTTTAATTTATGTTTAGAGATGGAAAAAGGAAGGAGAAAGAGATGAAGATCTCTTTATCAGTTAACTTCTAAAGTTAAAAAACTTTTAACTTTAAAATTTGTTTTAGAATTTAAACACACAAAAAAGTTTTTACATTTTAAGATTTTAGAAGAGAAGAATGAAATGAGACTTCACATTATTTTTTAAATTTAGTTATAGGAATACCCTCCCTATGCCCACCAAAATCTACCCACCCCTAACAAATCTATTAGAAATAAAATCAATCATGGCCAGGAAAAAAGACTTATTTATCAGTGACATAAAGGTTCTCTGTGTTTAACACCAAATTGCTTTGTTTAAAATAGTTAAACCAATGAACACGATGACCAGCAATATGTGAGTGTGGCTCTCCACTGTACCCTAACCAATAGCTAACCACAACAAGCCAAAAATGTTTCTAACAATAATGTTCTTATGCACCACCTATCACTAAAGCTTGGCTTTCAGGTCAGGCTACTTTTGTAAAAGAAGTTTCTCTATGGGTTACAATACAGTTTAAAGTGATGGCTTTGTTACCACAATGAGCAGCTCAGCCCTGGGCAGTTGTTAGGGTGCCTTCAGTTGAGAACACTGGTCATCTCAGATGTCACTGAGATGTAAGCAGCGCTTTCCTTCCCTTACTCCACATGCAAGAGATCTGCTGTACCTGAAGGTCTAGGGAAACAGAAGTGTGGGTGGTTCTTTGTGCTCTGAAGGCACAGCTTTTGCATTGTCAGACTGCTCCTATGTGTTTCAGGTTCTACTGCTCACTGCCACTTCTAAATTCACTCTGACTTTTCTGCCTCACTTTGCTTTTTTTGTCCCTTCCATGTCATTTATATAAAACTTCTTGGCATTCATGTAAAAGGGAAAAAAAGAATTCATATAGGTATTGCCACTAAATCAGACAAATTTCTCTCTTGGGATTAATTATAGCACAAAATGTACCATCTTCAGATCCTCTTGGCCACTATCTCTTATTTGATGAATTCTTCCCTAGAGATAACCCTGTTGATCTACTTCTGGGTTAGAGCAGTTCTACTGGTTGGAGTACAGTGGAAGACCAACCAACCATCAGATGTCTAAAGTTCTCTTCTGGTCAAGAACTTTGTGAAAGAAACTCTTAAAATATTTAGTCAGAAAGATAACTAAGTTCAAGAACACAATAAAGCTAATTTGGAAGCGAATCCATGAAAACAAAACATGATCAACTTATGCCCTTAGAGAGCTTTAAAAAGATCACCTTAAGAACAGAATCACTGGACTCACCGATTGTCAGTGCTGTGAGCTGGGAAGTGCGGGTAAAGGGCACAGAGGAGAGCGGCGATGGAGGAGTTTGAGGTGCTCAGAGAGTACCTGCAAGATAAACGCAGCAGGTGCAGACGGAATTAGTGATACCACCAAACTTTCACAGCATTCTTGAAAACCAGGCAATCGGGGTCCTTACTGTGACAAGGCACTGTCAAGACCTTGAAAATATGTGTCAGTACTACGAACATTTCCTTCTTGGTCCACAAGCCATTTCAAGATTATGGACTACATAAAGCAGACGCATCATTCCACGAATGTTAAATTATAAAATTTGAACTAATAAGCAAAGCTTTAATCTAAAATAAGCACAGTACTGAGGACCATGAGTGCGATCCTAGAGATTATAGACATTTAAAAAGTCAGGTACAGAGTACACCTCCTTCTTCTCCAGTTTTATTTATACCTATTTATAAAATTATGAACATTACTTTTAAAAACACAAGGTTTTTTCCTTGGGTAGCTCAACCTTTCTATTTCTGTAAAGCATGAATAATTCCTCACACTGATAAACTAAGTAAAAAAGGCAAAGTTATCATTAAAAGTTGCAATGATTGCATAAGTAACTATTTCTCAAAATACAAATAGCTTTTTTTGTTATCAATGATAAACTTATTTTATAAAATCTATAAACTTCAGTAAAGCAAAATCTTTTAAAATCTTCCTTAAATTATTTTAATGTTGCTCAAATTCAGCATGGAAAATGGGCAGATTAAAGTTCTAGTTTATCTTGCAAATATTTTGAAATAAAGATTGTACAGACATCATGTTAAACCACTGTTGAAGCGATTCAATATATTTATATATTTTATTATATGCACTCACACACATATCCCCCGACCTCTGTCCCTGTTTTTATTTTCAAATAGGGTAAGAATTTAGCATTTATCACACACATATATTTAATTGATTCAGGAAGAAAAGATTTCAAAATTTAAGGAAATATTTTGACACGTGCATTTTCTCTATCGTTTTGATGAAACCAAAATCCAAAGACAAGCATTAGATATTAATGCTGGGAATTCTGAGATTAAACGTAAGGGTGTAGCTGTGCTGTCAGAAACTTATGTGCTGTCACAGAGTAACACATACCCATTAAACAACCAGGAATCACGAGAAAGGCAGATGCAGCGTGGGAGGAAGCCTACTCAACATGTATGAGCAAGTAGGGTCATGTAGTATATAATGATGAGAGATGGTGTTGAATAAGAGTAAAATTAATGCAGGGGCTTACTATGAAAGGAAAACAGAATTTCAAAACTTGTAAAATAAGAATTTTTATACTAACACTTCTTCAGCCATTCTTAATTCTCAGTGACTATAGAAAGAACAAGTGTAGAAAACCTATTCAAAGGGCATGCAACCTTTCTGACAACCTCTACTTCCTATGCTCTGTAAAGGCACGTTCCAACGTTTAGTTCAGTCTGAAAGAGGATGCATGAACCACATGACTTGTAGAATTCGTGTCTGTGCACCAAGGTCACACACACCAGAGCAGAGTAAATGCAAGGGAGCACCACACTGACTGCCTGAAGACTCAACACTGCGACTTCAGTATTGAGACTTCAGTTCCTCCCAAACCCGTGTACGGACTCAGTGCAATTCTGATCAGCATTTCAGCAGCCTGTGTACTGTGGCAATCACAAAGGAATTCCAACACCAATACAGTATGGAACTACAAAGCGCCAAAAACATACTACTGAGAAAGAAATCCCAATACGGAGGGTTTATTCTACTGTGTATCAAGGCTTACTATAAAGCTACAATAATTAAGAAAGTGTGGTATTGGTGCAAGTATGGAAACAAACCAACTGAAGAGCCCAGAAATGAACACATGTAGATGAACACTTAATTTATAACTAATGGGGTTCCGCAGAACAGTGGAGAAAATTTAAACTCAATAACAGTGAACCAAAAATATCAGTTCCAGGTAGGTTTTACCTCAAAATGAATGGAGAAGCTAAAAAACTCTGGAAGACAAATATCTTCATTGGGGGGAGGGGGGATGGTGTAGAAAAATATTTCATCAGGACAAAAAAGTACAAACCATGAAATAAAAATAATAATTTTCCTCATCAAAAGACATTATTAAGTGGGTTTAAAGATGAGCCACAGAGTAGGAGAAGGTAACTACAACATACAAACTGACTGAGGCCTCGGGTAACAGTGATAAAGCAATATGGAGTAGGCAAATTAACAGAAACAGAAAGAACAGAGGTTGACAGGGGCTGGAGGAAAGCGAACTAGAGGAGTTGCTGATTAAAGTGTATCATGAGTTTTAGTTTTACGACAAAAACATGAATATACTTAATACTACTGTACTGTTGGGGACCACACTGTGTGGTTTCGAAGACTACAGCCAGCCCCGCAAGAGCAGGCCCTGAAATAGGCTAGTAAGTCTCCCTGGAAAGCCAGGGAGCACAGGTGGCAGACCTGACCTGACACTCACACTCGGGGTTTCCATGGAAATCAGGCCTGAAATGTACATTGTATCCTTTCAAGCTTGCTCTGCCTTGCCATAGCCCCCTTGATATAAACCAGACGATTAAGTTCCTTTTCCCCTGAAACACACCTTTACAACCATCTGGTGTGAGCACGTCTCACCGACCCTGACCTGAGTGAGAGAGTCTCTGTGTTTCTTCAATTGTTATCTGTAGATAATGTCAGTTTTCTATGACTATAGCCTTTTGGACATTGATTGATAAGCGACAAGCTATGCATGTATGCTGTATTCCCCTACACATTCTGATCCTAATAAAAGCTGTTTCGGAGAAGGGCTTGGGGCATTCTCCACTAGAGGGAATCACCACTCCCTTTCCCACTGGAACAAGAGATCATGTCTGGGACAACTTATTCTCATCCACAGAGGCCGGGAGAGCTCCGCTGGCTGGGGTTCCCTACACTGTACATTAAAAATATTTAAGGTGGTAAATTTTATGGCATTTTACCACAAATAAAATAAAAAAGTAAACTAATATGAAAATAGGTAGCGAGAGATCTGGACATTATGCAAGGTTTTCCAGTTGGTCATTATCATTATTTAGGGAAATGGAAATTAAAACCACAATGAGATACTACTATCAGAAGGCTAAAATTAAGACAACTAATAGCAAGTGTTGACAGGGATGGGGAGCAACTAGAAGGTCATACGGTGCTGATGGACATGTAAAATGGTATGGCTACTTGGGAGCACTGATGGCATTGTTTACAGAAACTGAACATAAACATACACCCTGTGTCCGAATTCCACTGAGTGCACAGATCCACATACAATAAATCAAAGGCATAAGCAAGAATATTCATAACAGCATTATTCATAATTGCCCCAAACTAGAAATAACATAACATATCCATCAATAGCAAAGTAAATCAGTAACTGTGGCTATTGATTCCTATCACACAATGGAATTGAAAGGCACTCTCACAAATACAATGCGGAGCAAAAGAAGTTACAAAAGGATACATAGTGTATGAACGATTCCATTTGAATTGCAAAAACAGGCAAAACATCTAAGGTGTTAGAAAACTAGCAATAAATAGTGGCTATCTTTGGGCAGAAGTAAAATACCAGTGACTGGGAGAGGCCAGGCCAGAGCAGAGAGGCGTTCTCAGCTATGTCTTGATCTCCGCAGCACGACTGCAGGTCATTCAGAGCTGCGCTCCTTTGATTTGTAGTTTATGTGTGTGTAACAAAAGCCAGGGAAATCTTACAAAAAGATAAGGTGGTTAGGAATGACAGATAATGGAAAGAGAGTGTTAAACTGAACACTAAGGAAATCTCACAGGGTTTGCTGGCTGTAGTGTTTGTGACCTTTATGAGAAAACACTTTAGTAAAAGGGTAAAATCCTTCAACGGTAGGGAACAAGAGGCTAAGCAATGAAGTGCTGAATTACATACTCTTCTGAGAAATGCAATGATACTAAGTATGTTAAGGAGAGGATGGTAACTCTACCAAGCAGGGCATAAATTGATGGTTAAACCATAAAAAGGTGCCTTTACACTGTAATAATGCCTCCAGATAAGCTAACAGCTAGCCAGAATAAAAAATTCCCATGCATCTTCAAATTTGAAATAAGTCATTCTTATAGATAGATCTTGCTACGATCTCATCAAAGAAATATTCATTTACCTTCCTCCTCCCAAAAACAGAATTCCAAGGGCCATATGATGGGCTAAGTGGAAACCATAGTTCATTTCACCACCTGTTTTCATGTGCAAGAAACGACAAAGCTGCAAAACCTTTAGATTCCCTGAGCCAGCCATGACCATGGCCAGAGACAGCAGCACCACACTTAGGCATGTTTCCAGGTTGTAAGGACCTGTCTGGAAATACAAAAAGAAGGCTGCTGTATTCCATTTCTTTATTATCAACTGTCATGTTACATTTCTTTTTTTTATTAATTTTTACTTACTGATTTTTAGAGAGAGAGGAAAAGATCAAGATAAAATGAGGGAAACATCAATTTGTTGTTCCACTTCTTTATGCATTCATTGGTTGATTCATATATGTGCCCTGACTAGGGATCAACTTGCGACCTTGGCCCATCAGGACAATGTTCTAACCAAGTGAGCCACCTGGCCAGGGCCAACATTATTTTATTATCCACTGCTGTGTATTACACTTCTTCATTATCAAAACTAACATGGCCATCATTAGATTACAAATGTTTATAACTTTTAAAAAGTCTATAAAAACAAATATTTTCTGTGATTATGAAATTTAAATTCAATGCAGAAAACTCAAATAATAAAATATCAAAAAGGTATAACAATTACTTGAATATAGAAACACCCAAAGAGAACTTCAGTAAACATTCTGCCTTTCTTTTTCTCCAAATCTTTTCCTGCATTTATCTACATATTTTTTCCAAATGAAATTGAGATATTACTATACACAATATTTTTAACCTTTTTAATCTATTATAAACAATCTTACAACAAATTCTCCTAGAACACAATTTGACAGCCCCCTTGTCTAACAAGGTACAGATATACCATAATCAAATTTATTTAACTACTTTTAGACTTTGTGATGTTTCTGATTGTCTCACATTATAAAAATGTTGCATAAATCTGTGTGGATTTTACCAGGAAATAAAACCTTGCAGTTTTCCTATCATCACAGCAGCAACTCCTTAAAAACAACTCCATTTTTACTAAATACTAATTTTGAGGCAATTACCAACATTCAGTACTGAGACAGAATGGCAGACAGTATGAGAACCCATGGGGGATATGGCTTTTATTTATTCACTTGTCACGAGATTTAAAGACCTGTGCACCCTTCAAGCGTAATCATATTCTCACCTAAATAATATCCAAGAATAAAAATAAAACTTCAAATCTCCCATTCTAAATTCAAACAAACTGCAGAGACTGACAATATACAAGTAATTGCATTATTTGCGAATTTTCTTCGAGCTTAAGACTCCAAAAAAAGACTTACCACAGAAGCATTAGGTGCAGACAAATAAGTCATAAAATCTTTTGCAAATTTATGCTGCAAAAACAAAAGAAAAAACTTAAAGTCAGGAGGAAGCACATTAAGACTTTGTGAAAAAAGAAAACAGAATAGAGTAAACTAAGATATTTCTTACCAAGCAGTTAAATGCTGATAAATTTTCTGAGCCAGCAAATCGAAAACCCAGAGACAAACAGGCTCCTGCAATTATGTAGACATGTGCTTGCCTAGAGACAGATTATAAGAAATTCACTGTTGTCGTCATTCTGCCTTCAAATTCATTGTAAGTATTATCTTTGGGTAAAAATAATAACTCTTCCTGTCTCTAAGTGAGTTTCCATTCTGGAAATGCGCAACTGTGCCTCTGCTCAATCAGCAGGTACTTGTGCCGTTTTCTTTGGCAGAAACACCTTGTGGCCATTACTGATAAAGTGCACCTCTTGCCTGCATGTTTCACACAGCAAAAAAAAGAAAAATATAACACTGCCATTTTTTAATGGAAGGAATAAAAGGAGAATATGTACAAATTAAATCTCCAATGTTAGTTTTTAAGAGCAAGAGTGCTATACTTCAGAGACCTAAACAAACAAAAGAAATCATCTTTCTGAACATCTGATCAGCAATGGTTAGAAATACAGGGATTCAGAATTACTCAAAAGTCAAGGGCAGTATGGTTCTTACAGAGCACATACTTATTGTTCACCTGACAGATGCTAGGACAGCTCATTTGTATTTCACATTTCATAACTTACGACAAGGTTTCCAGATTCAAATCCTCTGAGCAAGGCAATTCAATTTCACTGAGAGAGATACTATTTTCTCTTATAATCTGTTAAGATACAAACCAAGAATACCTGAACATTAATATTCAAGTTACAAATATTTAATGATCTGAAAAATAACACATTACTTATCTTGGCCATGTTTATATAAAAGAAGCTTTGCCAAACCATTTCATTCAAAGGCCCATACTGCAATAATGTCCATGCAACCTAATTTCAAGTCTAAGATGGCCCAAATGAGAACAAAAACTGAACAGGACTAAATGAACATAAACTACAGGACTTAAGTATATTCTGAAACAACAGCAGAGTAATAATATTTCACACCAGTGAGCTGAAATGAAAGATGATAGCTATAGAGGAAAGTTGGGGCAAGGGTGCAGGGAAGCAGCATGAAAGGAAAATGCACTTGGAGAAAACTCTACTCACAGACATACACTTGGCCATGGGACATTTCTAGCATTAAGCTCCCCACAGGTGAGGTTGGCCATCATATTAATTACTCAAGTTAAGCTGAAATGTGAATGTGTTCATTTGCGACTACTATATAGAAACCCACCCCTTTCCTACAGGCAGTGAACAAGACATTTTTTTAACCCAGAGTGTCTAACTTTAATAACTAAGAAGGGGTTTGGTCTGCTTCACTTAAAAATTACAAATAAAAAAGAAAAAGCTATATATTTTCTAAACATATAAAAGCAAGTACATAGAACAGAGAAACTCTGATGATTTATTCCTATTATTCTTTTTAGAAGACTGCTCAGGAGAAGAACGTTTCAGGATATTTTCTATGATAAAACAATAAATATTCAGAAATTACTTACAATATAATCTTCTTATGTACTAAACATCACCAAATCAAAAAACTTGGACTTTTTGGCCAACCCAATGTGTGTGTGTGTGTAACCTGATGATAGCATTTGTAAGCTCCTTTTTGATCTTCAAAAGGAGCTTGAAGGCCTACGTTTGAATCCTTCAGGGACACGCACTAGCCCTGTGACCACAGGCAAGTTTCTTGACTGCTCTATGCCTCCCCTGTAAAATCAGCAGAACAGGGTTTCCTACGTTCTAGGTGTAAGAATTAGAAGACTTAATCTACTCAAAGCTCTTAAAATTAATAGCTGGCACTCAGTAAGCCCTTTACATAAAGTGTTAGCTGCTATTATTATTGTTGATCTACGCCACCCCTATCATAATAGCATGTCAATCATAAACCATTTAAAAGCATCACTAAGAGCCTGGGTTATAAACAACTGTATGGGGGGAGAGGGAGATCCCTCTTCAGTCTGGTCCTTTTCACCTTTTCTATGGTCTCCTAATATTTAAAAATAATCAACAATATAAAGAGTAATCAAAGGGAGAGATGTAATCCTTCAAGGGCAAGTTGAGGCACACAGGAAATGAGTAGGAAAAGCCCACTGGGATTGTTTATGAAAGCAGGGGGTGAGCTGGGCAAAGGAGGGGAGAAGAGAGAAAAATTGGGACAACTGCACCAGCCTAAATAATAAAATATTATTTAAAAAATAAAGGAAAAATAAAAATATGTTGACATGTGTCATAAAGTTAATAAAAAATGCACTGTTATTTTTTTAGAATAAAAAAAGACCACCAAACTCCTCTGTCCAAGGCAAAAATCTCAAAATCTAAAATCCTACAGCTAGTTTTATTTTGATCCCACCCCTTACTAGCTGGATCATTTTGATACAGTCTGTCCTCTTTCAATGTACAGTAATGTACTGAGCTCTAGCCACTAGAGCTAGGGAAAAAAAGATACTAGTTGCTAGAAAAAAAAAGATGGAAGGGAAACAGTAGCTGACTTTGAGGAGTTTATAGTATAAGGACACACAAACATTAGGAAGAGCTCATCACTCCCACCCACACACAGGGGGCAATACACCTGAACAACTTACAGCACAGCGCCACATCAGACAATCAGAAGGGAGTCTTTTTGAAAAAAATGACAATAAGGTACCTAACATAATATTTATCTTTATAATGACTTATTTAACTAATATATACATTTAAATGTCACAGGTTAAAAGGCTGATATACAAATAATCAATTTCATATTTTATATCAATTGTATAGCAGCAAGCAATCAGAAAATGAAATTCTACAGAAAGATTCCACTTGCTGTATAATAAAAGGATGTAAAATATTTAGGAATAAACATTAAAAACTGTTCAAGAGCCTAACTTTCTGAGAGAAATTTTAAAATGGAGAGATTCTATATTCTTGGACTGGAAGACTCAGTATTTAATTATCTATTCTCTATAGAGAATGTGCCTATTCTCTATACACTTACCTATAGATTTAATACAATTTCAGTTACAATCCACCAGACTTTTATATCGATACTAATAAGCTGATTCTAAATTTTACATGGAAAAGCAAATGACCTACAGAATTCAAAGAAATCACGAAAAACAACAAAAATGGCAGACATGCACTACCTCAGAGGTCCCCAACCAGTCCTTAAGTGCCTCCTGTTGCACCCCCTCCCTGCCCTGTCTTCCAGGAAACTGGTCCCTGAGGCCAAAAAGGTTGGGGACCACTGCACTACTTGACTTCAGAACTCACTACAGTAATCAAGAGTATGATACTGGCATAAGGACAAACAGATTAAAGAAACAGAATAGGGCACAGAAATAAGCCCACACTTACATGCCATTTGACTTGGACAAAGGAGCCATAGGAATTCAATAGGGAAAAGCAGGTGTTTTCAACAAATGGTGTTAGTATAACTCAATATCCATCCTTTTAAAAAACGAAAACCTCAATGCCTACCTGATGCCATAAACAAAATTACTTTGAGATGGATGACATAACTATACACAAAAGCTAAAATATTGGAGGTTTTAGAGAAAAAAACAAGTGAATATCTCCAAGACTTAGAGTTAGGCAAATGTTTTTTTTCATAGGACACAAAGCACAATACCCATAAAATAAAATCTGATAAACTAGTCATTATCAAACTTTGAAAGTCTTCTACTCAGCAAAAATATTACTAAAAAAATGAACAGGCAAACGAGACAAGGGGGAATGTTTCCAAAACATGTATCAGAGAAACAGGCTTCCCATATGTACTAAAAATACATATTCTAGCAACTCAATAATAAAAAGACAAAAAATACATTTTAAAAAACCTCACCTGTGGATACGTTTATTGATTTGGGGGCAGTGGGGAGAGAAAGAAAAACACCGATGCGTTGCCTCCCATATGTGCCTAGGTATGTGCCCTGACCAGGAATCAAACCTGCAACCTTTTGATGTATGGGACAACGCTCTAATCAACTGAGCCACCCAGCCAGGGCAAAAATGCATTTTTTAAAAAAAAAAATTAGGCAAGATAGGAACAGAGGCTTCACACAAAAGAATATATAAAGGAACTATTAGCAAATGAAAATGTTCTCTCACCATCAGTCAGCAGGGAAATAGAAATGGAAACTACATGCTAAATATCATTACAATTTAACAGCAGAACTAAAATTAAAAAGACTACCATGCCAAATACTGACAAGATGTACAGCACCAGCATTTTCATACATTCTTGGCCAAAAATACATTTTAAAGTATGAAAGTATAAAATGGTACAAACTCCAGGAAAAGATTAACCAGTTCTTGTAAAACCAAATACATCATCTACTCCACACCTCAGCAATTCCAATCTTAAATATTTACTCAAAAAAATTAAAATGTAAGTGCACAAAAATATTTGTATAGGAGTATTTATGGTCTTAATTCATAATGGCTAAATCCTGGAACAGGGTGTCTAACAAAGGGGAATGGAAAAAGAAACTGTGGTATGTTTAGACAAAGGAATAGTACTAAACAATAAACAGGATGAACCATTAATATCTCACAATCATGAAAAAAGTCTTATACAATGGGTGTATACTACATGTGATTCCACTACCATAAAGTTCTACATCAGGCAAACTAATTTATTTTGGAAAAGCATCAAAAAACTGGTTGCCTTGGAGGAGGGGTTAAGTGAACAGACTGGACAGGGGAAGGAGGGAACTTCTAGCCATCTTGATGAATGTTGTTTCTATGAGCATATATTTTAGTCAAATCTTATCAAATAGTATACCGTATTGTTCTGACTATAAGACGCACCCCCCCCCACCCCATTTGGGAGGAAAATGCAGCAGCAACCCTGCTCCTGTGACCCTGCTCCACTGCTGCTGCCTCCCCCCCTGCCCCTGCCCCACAGCGAGCCAGATAAGCTACATTCGGACTGTAAGATGCACCTGCCTTTTCCTCCCAAATTTGGGAGGAGTGCGTCTTATAATCTGAAAAATACAGTACTTAAGATCTGTACTTTTCATTGTATATAAACTTTATCCTAAAAGGGAAAGAATATAAATAAATACTAGTCATTGATACATATGCTGAAATATTTAGGGAGAAGTACAGTACTGGCCACAACTAACTGAAATACGACCTCATATATCAAAATCAATGACTTGGATAAAGAAATAAATGGACAGACATGTGATTAAACAAGTTTATACAGTAAACTACTAATTGTAGAATCTAACTGGTAATATGGGTGTCTCCATAAAGTTCTTTCAACCTTTCTTTATTTTGAACTTTTCCTTATGCAGATAGATATTGGGGGAAATACTCTCAAGCATTCTCAAGGACAAAGAGATTTATTTTATAAATAAAATGGAACTGACACCACCAGAAATGTTTATCATAATATTTGATTTGGAGTTTTTATGGAGTTTGCTTATTTGTAACTATTTGGCTTATTGGGTAAATATGCCATTAAGTAATTAAAATAAGTTATTATATAAGAGATTTAAATTGTCACAAAGTAAAATAGCATCTTAGATAAATACGTACCTAATTAGGATAAAAATGGCAAAAATGCTTTTTTAGGGTACTTTGGTAAAGACAATTTTTAAAAAGTACAATTTCTTAGAATCTGGGACCAGAAAGAAAGGTTGATCTATGATCAGCACACAAACTTAAAATGAAAGTTCCTATGTTTTCAAGAGGCACCACAATCATCAATATTGCCTTCTTAATATTTTATAGGGTTTTGAAATAGCTCAGAAGAAATCATAATTTTATGCCATTAAAGACATAACAAAGTTTATTATATGTACTTACTTGAGGAACATTGCTATCGACCCACTTGGAATTTGGTAAAATATCATCCCACAAAATCAGGCATCGAGCAAGTGTCTTTAAAATGTAATACAGAAAAAATTAATTAGAGCAGGCAAAGTTCACAGATTTTATAACAATAATAATGTTAAACACAGTAATTTAAAAATCGGTTCCCAAAGGATGGTCCTTTGAAAAATAAAGTATACAGAATCAACCTAAACCAATCATTAAAATAAAGATTTATATTTTAATACCAAAAAACTCTAAAATTGAGTTGACTGTCATTACAATTTGGAGAAGCCAGCAAGAATGTTTTATAACTTGTTCCATAAAAGAAAAAAATCATATAGCCCTGTCTACATAATATCAAGGCTTTCATAGGCTAAATACATATAAATTTTAACATTATAGAGGGAATAATTTAGACAATTATGTCAAACAGTTACTGTCATTAATTATTCCAGTAATAGTAATATTGCATCCTTACTAATAATGAAAGCAGTAGTGAAACCCCAGTCAGTTGCTGCTTGTTAGGAAGTTCTGAATAATGTGAAAATCTGAAATGTCAACTCCAGGTATAATATGTCAATGTGGCTACCTTTCCAGCCTTCCTACAGCTAAATGTGGGAAACTTTAAAAGAATGCTACCAATTACGTGTACATAATGAATTAACAGTAAAAGGTTCCCTTATAGAAACATGTGTATTTACAAGCTGAAGCTGAGAACCACATACAGACTCCGCATGTTAAAAGAAATGAAAAAATGCAAAGCACTGTACCCTAAGCAAGAGAAACTCCGGTTTTACGAAGTCCAGCAAATACATTGTGTCAGGAGCTCGGAGCCAATCAGCAATGGACCTGTTAGTTGAAGATATCAATAACACTGTTCAGGAAGAGGCAAAATAATCGAGAAGCCCAAGATGGATTTCACAACATTTTCCCCAACTCCATCCACTGTTCTATTTTCTTTGCATCCTCTAACATAACAATTATTATGTATCTGTGTATGTTTTACAATAACAAGCTCCACAAGAGCAGATATGTTTAGTTTTATCTTGCTCCAGTGCCAAGAAAGAATTAACATACACATTCATCCAAATAGTAAATGAACAAATGCCCGTTCTTAGCCACTTGGTTAATTTTGCATACATTCACTTTTTCTAAGAGGAGGAATATACAACAATGAAAAATTCCTTGAATCTTAGGATATTTTTTAAATTAAAAGACTTAAGCAGAGTTTACTGTTTCCTACCCAACTTACATTCCTATGCACAATGTAAAAGAAGAAATGCCAAAGATCTCCTTTCAAGTGTCAGCACTAATAATGGGGGTTGGAAAAGTAGATGGTGTGGTTCACTAGGGAAACTTGAACTAAGCAGAAACCATTTTTATAAATAGGAACAAAGAACAGAATAATGTTAAGTGTTTCTGGTTTTACCAAAGTCTTCACAATGACATGCAAAATTAATGAAAAGCAATTTGGGCATTTTTGTGACAACTATGATACAGAAATGAATAAAAATTGGCCATTACATTGTCAAATGTCATTAAAATAGGAAAATAAATTATTTCTAGATCAAAACCTATATAATCTGTAGCATCTGAGAGAATTAAAACCAGGTTGATCTGGCAGAGGGGAAATAAATCCATCAGGATACTTTGGCTTTACTCCTGAGGTGAGAAAGGAAGCCCCGCTGTCTGGCCAGGGGCGGGGTCAGAGACGCAGTACCTGTTATTGGTTTTTAAGTAGATCATAGCCAAAGCGAGAGTGGCACCTGGACAAGTTACATCCACGTTTATGGTATCTCCTTCCTATTAAAAGGAAAGTTTATTTGTGTAAAAGAGTTGTAAATTATTATAAAATTCTTCTGAATACTAGCTTATGCTTAAAATTAACATTTATAAAGGTTGATATAAAAACTATTTTCAAATTATTGTTCTGATCTGGACTTACTTTGATTTGATAACTTGGAGATTTGTGTTTTTCCCTGTGCATTCCTGCTTGAAAACGCCTATGACCGCCAACCATGTATTGATAAAGCTGCTCAGGCACATTGAGATCAGACATACCTATCAAATTACTGCCATGCTGGAAAATTAAATAGAGATGTGAAAGGAAATCTTAAAAAATAAGGTCCATAACACATACCCATGAAAAGGAAGAGAATGAACTAACTTCAAAGCAGGGTATTATGAGGTTTTTTCCAATTTAAATAACTATTACTATGAGTTAATACTCAAGCTACTAATACTTCACACTAAAATTACAATGTTTCTATGTTCAAGTTAACACTTTCATGTCACAAAACACATAAAGGCCTCAAAATACAGTTAACTGCACTAAAAGTCAAAGAAAATATTAAGTATGTAAATGAAAACTAAACTATGAACATCTGAATTGCTTCATTATTGTGGCTATGAACCATTTGAGCAACAATAACTATAATAATAAAAATAAGTTATTGAACAGTTACTCCATTCCAGGTACTATTCTGTGTGTTTAACACAGATTAACTTATTTAATATGACAACTCCATCAAACAGCCACTATTTTATCAGTGAGGAAAGGAAAGCCCGAAGTAACACAGCTGGCAAGTGGCAGGGCCGGATACCACACAGGCAGCTTGGTCCCACAGTCTATGTAGCTGCTTAACCATCACTAGACAATATTGTAGTTCAACATTAAGACTCACTAGTCAGGACCAGAATTCAGGTCCCAATTTCCACTTTGAAGCTTTTTCACTGAATCATTTGCCCCTGTAGTTAAAGTAAAAATGTGAAGACTCAAACACCTGTCATCCTGTTTTGTATAATATAATTTCAATTTAACAGCCCTGGCTGGTGTAGCTTAGTGGATTAAGCGCGGGCCTGTGAACCAAGAGATCACGGTTCGATTCCCAGTCAGGGCACATGCCTGGGTTGCAGGCCAGTTCCCAGCAGGGAATGCACAGGAAGCAACCATACTTTGATATTTCTCTTCCTCTCTCCTTCCCTTCCCCTCTGAAGATAAATAAATAAAATCTTTGAAAAAAAAATTTAATTTCAATTTAACAATGTATTCGTGATTCTTCAAGGAACCCACGTTCCAGTCAACAGTCACTGAATGAAATGTTTTTGATAATTCTCTATCACGTCTCATGGATGGGGCTAAAAATGGGTCATCATGGTACTGTCACAAAGCAAATGCTACTGTGGCAACATTCTGCCAGGCCTAGTGAACACTTGGGGGCCAAGAAAAGGCTATGACCTCTCTACCAACTACTACAGACCTGTCAAGTTCCCCACTGTAGACACATTTTTGACTATTTGCTGTTTTCTGTCTGATTAGGCTGTCACTTCATCCTATGTCGTAAAGATATCCAGAAAGAAGAAACAGCTAAGAATCAATTTAAATCAAATCACAGTATGGCACAGCAATATTCAGAGTAAAGTATCAAGATTCTTCGTCTCCACAAGCAAATGTCATCACTGAAGCCTCAGAAGGCAGACTGTGCTTACCCCCAAGCAGACCATGCCCAGGGCCAAACCAGCAGCTAAAGAGTAGGACTCTCTGTCAGTGCAGTATTCCATCTCAGGGCCAGGGGGCCGTCCTGTGAAAGAGGAAATAATGTGATTCAAGCTCGCCTCTTAAAATCTTCAGAAGCATTTTAGAGTTAACTTTCTAGTAAACTGCATAAGAACTATGGTTTCAATATAACCTCACTCAAAAAACAGGACATTATCACAAATGTTATCCACAACTGTCAGTTTACTACAAAATAAATCCCAACATGACTCTTTTAATTTTCTGATTTAAAAGCAGTAACTAAAATACTGTGAAACTTTAGTTTTGATTTTTTTTAATTACGCAGAAGTTGGGAAAATTTTTTAAAGGGAGGAGTGCTCAAAGAGTTTTAATTTTTAATCTTTTGCATTTGTATTTGCTTTTTATTTTCAAATCTATTCATTAGATGTTGTGAGACCATATTCAAATACTGATAATGGATAGGATGGATACTTCCTACAAGTTCTTAAGCACATTAAATATTCTATTTTGAGACACTTCCTTCAACTATATATATTATTGAGCTACCCTACTATGGCAGAATTTCTGTGTATTCATCCTAAAAGCTTGGCTAGATGCAAAATTTATACATTTATAAAGCACCACATAACACTAACTCTACCTGTTAAGGCAGCAAAATGTATTATATATAAAGGCCGCCACCCCCCCTCCTCCGCCCCGCAAAAGTTCACGTTCCTGGGATTTCATCTTCAGGAAAAAAATGCAATTAAAAAAGTATTATACAAAAGTAATCAGCATAATGTTTATGCATAATAGTAAAGAATTAGAAATAACGTGAAAGACCTGAAAATAAGAAAATAATTAGGCAGTTTATAGAATGCCAACTCAATGATATTAAACAATATAAAATTAATTTTTAAAAACATTTATGACAATGATATATGAAAAGGGCAGTATAAAAACAGTATGTACATTCTGACAGTACGTAACTACATAAAAGAGCTACAAGAATCCAATCTTCTATTTACATTATGAAAGTGTGTGCTACGGCTGTGAGATATATGAGGCCTGTCCAGAAGATGTCCAGCCATGTAACACACAAAAAAGAAACATTTATTAAAGAAGACACAAGATACAAGAAACATTGTACACAGGACAATGATGCCCCAGGCCCCTTCAAAGTAGGCACCTTGGGACCTCACACAGTTCTCCCAATCGCCATCAGCTGCCTTGTTGTATTTTCCTGAATCTCATGGATGGTCTGAAATCTCTTCCCTTTCAAAGATGACCTTAGTTTTGGGAAAAGCTGGAAGTTGCAAAGTGCCAAATATAGGCTTGCAGCGGAGCTGAGTCACCTGGGTGATTTGATGTTTCCCCAAAAAACTCTGCATGAGATGTGATGCATGAGTGGGTGTGTCATCATGATGAAGCTACCAATCAGACACCTTGTATGGATGCTATCATCAGATACCATTATAAAATAGGCAAAGAATGTTCAATTATCTTGTAGGAAAATTTCAGTTTTGAGAATAATTTATTTCATCACCGCAGCAGACTAAATTGTTTGTTCCAATACTTCATGGCCCTACAGTGACAGTACATACACACCCACACTCTTGACTATCTTACAGTGGATGTGTGACTGGCTTTGGCCTGGGATCTCAGCTGACGCAATGTTAAGCCAAGGCCTTAACTGTGCTTCCAACACTGGTTTCTCTCTCTGCCTTCTGTCGTCACTGTTAAAGCAGCACATCCTCCCACCTGGGCCCCAGAATAAGGCACCTGGAGCAGAGCCAGAACTGCAGAGATGCTCAGGCCAACCGTGCAGCTATTTGTTATGCAGTGGCATTGTGGCAACAGCTGACTGCTGCAATCAACCTAGAGAATAAAGTATCTTCAACAGTATATCCTCAAATATCTGTAGAAAAAATCCTGAATAGGATAGAACAGGACATTTAAGTATGTATCTAAACTACTACCAATACTAATAATGTCAATGGCATCTCCACAGGCCGGATAAAGATGACAACACAGAAAATGCATTTCATCACCAACACACCCACTAGCATATAAAGGAGGAAAGCAGGAATCTATCACTTCCATTCTCTTGGAAGTGCCTTTGTCCAACAGAAAAAAACACTGTGTTTTGGGGACCAAAATAACCAACTTTGAGTTTTAGGTGCAGACCACTGCTAGACACTGCCTGGCAGAACCCTACAGGATAAAAGCAGGCTCACGTGGCACTGAGACCACCTCATTAATGGCATCGCTGACATTACTCAGCTTGCCACATAAAAATGCAGACTGACCACTTGCACAGTAATACCAGCCTTGAAAAACATTACTTGTCATTTTTTTTATTAGTATCAGATCATCTCTATCCTCACATCAGCTACTACTTTTTCCTTAATTTTTATAATTTTACTGTCATTCTCACTTTGGTTCCTGTGGAGTGGGAAATGTATACTAATGAAGACACAGCACTATTAATCATACCTATTTCAGCCAACAGGACTTCCGCAGTATGCCTGTGAGCTGTTCCTTGATATACAAGGCCAATGCCAACTACTGCCGCCACCTGGACATTGTGAGGAACATCAAGCTCTGTGGATGTTGGAGGTAAGAGAGCAGGAATGTGGATGCTGAGCAGTCGAGTAATGGACATATCCATGGTGCCCAGCTTAGCAGCAGAAACACCAAGGAGTAGTCCAATGCTTGTCATTTCATGACCCTACAACAGAGAAGATATAGAAACTTAAGCCACTACCAAAAGAGATAGGAAGTTTTAAATAAAACACTGCCTGCCACTACTTTTAATAAGTGCTTTTATGTGACAAGCACAGTGAGAGGCACCAAGAATACAACAGCAAAGTATACAGACATAGTCCTTGTCCCCATGAAGCTACTGCCCAAATAGGGAAAAATGTTAAACTAAAAACATAAATACAGTATGAAAAAGTAATGCATTGAAAAAGGGCAAAGTAATACAAAAGAGTATTTTAAAGGTGCCTAATTTAGATTAGGAGAGGCTGAGGAATTATTACAAATCTCTAAAAAGAGTAAAAGTCACAAGAGGACCTGAAGGATAAGCACAAATTAGCCAGAAAAGTGGCAGAAAGGGGGACACTCAACTTTAAAAGGAGAGATTGATGTCAAGTGAGAGAACATGTAAATGTCTCTGAGGTGATCCAGAAATAAACCCTCACTCACACTGATGGTCCACTGACAAGGGTGCCGAGACAATCCAATCTGAAAAGAACAGACTTATCAAAACATAGAGCTGTGATAACTGGAGAGCCACATGCCAAACAATGAAGTGGGGCCCTTCCTTATATTATATACAAAAATTACCATAAATGGATCATAGAACTCAATGTAAGAACTAAAACTATAAAGCTCTTAGAAGAAGACGTACGTGTGAATCTTCGTGACCTCAGGCTACGCAAAGACCTGGATACAACACCAAAAGCACAACAACCAAAGAAAAAAATAGATGAATTTTCCAGCCATGAGGAGGTGTAGGTAGATACACTTTGCCTCCTTACACAACCGAAAGGACAAATTTAAAAACAAAATACAACCCAACCAGAACTACCAGAATTATCAAACTATATGGAAGTCTGACAACCAAGGAGTTAAAGAAGAACATTCATTCAGACTGGTAGGAGGGGCAGAGATGGGAAGCCTGGGTGGAGAAGACACACAGCAAGGTGGCAGCTGGCAGAACGGGCAGTCACACATTTGTGTGCGGATAAACCTGGGGGAACAACTGAGGAGCAAGATAGACCATGCAAGCCGTGGTTCCAGCGTAGGGAAAAGGAAGTCTCAAAACCTCTGGCTATAAAAATCTGTGGGCGTTGCGGGGGCAGGAGAAACTCCCAGCCTCAGAGGACTGTTCGTTGGAGAGATTCACAGGGTCCTAGGATGTATATAAGCCCACCCACCTGGGAATCAGCACCAGAAGCACCCAATCTGATTGTGAGTAGTGGGGGAAGTGACTAAAAGCCAGCCAAGAGCCAGGCAAGCAGCACTGTTTCCTCTCTGACCCCTCCCCCACACACAGCACCACAACACAAGGACATGGGTTGCCTCACCCTGGCAAGTATCTAGTAAGACTCCAACCCTTACAATGTAACAGGTCCACTGAGACAAAGAAATACCGCCCAAATGAAAGAACAGATCAAAACTCCAGAAAAAGAGCTAAGCAATGGGGAGATAGCCAACCTATCAGATGCAGAGTTCAAAACACTGGTGTTCAGGATGCTCACAGAAATGGTGGAGTATGGTCACAAAATAGAGAAAGAAGTGAAGGCTATAAAAAGTGAAATAAAGGAAAATATGCAGGGAACCAACAGTGAAGGGAAGGAAACCAGGACTCAAATCAACAATTTGAACAGAAGGAAGAAACAAGAATTCCAAAAAATGAGGAGAGGCTTAAGAATCTCTGGGACAACTTTAAATGTTTCAACATCTGAATCATAGGGGTGCCAGAAGGAGAAGAGGAAGGGCAATATAAAGAAAAAACTTATTTAAAACATAATGAAGGAGAACTTCCCCAATCTGGCAAAGGAAAGAGACTTCTAGGAAGTCCAGGAAGCTCAGAGAGTCCCAAAGAAGTTGGACCCAAACAAGTACATACCAAAGTACATCGTAATTAAGTTATCCAAGATTAAAGAAGGAATTTGAAAAAGAATCTGAAAAGCAACAAAAAGAAAGGAGTTGCCTACAAAGGAGTTTTCACAAGACTATCAGCTGATTTCTCAAAAGAGGCCTTACAGGCAAGAAGGGGCTGGAGAGAAGTATTCCAAGTCATTAAAGACAAGGACCTACATCCCAGATTGCTCTATCCAGCAAAGCTTTCATTTAGAATGGAAGGGCAGATAAAGTGCTTCCCAGATAAGGTCAAATTAAAGGAGTTCATCATCACCAAGCCCTTATTAAATAAAACATTAAAGGGACTTATCTAAGAAATAGAAGAAGATCAAAAACTATGAACAGTAAAATGACAACAAACTCATAACTATCAACAACTAAATCTGGAAAAAAAAAAAAAAAAAAGACCGAGCAAACAAATATCACAGGAACAGAACCAAAGAAATAGAGATCACATGGAGGGTTATCAGTGAGGAGGGGGGGGAGAGAATGGGGGAAAAGGTACAGGGAATAAGAAGCATAAATGGTAGGTACAAAATAGACAGGGGGGAGTTAAGAATGGTATAGGAAATGGAGAAGTCAAAGAACTTATATATACAACTCATGGACATGAACTAAGGGGGGGTGGGGAATGCTGTGGGAAGGGGGATGCAGGGCAGAGGGGAATAAAAGGGAGAAAAAATGGGATAACTGTAATAGCATAATCGATAAAATGTACTTTAAAAATACAAAAAAATATGGCCATCATAAATAAAACAACAGACAAGTGTTGGAGAGGTTGTGGAGAAAACGGGACCCTAGTGCACTGTTGGTGGGATTGCAGACTGGTACGACCACTATGGAAAACAGTATGGAACTTCCTCAGAAAACTAAAAATGGACCTGCCCTTTGATCCAGCAATTCCACTGCTGGGACTATATCCTAAGAATCCTGAAACACCAATCCAAAAGAACCTATGCACCCCAATGTTCATAGCAGCACAATTTACAA
>CM052543.1:88143718-88162740 GCA_028533065.1 Trachops cirrhosus | reverse complement strand
GGACAACTCATTTGAACAAATAATAAAGGAGAACTTCCCCAATCTGGCAAAGGAAATAGACTTCCAGGAAGTCCAGGAAGCTCAGAGAGTCCCAAAGAAGTTGGATCCAAGGGGGAACACACCAAGGCACATCATAATTACATTAGCCAAGGTCAAAATGAAGGAGAGAATCCTAGAAGCAGCAAGAGATAAGGGGACAGTCACCTACAAAGGAGTTCCCATCAGACTGTCAGCTGATTTCTCAAAAGAGACCTTACAGGCAAGAAGGGGCCTTACAGGAAAGAAGTACTTCAAGTCATGAAGGACAAGGACCTATATCCAAGATTGCTCTAATCCAGCACAGCTTTCATTTAGAATGGAAGGGCAGATAAAGACTTCTCAGATAAGGTCAAGTTAAAGGAGTTCATCACACCAAGACCTTATTTTATGAAATGTTAAAGGGACTTATCTAAGAAAAAGAAGATAAAAAATACGAACAGTGAAAAGACAGCAAACTCACAGTAATTAACAACCACACCTAAAACAAAAACAAACTAAGCAAACAACTAGAATAGGAACAGAACCACAGAAATGGAGACCACATGGAGGGTTAGCAACAGGGGAGAGGGAGGAGGAGAGAGGGGGAAAAGGTACAGAGTGTAAGTAGCATAGATGGTAGGTAGAAAATAGACAGGGGGAGGGCAAGAATAGTATGGGCAATGTAGAAGCTAAAGAACTTAAGACACATGGACATGAACTAAAGGGGGGGAATGTGGGTGGGAAAGAGTGTGCAGGGTGAAGGGGGGAAACGGGACAACTGTAATAGCATAATCAATAAAATATATATTTTTAAAAAAGCAATTCAAGTTCCATTTTCACATTAAATTGATCTAAGAATATGAAAAAGAAATCACAATGCACAAAAATAAGAAGAGCTAAGTGATTTCCACAATATTTTAAATCATTTGTTGCCATTTCAACAATCTTCACAGCATCTTCACCAGGAGCAGATGTGTACCTCCTCCTTTCATGCAGAGGCCATTGTAGGGTTATTAGCTGTGTCTCAGAGAAAAGGGGGGCCAACAGGGAGGGAGACACAAGGAATGGGGAATGGCCAGTCAGCAGAGGAGTCAGCACAAAACACATTTATCAACTGAGTTCCCCATCTTACATGGGTGCAGTTTGTGGTGCCCCAAAATAATTACAATAGTAACATCAAACATCACTGATCACAGATGACCACTAATAAATGTGATAATAATGAAAAGGTTTGAAATACTGCAAGATTTATCAAAATGTGACACAAAGACACACTGTTGGAAGAATCATGCCTGCCAACAGAATTGCTTGATGAAGGGTTGCCACAAAACTTCAATTCTGAAAAAAGTGTCAGTGAATTGCAATAAAACAAATGCTTGTATACACAAATCAGCATACACACCACAGAAATGGGAGGCCCATAAAAGCACCTACAAGTCAATTAATATCAGCAAGAAATAATACTTACATCATCAGATCCCGTCTCAGAAGGCCTTGCTTTTTTGGGTGCAATTACTGGGGAAAGTGACCCTTCAAAGTCAAACTGGAAAATAACCCCAAAAGAGAAGACAAAATCATATAAAGTTGCCACCATCGACTGATCAACTGAAAAGATTCAGAAATTAGTTCCACCAACCATGGAAACTCAGTGATCAAAACTCATTCTTTTGCCTAGCAAAACAGTACAAATAAATACCTTTCTTCTAGGATCACTGTGAAGATTAAGTGAAACCATGTATGTGAAGCACAGTGCCTGGGCTCACAGGCACTTCAATGGGAGTTCCCTTTCCTCCTCTACTTCTGTGATGATGCGTATCTTCACTCCTTTAGAAGAACAAGGACCACGAGCCATAACCAAATATGCCATGTCTCAAAGAATCAACTCAATGTCAGCCACATGCCAGAATGAAGAAGACATTTTATTTAGAGTCTGTCAACAGTGGACAGTCTAACAATTCTATGGCAGAGACAGGGAGTTTCTTTCCAAAATCTGTGCTCTCCTCCTTCTCTTGGCCCTACAGCCAGGCTACATATCCCTGCTGCCCTCAGAGTTACGTGGGGCCCTGAGACAGTGAGACTGTGATGAAAGTGGATGCCACCATGTCCAGGCCCAGTTCCTGAACACGACAACCCATGAACTTGCACCTTGAACAGGACTAGATGGAGTCAACCCTCAAGTTGGAGATGGCTCATGCTCCACCAGCCTGGGTCCCTAATAACTGTGTGTCCTGTTTACCTGCTAAGTACTGTCATATGAGCAAGACAGTTTTATTGTGTGTGAGCCATTATATCTCGAGGACTTCCTGGTATGGTAGTTAGCCTACCCTAACTAATAGTTATATAAAAGCCATTTTCTGAGAGTTCACTCCTATTCATAAACTTTTGAATAAAAGTTTATTCTGGCATAAACTTTTGCCGCCTCTGCTACTTCTCACTGCCACCTCATCAGCCATAACTCTAAAGACGGCAATGGCTACTTCTTATGCTCCACAGAACTCACACATATTTATATTTCAATTAATCTCATTCCCCTAAAAGTTGATGTCTCTATAAAAACTAAATGTAGGTAGAAGTAATTTTAAAAACTGAACATTTGAATATAAAACTGAATAAAATAATTTTTAAAGCTGATCAAGAGAAAAGGTTTTCTTCCTTGCGAAGCATTTATATAAAACACAGTCCAGCTCACACACAGTATTGTCAAAAAACAAAACAAAAAAACACCAAAATCAAAGCAACAGATGACATGATAGTTATCTTACCTAAAAATTCAGCCAAAATACAGGATGGGGCAAAAGCAGGTTTACAGTTGTTCATAATCATTAAATAATAATACAAGAATGTATGTTCCCCACCCTGTACATTAGTGCACAAACACACATATGGTGGCTAAGTCCCACAGAGAGAAATGTCCCTGCTGTTGTTCCCAGAGTCATAAGGCCTGAAATTACGGGAATGAACAGCAGAAAGTGTCTGATATATACACCTCTTTGTGGCATATACAGATCTGCTTTACCTTCGTCATTTTAGCAATTCGCAGGTCAGCCAGCCCTGTTCTATGCTCCTGTGCATCCTCGACTTCAATCTGCCATAACCTGTATGAAAAATCTGTATCTACCTGCCTTCCCCCGACTCAGTCACTCCCATGACAGGAACCATCTGTCTTGCCCAATGTGCATCTGAAAGCCTGGCATCAGGCCTGGCCCACAGCAGGGGCTCTGTATCTAACAAAAACATGAGCATCCCAAAGGACACCAGAGGGAAACATCATCTGGTCCAGTGCTCTCATTTACTACTTCGGTAAATTAAGGAAAGTACAAAGAAATGTCAAAAATCACATAACTAGTCATTGGCAGAAATTCTGTACTCCCTACTCTCTACCCCATTCTTTAAGTGGAAAAGAAAAAGGCTAAAACTGGACAAACATGAAGACACGATCTGACAATAAAGACTATTCCATCCTGAGCTCTGACTGTAAGGACGAAACACAGCAAGGGCTGAACTATAGCCTCGTACAAAATGAATAACCTGGGCTCAAAACCAACCCCCTTGTTCCCTCCTTTAGGACTATCACGCTGTAAACAAGTCAGAGAGCCATGTCCTCCTCAACGGAAGAAATCACAGTGGGTGCTCAGTCCTCCCATAACACAGAAACATGAGGGCCCACGGGTTCTGTGCTGGAGAACGGAGCACAACGATCTGTACTCGCCAACGAGTTCCAAAGGACAGTGACACAGAAAAACTACAAAAAGCTGAAGTGCACCTGATTTTTCCCAAGAAAATCACAGAGGGAAATTCTCTCATATGCTACAACTCACACAAACTCTGAAAGCTACCTCATGCACATGGAAAGGACATTTATTCGACAAATGTTCACTGAGCGTCTGAGCCTGCCAGGCCCTACAGGAGGTCCCAGAGATAGTGAAGAAAACTAAAAAACCCTTACTATATAGAACTGACATGCCAATAGGAGACAGAGAGACACACAAACAAAATAAGTAAAATATGTAGCGTATTACATTTCATTAGTGCTAAGAAAAAAATAAAACAGGTAAAGGGGATAAAGTGTGGGGAGCTGAAAATTCTACACAGAATGGATGGGGAGGTCTGCACTCAGGTGACATGTGAAAAAGACCTAAGCTTTTCTTATCTGGGGGAAGGCCTCTGGCCTCTACTCAGAGCAGGGTGGGAGGCACAGAGGGTTCCAAGCAGGAGTGACCTAACCAGACTTTATGCAACAGGATTACTTTGGCTGCTGGGCTAAGAAGAGAGTGAAACACAGGCAAGAACGTGTAATGCAAGTCAAAAAATAAAAACTATGAATGACTAATGAGAATTGGAAAAAACCATTCCCATTTATTTACACAGAAATAAGATAAAATTTCTCACTAAGCTGACAAAGGTTCACCATAGCACCAATCATCAGTGTGGTAAAATGGGAACTTTTAAATGATGCTAGTGAGAATGTCAAATGGAAAATCCTTTCTGTTATTTGACCTAGTAATCCCTCTTTTAAGGTTCAAGTCTTGGGAAAGGACTATATATATACGTGTGTGTGTGTGTGTGTGTGTGTGTGTGTGTGTGTATATTTATGTGTACATATATATATAAATCTGTAAAAGAACGTTTGCAAATTACCCATAAGAAAAAAAAACCTGGATTCAACAATTTTCAAGGACTAGTTGTTGGTTACATATGGTAACACCACATGGTAACCTTTTATAAGGATAATAAAACTAGAAGTTTTATCTGAAGAATTTTTTTTAATTATGGGAAGTTTTCATTGATATTATCTTCTAAAATGAAATACCAAAAAAGTTCAGGCTGGTCATCTCTGTATAGTATTTTCCTCTTCTGAATTCTTCCACTTTGAAAATTTTCCTCAATAAGCACATACCCTCCATAATGAAGAAAAATAAATGATATTTAAAATGGATTTGCCGAGCCCTGGCCAGAGGCAGAGTGGGTTGAAGCATCATCCTATGCACCAAAAGGTTGCAGGTTTGATTCCCAGTCAAGGCACATACCTAGGTTGCAGTACAGGAGGCAATTGATCAATGACTCTCTCTCACATCGATGTTTCTTTCCATTTCTCTCTCTCTCCAAAATCAACAAAAAACATATCCTCAACTGAGGATTAAAAAAGAGAGAGCGGGTATTTGCCAGTACATATCTAAAATGATCTAAAACATACAGACAGAAACAGCTGAGTTACCTGGACAAAAGAGTGATTTCTGCAGTCACCCAGGCAAGGCTGTGCTGGGAGTGACCTCCGGAGCCAAGAGGAAATCAAAATGAAGGCTCTCCCTTCCTGATATATGTAAATAGCTGTGAAGGGCATTCTAAGGACGTTTCCGGGGCAGGAAATGAGGGACATAGCTTTCTACAGATACTCAGGCTTAAGCAGCTTCAATCCCCCTCAAATCAAACATTCCTTACCACAGACCAAGCAATCTGTGTGTGAAGAGTCTGGGCTTCAGAAAGAAACACTGAGCCATGAGTCAGCAGACACAGTCTAGGCTGAGTTTTGAGCAAATCTCCATTCTGTGAGCTCTTTGTAACTCAGTTTCTTCATCAGTAAAACCAACACTATTACTATTAATCCTAGCATAAATTGCAGTCATTTTACAAAGATGAAATGATAATAGCAAAACATGCTTTGTCACATTATAAAAGTGTAGTAATTATAATTACTAGTAAAATAGTATTAAATATGAAACAATATTCAATTTACAATATAGATATACACTTTAGTATTATTCCATTTTGTTTAATAAAGTATGCTTATTAGAAAACTGATCTGCTATATACTCTGAAAGCAGTATTACAATTTATGCAAACATTACATTGATACCAAGATAACTCAGGGAAAAAACCAACCAGATGTACTTACATTTCTTGTCCATGCTAAGCGGTCTGTGTTATAACCCATCAAGTTCATGAGACAAGTCACAAATAAATTCCACTCTGAATGATAGCTTGGTCCACCTGGAGCACTGTGGACACTGTACCACTTGACAAGCACCTGAACAGCTACTTCTTTTGGCAGGATAAACTTAACTGCTTGCAAACATGTTTGTACTGTTAAAAGCAAAGATTAATTTTAGTGTGCTTCCTATGCATGCATTTCTCTTCCCCTTTTAATATGCAAGTTTTTAAACTACTACTACTATATAAAGGCCAACTACTGTAAAGAGAGAATCGTCATTAAGGAGCCAATAAGATGCCATATAACCTGGGCCATCACTGGAAACCTAGATCAACTACAGAAGTCCATAGGACTTGCAAGAGGTCTCAGAGCAGCTTTTCAGTCATTAATTTGAAATGGTCAGAAATAAGGTACCAAACAACCCACTTAACCTGAGACAGAACTGATTGACATCCACTGCCCAGCAATTATTAATAGCTACCCATTTCAGTCTCACACATTCCTAGTTTGGACAATAAATTAAAGGTCATTCTGCCAACAGTTTCCATACATATAAATTCATATGAAATATTGCCTTAACACTTCAGTACAAGAGATATTCTCCACAACTGAACATTCCTGTTACTTAAGCTTTAAAACACTGAATGAATTCAAACACCTGACAGCATTCAGTGTCTAAAATGTTTTCCATACTCTCTGTCTTAAACAGACCCTTCAATCCCATGCTTCTCTTAGTGACTCAGTGTCATTAGCGTGTCAATTACAGGATTACACTGTCACTCTGTGACACCTCCAGGTGGTGAGCACTGCTGCTGTGAAGAGCCTGGGTTTGCTCTCGTAGTGACTGGCCCCAAACACCAAAGTGTTTGTTCTCCTACATTCTCTTTCAGGATTCTTCCTCCCTTCACACTGTCACTGTCACCGTCACTGTCACCTGGCCCATCCTCAGCTGTATTTCCTTTTCTCATCAATTTGGTATGTATGTATAAACACTGAAATCAAATGGAATAAATATTAAAAAACCAAATAACCAAATCTGTCATGGCTGAATCCAAAATAAGTGTAAACCAGATATTGCCTAAGGGGCTGAGGAGCACTTGATAAAAAAGGTACAAATTTATGTGCATGAACTATGTGACTTCTATTTGGCTATCAGGAAACAGGATTTCATTTTGGTTTTAATTATTTTATTTAATCTGCTATGAGTTTCTATATATTTTAAGTATTTTTATTGATTATGCTATTATAGTTTTCCCAATATTTTTCTCCCCTTTATCCCCACTCTGCACTGCACCCCGCAACCCTCCAGCATACCCTGCCTTAGCTAATGTCCATGGGTTGTACATATAAGTTCTTTGAGTTCTCTGTTTCCTGTATCATTCTTAACCTCTCCCTGTCTATTTCATGCCTACCAATTATGCTTCTTATTCCCTGTATCTTTCTCCCCCATTCTCCACCCTCCCCCCCACTAAAAACCCTCCATGTGATGTCCATTTCTCTGGTTCTGGTTCTGTTCCTATTGTAGTTGTTTGCTTAGTTTTTGTTTTCATTTTTTTTAGGTTCAGTTGTCGATGGTTGTGAGTTTGTTGTCATTTTACTGTACATAGTTTTTGATCTTCTGTTTCTTAGATAAGTCACTTTAACTTTTCTTATAATAATAGTTTGGTGATGATGAACTCCCTTAATTTGACCTTATCTGGGAAGCACTTTATCTGACCTTCCATTCATTCTAAATGATAGTTTTGCTGGATAATCTTGGATGGAGGTCCTTGCCATTCATGACTTCAAATACTTCATTCCAGTCCCTTCTTGCCTGTAAGGTTTCTTTTGAGAAATCAGCTGACGGTCTTAGGGAATTCCTTTGTAGGTAACTCTCCTTTTCTCTTGCTGCTTTTAAGATTCTCTCTTTATCTTTAATCTCGGGTAACTTAATTATGATGTGCTTTGGTGTGTTCCTCTTGGGGTCCAATTTCTTTGGGACTCTCTGGGCTTCCTGGAAGTCTACTTCCTTTGCCAGATTAGGGAAGTTTTCCTTCATTATTTGTTCAAATAAGCTCTCAACTTCTTGCTCTTGTTTTTCTCCTTTTAGTAGCCCTATGATTCGAATGTTAGAGTGTTAAAAGTTGTCCCAGAGCTTTCTAAGCCTCTCCTTATTTTTTTGATTTCTTGTTTCTTCATTCTGTTCTCGCTAGATGTTTATTTCTCCCTTTTGTTCCAAATCATTGACTGAGTCCCAATTTCCTTCCCATCATTGTTGGTTCCCTGTATATTTTCCTTTATTTCACTTTGGGTAACCTTCATTTGTTCATTCATTTTGCGACCGAACTCAATCAGTTCTGTGAGCATCCTGATTACCAGTGTTTTGAACTCTGCATCAGATAGGTTGGCTATCTCCTCATCACTTAGGTCTTTTTCTGTAGTTTTGATCTGTTCTTTCATTTGGGCCATATTTCTTTGTCTCAGTGCACCTGTTATGTTGTAAGGGGGTGGGGCCTCAGATATTCACCCAGGTGAGGCAACCCTCTTTGCTGCATTGTGGCACTGTTGGTCTGGGTGAATGTTTCTTTAACTCCTTGGTTGTTGGAGTTCCATGCAGTTTGATTTTCCAGCAGTTCTGGTTGTTTATTGTTTTTAGATTGGTTGGTATCCTTCTTTTGGTTGTGCGAGGAAGCGAAGAGTTTCTACCTACACCTCCATCTTGGCCGGAACTCCAAGTTTCTACACATTTTGCTGAGGCTTATACTTCTCGGTATGTGGCCTTGCAATTACTGGCTAAATACCTTTGAAAAAAAAAGGTTATCTCTACACCAACTCAGAATATCATTTATCATACCAATTTCCTACAATGAAAAAATCATTCTGGCCTACTTACCAAATTCCAGAAATCGCACTATCTGCCAGTGCTTCGCTTTGGCAGTTAGATTTTAAAACTAATAGATATCATGCATTTTCTTATGTCATATAGACATTCTTTTTTTAACTTATGTTTGTTGGTACATCCTTTCAATTCTATCTTTCTTTACTATTCTATGATCAGAAATATTCTCCACCTAGCATTTTCCAAACTGCATTATGATAATAATTCAAGGAGACTCCAGTTGTATTAAAAATACTTCTGATTGTCTTTTTACTATAATATTTTTATACAATTAGTACAATTATATTCATGTCTCTATTGCTCTAACAGTTGAGAGATTTAGGCTTAATGCCATCAAGTATGCCAACAACTACTTTAATTGCTTGGGCTTCCCTGTTTCCCAGAGTTTCTTGCAGGAGGCATGTTCCTAGGCTGTCACATCCCTGCATGGCACCTTCCACATAAGGAAAGCCAGAGAAACTAAACCAGCACATCCTGCAAGTCACACCTAGCCTCACAGTGCCCAGGGAAGGGGCAGCACATGTTCCTAGCTCTTTACAGCATTTCTACAAAGGAGAAAATGCCATCTCCTGGCTTCAAAACCAGCAAAAATTTTAAAACCCCAACTACCTACACAAGTCAGCAATGACTCCAAATCTTACAAATCAAACTAAGAATACGTGGAATTCAGCTTTGCTCCTCCAACGTACCTAATTCAGATGTGGCAATTTCAGGAAGAGTGATCCTAACCATGGAGCCATTACTCAGTTCCTGGGAAAAGAATGGAAACAAACAAGAGCAAATCAACAGAATCTGTGCTGCTAAGTTTCTGAAATAAACCTTTAATAAGGTTTATTTAATAAGTGTCAAAAATAGCTGATGTTTTATAAGATTTTTTTGCCTGTCAAAGCAAAATTCAATAAAATAAATGAAAAAACTATTTTTCAAACAGGAGTAAATACTTCCTAGTTTCAGAAACTATAAATTGCACATTTATAAAACATTTACAAAAATTCTTGTTTCTAACAAAGTGTATAATTTTCATATACCCACAAAGAGTCATCACCACCAAAAAAAGGGAAACTAACTTTTGAAGAAAAGACAAAAATCAACACAAAATTCAACTTACTTTTTTACTGAAGGCAATCTTCAATATACTTTTAATAACATAAAAACTTTTAAAAAGTTAAGCAGATTTACTTTAAAGTAAAATAGAAGAAATAACACATTACAAAAATCTTAAATGTCATGAGAAATGTTTGTTTTCATTTTTCGGACAAAATGCTGCATTCTGACAAATTTGAAATGACACCCGTATCTCTTAGATAGCCACTTATGTAAATGTACTTACTAGAGTCACTCTGTTACGGACAGGGTCTCTTATAGAATGAATGTAAGTTCCAAGCTGTTGGAAAGTACAATCCTCATTATAGAGAGAATCATGAAGTTTTGAAGAATCCCTTAGTTCTGGAACTGGAGACAACAGAACAACCTATAAAAAATAAACAATACAACACATATAAAGTATTTTTTGAGAAGTGAAGGAGAAAATGTATTCCTTTTGTATATAGTCTAACAACTGTACATAATGATTTATAATCCTTCTGCTGAAGGTGCAATGATGAAGGTTATGGCCAGACTTAGTATGCAAGTTAGGGAGGGCTACAGGAAGAAAAGGCAGCAACTCTCCTGGCAATCTCACAGGGCTATAGACGTAATGTGAGAAAGGCAAGGCAGATATGACTAGAGGGTCCAAGATGCCAGAGTGAAGAAAGAGCAAAGAGAAAGCAAAGAACTGAGACAGCTACTTAGTGATGCTTCCCCTACAGGCAAATGTCTATTCTAAAAATTGAGGACATGTTTTTTTCCTCAACTGTAGATGTGCAAACAAAAATTTTAAATGATCTTAATTACTAATTACATGCAGATGCTTCCTATTTTAAATCTGGTCCTGACCACCAACCCTTCTGGAGTCCTGTAATTCAATTTACGGGAAATTTCTAAGTGATTATCTTGTCAACAATAAGAGGCAATCCAGTATAAGATATATTTGTTATATTCCAGTTTCTACCCCAATAGCTACCCCAAAATGAAGCTCTACTAATCTTAGATCGAAGTCTAGCTGCACAATCCCCCAGAGCAGTAGGGAAGCCATCAGTCAACGAGTTCAGCTAGGCTACGATCTGACAGCTACCATAAAGACACTAACCATTCCTAGGTTTATTGAATGCCAAGAAAGCTGGGAACCATGTTATGTTATAAAAGAAATTCTTTCAAATAACACACAAAAAAGGTATTTCCACAGCTCCCTTTCCAAGAGTTTTGCAAGTATCCAGCTTAAAAGGAAAGAGCTCAATACTGTATATGTTTAAAAAATAACACTTAGGGCTGAACATTACCCAGCACAAGTGCCACCACCAATCTTCACTTTGAACTGCTCCTAAACATCTGCACTCAGATGTCTCTCAAATACAGACCGCTTTCTCCAGAGTTCTTAACTTGATACACATGGGGATTGACCCAGGTTGCTCAGAAAACTGAGCCTCACTCCCCAGCACCTCACCCCAGCACAGCACAAACCCCACCAGCTAACAAACACTGTCATTTTCACCTCTTCAGGCTTCTCATGTCACTCCCCTCCTTTTGAAAGTACTGTCTTAACTCAGACTCTCTCTTTATATCTCTTCAATTAACACAGACACCATCACTTAGAATCTAACTGGTCTTTTATCAATCCCAAGATAAACTTATCTAAAACACACAACCTAACATTTATAACTCCACACTCAGACACCAGCAATGCTCTGGTTATTACATTCAGAATAAAAACCACCTTTGCATCCCTCTTCTAAGAGTATATTAGTAAGAGTGAAAAAAATCCCAGCTCAATCACTTATTAGCTATAGTATAGGGCTCCAGACAAGGAAGCTTTGTACATCTATGTACCCATTTGTAAAACAGGGATCGGTATCTTCCCAATAAAGCCGTTCTAAAAAATTAAATAGATTAGTATATACAAAACACTCAGAACAGTGCTTAACACACAGGAAACACTCAAAAATACATTATCATGATAATTCCACCCCTGCCTGCCTCAGCCAACAGACTTCTTGTACTTTCATAAGCATTCATTCATTCTGCGCCCCCAGACATGTTGTCTTAACTTATGCACCAGGAGATGAAGATGTGAACATGTGCACAAGGGTTCTGCACCCTCCTGCCCCTACGCCCATGCTCCTGTGAATCCTCTTTGCCCCAAATGCCCCTTCCCACCCACATATCACAGTCCAACCAGTCAGACAGGCTTCTCCAAGATGTGGTTGTCCCACTTTGACCTATCAGAATGTATCTTCCTATCAGTGAATTTCCCCTGGGACAATTTATGCATCATTCATATATCTTAATAATCTATCTTAAACATAATTTCTTATGCAGACACTACATCTGTTCCACGCAAGTCAGTGCTGAGATTCCTATGTGGAAAAGAACACCTCAGTCTCATCTCTGTAGCACCTTCCATTGTACCTTACACATCACACCAGAGGTCAGTGCATGTTTACTAAATCATTTTGTGCTTCAAGACATTTATATCCTACAAGTATTACCTCAACTTCCAATTATGTCATTTTTAAAACAGAAAAAAAGATCATCATGGAATGAACATTTGACCAAAGTTCTTTAAAACACTAATAATTTTTGACAACACCTAATTCCTTTCTCACCTCATCTAAGGATCCGAGTAGTTTACTCAGAGGCATAGGAGTGCTAACGCTGTCGAGTGGAGTGCTGGGCCGAGGCATTGGGTTGGACATTGTCAGGGAAGGAGCTGGCAGTCCAGGAATGAACACCTTTCCCACCTTTAAGCAATAAAAAGATATGAAAAAAAACATTGGCTTTTAAGTATCATATTCTTAAATAAAACGTTATGGTATGTAAGCATACGTTTCTTTTGATATTTCAAATTTTATGCTCACCAAACACACTTAGAAAAAAAAGAATTAAAATTTCAGTAATGTACCAAATTCCTCCATCTGACTTCTGGTCAAGATGGTGGCATAGGTAAACATGGCTCACCTACTTGCACATCAAAATTACAACTAAACTACCAAACCACCATTATTTAGAACCACAAAAGATCAAGCTGAATGGAAGTCTGACAACTATGGAATTACAGAAACCACACTGAGACTGGTAGGAGGGGTGAACTCACAGAACAGGCTGGTCCCACCACCACGTGTTGGGGGTAAAAATCAGGAGGTATATCTCAGGATCCAGTGGTCCCATCTCTACAACAGGCCCCCAAACCCAAGGTTCCAGTGCCATGAAGATGAGTCCCCATAACTTCTGGCCTAAAAACCAGTGGGGATTTGAGGCTGTGGAACACAGAAACTGCTTGAGTCCCAGGCAGTTCCTTTGAAAGGGCCTGCACACAGACTTATTCTAACTCACTCCCTCTGACCCTCTGAGGTACAGCACAGGGCAGCAGCTTGAAAGGTACCAGAGGCATACGGGGAGGAACTGAAATATCTGGCATCAGGGCAAGAGCTGGGAGAGGGCAGCTTTATCCCAGACAGAAGTGCTGACAGAGGCCATTGTTCCTTTTCTGATCCCTCATCCACAGTGCAAGCAGGCACTACATCTGAGATTCCATCAACCTGGTTTGCACTATTTGCCCCACCCTGGTGATTCCTTGAGGCTTCACCCCACTAATTTCAGAACCATGCAAGCTGTTTCCAGTGGCTTTGCATACGAATGGCTTGTCTTGGCTCATGCTTGAGATTTTCCTAAATTCTCTCAAACGAGCAGCATCTGGCCTTAGCAAGCCCTGTACCTCTTTCTAAGTGGCCACAGACCTAGCACTAGCAGCAACTGCCCTAGGTTCACAGCTTAGCCTCGCTTGGCACCTCCAAGCCCAACACAAGTAGCAGCCATATCACTTTGTAGCTCATGCTAGGTGGCCAGGAACAGAACAAATGCAGTGCCTGACCTTGGCCTGCACCTCCTGGAAGCCCTAGAGCCTGTGCACCCAGTAGACAACTACAGATCATGTCAGAGCACCACTACCCATCACATCCACAAGCGACGCACTCAAGGAGTAGACTCAGTGGGCACCAGAGCCCTGCTGAAGTAAGTCCTGCTCTGTGGAATGGGCCTCTGCACAGCTGATCCTCCACGGTGGTCAGGGTCACAGCTAGTCCTTGTAGCTGACTGGCCTGAGTAAATCCCTCCCATTGACGTGCCAACAGCAATCAAGGCTCAACTACAAGAGGAGGCTGTACACATCCCACATGGTAGGCACACGTCGAGTACCCAGCTTAGGTGATAGGGGAGGCTATGCCAACGAATCCTATAGGACACCTACTACATTATGCCATGCTACCAAGACAGGAAGTCATAGCAGCCCTACCTAATACATAGAAACAAATACAGGGAGGCTGCCATAATGAGGGCACAAAGAAACAGGCCCCAAATTAAAGAGCAGAACAAAACTCCAGAAAAGAACTAAGCAAAATGGAAACAATAATCTACTGAATGCAGAGTTCAAAATACTGATTATAAAGATACTCAATGAACTTAGGGGAAGAGCAGACAAACTCAGAGAGAACTTCAACAGCATAAAAAAGGACATAGATACCATAAAAAAGAAGCAGTCAGAAATGAAGGATACTCTAACTGAAATGAAGAACAATTTACAAGAAATAAATAGTAGAGTGGATAAAGCTGAGAAGCAAATCAGCAATTTGGAATATAAGAAAGCAAAAAACACCCAATCAGAAAGCAAAAAGAAAAAGGAATCCAGAAAAATGAATAGTGTGAGGAGCCTCTGGGGCAACTTTAAGTGTATGAATAATCGCAACATGGAGGTGCCAGAAGGAGAAAAGAGCAAGTGAGAAATTGAAAACCTATTTGAAAAAATAATAACAGAAAATTTTCCTAACTTAGTGAAGGAAATAAGATATGCACGTCCAGGAAGCACAGAGTCTCAAACAAGATGAACCCAAACAGACCCCCACCAAGACACATCATAATTAAAATGCAAATGGTTAAAAGGCAAATAGAGAAACTTAAAAGCAACAAGAGAAAAGCAGTTAGTTACCTAAAAGGGAGCTCCCATAAGACTGTCAGCTGATTTCTCCAAAGAAACTTTGCAGACTAGACAGGATTAGCAATATTCAAAATCATGAAAAGCAAGGACCTACAACCAATATTACTCTACCCAGCAAAGCTATCATTTAGAATCAAAGAACAGATAAAGCACTTCCCAGATGAGAGAAAGCTAAAGGAGTTCATCACCACCGAACCAGTATTACATGAAATATTAAAGGGTCTTCTTTAAGATCAAAAATATGAACAATGAAATGGCAATAAATACATATCAATAATTGAATCTAAAAACAAAAAAACCCAAATGAACAAATGGAACAGAAACAGAATCATAGATACAGTGAATGTTTTCATGGTTGCCAGACAAAAAGGGGATCTGAGGCATCGGTAAAAAAGGTGAAGGGATTAAGAAGTACAAATTAGTAGTTGCAGAATAGTTATGGGGATGTATAGTACAGTACAGGAAATACAGTAGCCAAAAAATATACATGCATGACCCACGGACATGGACAATTGTGTGGGGATCTAAGGGAGTAAGGGGATCCAGGTGGAGGGGGGTGAAAGGGGAAAAACTGGGACAACTGTAATAGCATAAACAATAGAATATAATTTAAATTAAATTAAAAAAAACAAATTCCTCCACTTAACCACAAATATCTTGGTATACGTTCTCATGGGCTGACCCCTCTTCATTACTGAGATTTGGTTGGGATTTTTTTGGTAGGAAAGGGGGAAATGTTAATATAGTCAAGATGTCACACAAAATTCCATATACAATGTATTTTTTATTACCTCACTGGTGATAAAGACAGCAGGGGTACTAAGCTATCAGAGACTCTAAGTAGCAAATTTGTTAACTAAATCTCCAGGAAGAGAGTCAGAACACCAATTATTTGTCTAGGGCTGAAAAAATTGAGCTTAAGTGATGCTTAAGAAACTGAATCCAACCTAATTCAAGCTGTGCTCTCTAGCACTCTCTGTCTTCCACCATAAACTCTCAAATACTTCTTCCTCAAAAAAAAATTCCATCAAGTAAATTCCTCATTGACCTTAAAAGGATGAGCTGACAATCCATGCTAACCATCCCTTATTTTAGCTATCAATACGGTTCTCGGGAAAACACAACAAAAATTCACATGCATACAAGCTAAAAACTCTTGATAAAACTAAAAGGAAATGATCAAAACTAAAAAGAAATTTAACAATATACATATTTATGTCAATATACTTCCCAAAAACTTAATAAAATTACACCAGTTGCCCAATTAAAACCCATAGGATTAAAAAACAAAATGAGAATGGAAACTAATGTATACAGGGTGGGGCAAAAATACACTTTCGAGTATACAAAACAGTTTATTCTTGTATTATCGTTTATTAATTCTTGTACTATTTTCCATACAAAAAACTGTAAACCTACTTTTGCCCCACCCTGTACACATACAATGCTTTTAAAAAGCTATGAGAGACCTCCATCTAATGAAAATATAGAGTAAACACATTTCATACTATTCCTCCCACTAATTACTAAACTCTGCATGAAATTTAGAATGCAACAGAAGACTCTGAAAGGTGAGGAAGGAAAACTGACTGGCTCAGGGACCTGCATAGGAGGAATAACCTATAATGAAATCCCTAGGTTTCTACTTTTCTTAAACTCCGCACATAATCAGTCTTTGGGCTCTTAAGGAGCCTTCAACCCAGAAATGTTACAGGCACAGACCAAAATGGGCCCCACGAAAACCTTACTCCTTCTAGCCAAAATGTTGGAAAAAGAGTGGGCAAGCAGGACAGAAACGTTTTCGCCATACCTGCCCCATTCCAGGCAAGCATTATGAAAAAGCCATGGCACTCACTGGCCTCCTTCCTATTCAAGAGCTGTGGTCTGGAGACTACATTTCACCTGTGAGGATTTAAGTTTCATCCTCCCTCAGCACAGAAACTGTGGGCCAGGCCTACCTTACCGGCCTGCTCTGTAGTATCTTAGATTGCATCTCCTCTCCTCATTAGGCACTGCAGTTGCAGGCTGTACAGAGAGCCCTACTTGCAGTGCCTAAAGGCAGCCCCTTCACCGCCCCACACTGTGCAGACACTGTGTGGTGGGCAAGAACACTGGCTTTGATCCCTGTTCTGCTGTAAGGCAATATACCTCCCCCCTTCCCTCCTGCACTGTACTCCACCCCAACCCTGCAGCAATCAGGCAGTAGCTCCTCTCTGTCCCTATTAGAGAGTGAGAAGAGAAATGGGGGTGCAGAAGAATAGAGAAAAGGATTTTCTAAGTATGTGTATGAAATCCTGGGCAGGCCTGAGTGACCTATGTGTGAAACTGACCAACAAGGACACAGTAAGAGATCTGAGAACTGAACGCTGCTCTGCAACACCATTCATGTCTCAGATTGGCCTCTGGGTAGCACAAAAGTTGAGGCACAATCTCATTATGGGAGCAAACAAAAAAAAAATAGGCCCAAGACGTCCTTCTCTTTCTGAGCAAATAATCAGGAAACAGACAGCCTAACAAAAAAGAAAGCTTTGGACAATAACCAACCTACTCCAAATGCCATGGAGAAGCCTGGGTCCCACCTCTCAGCAGTGTCAGCAAAGCCAAGTGGGATGTATAGACTTCTGTTCTCATCAGGCTGTTAAATGAGGCACCAATTCGGGGGTGGGTGAAGGTGGGGGCTTGCAGGGGAGCAAGAACGAATAGTACCGTGGATTAGCAGGAATGTAAAAAGTATTCGGAACTCGAGACTTCCAGCCAAGATGGAGGCGTAGGTGGACACACTGCCTCCTCGCACAACCAAAATTAAGGACAACAAAAATTTAGAAACAAAAAAACAACCAGGACAGAGAATTGAACTGTACGGAAGTCGGACAACCATTCATCCAGACCAGTAAGAGGGGCGAGTCGGCAGCCAGACGAGAGGGGTCATGACAAGAAAAAGCAGTGGCTGGCAGGCCCGGGCACGCAGGGCGCAGGCGGCGGCTAACAAACCCCAGTGGCAGACCCTGGGCACCAGGAGGCAACTAGCAGACCCAGTGAGGCGCACAAGGCAGCTGGCTGTCCGCAGTCACACATTCGAGTGCAGATAAATCAGGTAAAACGGGGCAGCGAGACAGACCGCACAACCTAGGGACCCAGCGCCGGGAAATAAAACCTAAAGGCACTGACTGAAAACACCTGTGGGGGTTGAGGTGCCACAAGAATCTCCCAGCCTCACAGGAGCGTTCACTGGAGAGACCCACAGGGTCCTAGAACATACACAAGCCCACCTTCCTGGGAACCAGCACCAGAAGGGCCCAGTTTGCTTGTGGGAAGTGGCAGAGGGGACTGAAATCCGACAGAGAGTGGAGAAAGTGCCATTATTCCCTCTCGGATCCCACCCCCACACATAGCATCACAACCCAGCAATTGGGTTGCCCCACCCTGATGAACACCTAAGGCTCCGCCCCTCACTACATAACAGGCGTGACCAGACCCCTCCCCCAAAAATGGCTCAAACAGAAGAACAAACCAAAGCTTCACAGCCAATACTTTTAAGTGACCAAGAGATAACCAACCTATCAGATGCATAGTTCAAAGCACTGGTAATCAGGATGCTCACAGAATTGGTTGATTTTGGTCACAAATTAGATGAAAAAATGCAGGCTACACTAAGTGAAATAAAGAAAAATGCACAGGGAACCAATAGTGATGGGAAGAAAACTGGGTCTCACATCAACAGACTGGACCAGAAAGAAGAAAAAAACATACAATCAGAAAACAGTGAAGAAACAAGAATTCAAAAAATGAGGAGAGACTTAGGAACCTCCAGGACATCTTTAAATGTTCCAACATCCAAATTATAGGGGTATCAGAAGGGGAAGAGGAAGAGCAACAAGTGGACAATTTATTTGAACAAATAATAAATGAGAACTTCCCCAATCTGGCAAGGGAAATAGAATTCCAGGAAGTCCAGGAAGCTCAGAGAGTCCCAAAAAAGTTGGACCCAAAGAAGAACACACCAAGGCACATCATAATTACATTAGCCAAGGTCAAAATGAAGGAGAGACTCCTAGAAGCAGCAAGAGATAAAGGGACAGTTATCTACAAAGGAGTTCCCATCAGGCTGTCAG
>CM052543.1:88118752-88143218 GCA_028533065.1 Trachops cirrhosus | reverse complement strand
ATCTAAGAAAAAGAAGATAAAAAATATGAACAGTGAAATGACAGCAAACTCAGTTACTAAGAACCACATCTAAAACACAAACAAACTAAGCAAACAACTAGAACAGGAACAGAACCACAGAAATGGAGACCACATGGAAGGTTAGCAACAGGGGAGTGGGAGGAGGAGAGAGGGGGAAAAGGTACAGAGAATAAGTAGCATGGATGGTAGGTAGAAAATAGACAGGGGGAGGGCAAGAATAGTATGGGCAACGTAGAAGCTAAAGAACTTAAGACACATGGACATGAACTAAAGGGGGGGAATGTGGGTGGGAAGGGGTGTGCAGGGTGGAGGGGAGTGAAGGGGGAAAAATGGGACAACTATAATAGCATAATCAATAAAATATATTAAAAAAATAAAATCCCAAAGCTTGGGGAAAAAAAAGTATTCAGAACTCTCATAAACTGGTAGAGGCCAGGAGTGGGGAGAGATGTAAACTGGTACAACCTACACTTTGGAAAACAATTTGGCACCACCTGGCTAAGATGAATATGCATATACTACAAAGAGTAGGGGACATATATAAGGATGTTTTTTAAAGTGTAGTTTACTAGAAGAACAGCAGAAACAATGCAAACAACCTTAATGACTGGTGAAATAGTATAGGTTTTGGTATCGTTATATAATAGGATACCGTATAACAGTAAATGAGGAAAAAACAGCTACACATCAACATAGATAAATTTAAAAATGGCACAACGTTGAACAAAATAACTCAGAGAAGAGTATATGGTATAGTTTCCTTTATATAAAAATTCATATATTTTGAATTTATATGAAAATTCAAATAAGGAAAATTAATTCACTCTTTACTGACACATACATACTTGTAAGACCAGAAGTAATAAAAAACAGGGCTAATTTACTGCAAAACTCAGAATAGTGTCCATCTGGGGGAGGTGGGGAATGACAAAACAATTAGGAGAGAACCCCCAGGGGACTGTAACCATACAGGCAGCAGCCTACTTCTTAACCTGGGGCAAGCCTATACAAATGTTCATGCCATTATTCTTCAAACTGTGTATATGTATTTAAATTTGTAAAATTTATATCATTCATCTGTAAATTTCATAACTGATAGAAGATCCAGTGTACATTATTACACATCTAATATAATGAAACTTTACAAAAACTTTTAGACTTAACAAAGCTACCCATATATCAATTTCAAAACTACATTCTTTATAAAACTTCACCTTAACTTTTTTCTAAAACCAACCTGGCTGTATGCATTAATGCATTAAGATTCCCCATCTGTGCCAGACTCCCAGTGCCATTCCATCTAAGGGCAACGAGTCCTAAACCTCCAATTCAGGACCAACCTAAATCACAGGCTTCACTTTCAACTCTTAGAAAAATCTACCAAATCCTACAGATAGGAGGTAACGAATATTAAATATCAAACTAAAGTAACATTACTAAATCATCCTGAGGCAATCCTACAAAAAAACAAAAGGCTACTTATTGCTTACCCGAACCACTCCTGTGTAAAGCACCAGGTTTCCACTGCTTTCCAGGACCAGCATAGTGTCTATCTTCTAAAAAAGGACACACATTTTATTTTCCAATCTATGCAAATTACAGAGCATAATGATTTTCAATTTCTTAAGCAAAGTGCCTTAGTTTACCTCCACTGGTGCTGCATCCTTTGCCTGTATGTTGGTGATGGCACCAAAGATGAGCTGGGTCTTATCATTACTCTCTTGAAATTTTACACAGCTAAATATTAAATTAAAAAAAAAACACGAAGTAGTGACACATGTGACAACCTGTACTGATCTCAAGGGGAAATACTGATTGGAAAAAGCCCATCCCAAAAGGTTATATACTGTATGAATCCATTTATATAACAACTTTAAATGACAAAATTGTAAAGATGGAGAACAGATTAGTGGTTGTCATGGATTAGGGACAGGGGTGGATGGGTGTGGCGCATGTCACTTTAAAGAAGCATGAGGGAGATCTCTGAGATAATAAAGAAGTTCTGTACCCTGACTGTGGTGCCTAAACAAATCTCTCTCTCTCTCTCTCTCTCTTTCACTCACACACACACACACACACACACACACACCCATGCAAAACTGATGAAAACTGAATAAGGTCTGTGATTTATACTGATGTCAACTCCCTAGCTTTGACCATCTCTGGGACAAAAAGAGTGCAGAGTACACAGGACTACTCTACTATTTTGCAATTCCTTGTGATTTATAATTAGTTCAAAGTAAAATGATACGTAAATGATCAAAAACATGAACATACATTTCATCTAAAAAGATAAATAAATGATTAATAAACACATAAGATGCTCAACACCATAAATCATTAGGGAAATGCAAATTAAAAACACTTCTCGCCCTGGCCAGGTGGCTCAGTTGTTTGGAGCATCATCCAGTATATAAAAAGGTTGCGGGTTTAAGCACATTCCCAGGCATGGCACGGCACATACCTAGGCTGCGGGTTCAAACCCCATTAAGGGAACAACTTATTGATGTTCTTCTCTCAGGCTAATGTTTGTCATATCTTTCTCCCCCTTCCTCTCTCTCTCAAAATCAATAAACATATCCTCAGGAATAAAATATTGGGTTGGCCAAAAAGTTCGTTTAGTTTTTGCCATACGATGGCTCTAGTAGTGCTCAGTTGTGTTTGACTTCATTAGAAACAATTTGGTTATACTGTACTTGACAGAACTCGTATCAGTGTGCATTAAAAAATGTACCAAACTTGGTGAGTTTTTGTGTAGCCATTTTAATATTAAAGATGGAAGAAAATATGCAATATTTTCAGTGTATTATGCTTTATTACTTCAAAAAAGGTAAAAACACAACTGAAATGCAAAAGAAGATTTGTGCAGTGTATGGAGAAGGTGCTGTGACTGATTGAATGTATAAAAAGTGGTTTGTGAAGTTTTTTGGTCCTACTGACATTCTGGCCAAATAATTCTTTGCTGTGGGGCTGTCTTATGCATTGGAAGATGTTTAGCAGCACCCTGGCCTCTACCCACTAGAAGCCAATATTGGGAGATAGTCAACATACTCAAAATAGCCAAATTAATAGTTATTGGTGAAAATGAAAATTTTTCTGTAACATTTTATTTTATGGAAAAAACCAAATGAACTTTTTGGCCAACCCAGTAAAATAAATTAAAAAATAAAATAAAATATAAATATAAAATAAAATAAAAACACTTCTCACCCACTAGAGTGGGTGCAATCACAGAGACTGACAACACCCAACCTTGTCAAGGAAAAAGAACTAAAAGCCTCAAATGTGGCTGGTGGCAATGTAAAATGAATGGTGCAGCCTATTTAGAAACAGTCTGGCAACTCCTTAAAAAGTTAAAAATGAATTTACCATTTACACAATAATCCCACTCCTAGGAATCTACCCAAGGAAAAATAAATCATGTATGTCTGCACAAAGACTTTAACTCTAATGTTTATAGCACCATGACTAACAAAGGCCAAAAATGAAAACAGACCCAATGTCCATCAACTCATGAGAGAGAAACCGTGCGTGACGCGCCTAAACAATGGACTGCTGCACAGAAGAGAAATGAAACACTCAACACGTGTTATGACATGGTTGGTTCTCACAGACATTATGTAATCTAAGTGAAAGAAGCTAGCCACAAAAAACTGCATTTTGTATGATTCTATAAAATGTCCAAGAAAGGTAAATCCACAACGACCAAAGGCCTACAGAGCGGTTGTTGAGGTTAGGAGTGTGAAGGAGACTGCCTGCAAATCAAGCACAAGGGGGCTTCTCAAGATGAGAGAAGCTTTTAAAACTGGATTGTGGTAATGGCTGCACAACTCTGTAAATTTACTAAAAGTCATTCAATTGTACACTTAAACATGTTAACTTTATGGTATGTAAATTATTTCAATAATGCTACTAAGGAAGGGAGGAAAGAGGGAAGAAAGAGAGACAAAGAGGCCCTACAGTCATTCACACAGAATCAACAGGAATATGCACGCACCGTAACTGGAGCTGGGACTCTACCAAAAAGCACAAGAACTTCTGCCCACACAAGTCAGATGTAATGAACACTTTTGAGGCCTGTGAATTTTTCTCTCTGCAATAGATATATTAATGAAGTAACTGTCAGCACTGGTTCAAAAACATACCATGGTAACTATTAAAAGTCTTTGAAAATATTCTGCAAGAAACCTAAAAACTACATGGGACAACCAATAACCCTGAAGACCCAAAAACATTTCTAGGCTTTGAATTTCATGATCAGAGATTTCTTTCAGCTCTTTGATTTTGAGTCCACTCCATGGCTTTCTGGGGGAATATCACAGTAAGTTTAATCAACATCAATGAAATTTTTACTTGCATCTCACGCAAATCACCTACTCTTAGAGTAAATGCAGACCTGAATCCCTATCCCTTCCGTGGCTGAAGGGCTCAGACATTTTACAACATGCCCCCTCCTATCTCTTTTCTTCCCCCCTCTCTCATCAGGTTCTATTTCCTCACTGTTTTTCAATCCATACCCCTTAATCCCAAAGATTTCTTCCTAGAGTGGTGCAGAAGACCAAAAAGATGTAAAACTGGATCTGCAATATATTCAACTTACCAGTAAGGCCCTTAAAGGTAGGAATTTTTTTATTGGATATGAGGAACAAAAACAGAAAAGCCACTTCAACACTGTATTCCCATCTCCACTTTCCTTCAAGGACCTATCCTCTACCCCCGCCTCTGCATGCAACTCCTTAAGACAGACTCACAGGTATTTGCCTTCTGGATCAACACCCTGTCTCTGTGTCTGATAAACAGGACCTTCTTTCTCCATAGGCTAATCTCTCCACGTTGATCCTTGCTGGCTCCTTGTCCACAGTCATTTCCTCTTCCCTGTATTTTGGACACTTTCCCTACTTTGGGTATGCTCCTTAAAACCTACACTCTCTCACCCTGACAGGTGTGGCTCAGTTGGTCAGTGTCTAACCACATGTGAAAAATCATCGTTTGATTCCTGGTCAGGGCATGTGCCTGGGTTGTGGGTTCGGTACCTGGTTGGTGCACATATGACAGGCAACAGATGGATGTCTCCATCACTCTCTTCCTCCCTTCCTTTCTCTCTAAAAATAAATACAATCTTTTTTTAAAAAAAAAAAAAACCTACTCTCTCATGTTAAAAGTCTTAAAACATAAAGATGGACTGAATATTAATCAGCTGGGTGTAACAACGGTTTTGTGGTTGGGTAAGGAACTACCCTTACTTTTTGGAGACACACACTGAGATATTTAGTCATGAATGCGAATTTTCTTTAAATAGATCAGCATAAACAAAACTCTTCCCTGATCCACAGCCTCCATCTGGCAAGCTATGTATCCTCACCCCCTTTCTAAAGCAAACTCCTTAAGACAGACTCTAGGTCTACATTCACTTCCTCAGCCCCATTTACTTCCTGTACCCCACTCCATTCCACCACTCTGCTCACCAAGAGTTCTGGCCAAGGTCACCAGTGAACTCACTGCCCTCCATGTATCTCCTCTCTGAGTTCACCTCTGATGCCACACCTCACCAGCACCCAGCAATTTCTTTGTGAAAGGCTCTTTTCTTGAGTTCCATGACATTTCTCTCCTGCTGCTTCTCCTATCTGACCTCTCTTGCTTTGTTACTTTGTCTTCTCTCTTTTCACCCCCAGAATTTTAAGTTTCCAAGACTTCAGTCCCTAGCCCTCTTCTGATTCTATAACACCAGGTTTTAACTGTATGGAGGTCACAGACCCACTTTGAGAGTCTAAGGAGTATGAAAACTCTCTCCTTAGGAAAAAGTCTATACACTACACATATACACAATTATAATGCACAGTTCCAGACGGTTACCAGACCCCCTGTAGCCGCAAGCTCATCCACAGGCCATCCAGGAACCTGACCCCTACATGCTCCTTAAATTCCGACCACCTCTCTTTGCCTTGATCACCATTTAAGCCCATAACTCCCATGTTTTTTGCTCTGCTCTTTTTTCCCTGAGTTTAAACCCATATACAAAGCACCTTCTTCCAGCTCTCATCAAAGGGATAGCCCTAAAGGCAATCTCTCCCTCTACCCTGGTGAGGGCATCTGCAGCTGAACACACCAGACTCATCCTTCTTAACTTAGGTTCTGATGCCCCCTGCCCACTGTGCATTCTCCACTTTCCCAAAGCCCTACCAGCAGAACAGGTCATGTCTCCTGTGTCACCATCCTCCCGTGTCTCTTTGAAGACAGGGAAGTGACTAATTTGCCTGCTAATCCACAGCCACTAGCCCCCACAACCGACACTGGGATTGGCTGAATTCATGAATGGATAATTAAAGAGGACATAAAAAAAAAAGAAAAGAAAAAGACCACACAGAACAGAGATCTGAACTATGTTTCCCCCCGCCAAAACACAGCCAATACTCAAAAACTTTAAAACACTTTTTAAAATGATACAAAATCCCAAGTTTCCTAATCTACATAAATAAGTTATTTCTCCCCTTTATCATCAAACACCTCAAATCTGAATGATTATTTTATTACTAAGTTAAAAAAATAACAAATGACAAAAAATATGTTATGATCACTTTAATACATTAATGTCCTCTACTGAAACAGAGCTGGCCTTAACACATTGTCTATGTATTTTTATAAGCATTAATAACTGAATATACTAAAAGGAAGTTTAAATAAAATACCAAGTATCTTCTAAGACTTTTAGCAATATTTTTTTGAATATAGAAATATATATTCCAAACCTTATATTAGTAATTGCTTCTGTCCATAAATGGTCAATACAAAGTTCTGGAACAATTGGCTCTGTTTCTGGTGCAAGCAAAGAGCTATTCGAATTACTTTCTGGAGAATGAGAAATACTGTGTCTCCTTGGAGACTGATTATGGCCCGACAGGCTGAACCTCTGCACCCCCGTAAAAGAGTGCACTCCTAAGGCAGGGGAATGAGCACGACTGCAAAATAAACAGAGAGAGGGCATCACAACAACAATGCAGGATGATATCCCACACTTTCCAGTACCACCTTCCAAACTTCTGGGTATGGAGAGCACCCATGACACAATCCCAGTCAGAAAAACAATTTCTTAAAAGAGGATAACTACCTCATGTTAATGTGTTTTACTATATTCTAAAGATTTCCAATTCTTCTTAGAATACCTCCTTCTAAAAGTGAAAATCAGTTCTTTTGCTGCTTCAAAAAACGAACTGCTTATATCATTCAAAAGGTCTAAACCTGGCCAGGTAGATCTGTTAGTTGGAGCATTGTCCTGTACACCAAAATGCTGTAGGCTCAACCCCCAGTGGGGGAGCACACAGCAGGCAACGGATTGATATTTCTTTCTCTTTCTCTCTCTCTTGCTCTCTCTCTCCACGTCCCGCTTCCTTTCTCTCTAGAATCAGTGAGCATGTCCTCAGATGAAGATTTTTTTAAAAACCTAAACTATGTTCCTGTATACTTACATATGCACACCAACAAAACTGTAAATATAATTTCTTATATCAATATATAAGATGATAGCTAGAAAGAGACAGCCAAGAAAAAAATTAATGCAAATTAAAGTATTAAAGTATTTTTACAACCAATATTCATCAAACTACAGCCACTTAGTAGTACAAATGAGATAACCACTTTTATGGCAACCACAGGCAGCCTCCAAATGGGACTTGCTGAAAAAGGGTAACACAGTAGACCTGCAAGTCTCACTAAGACAACTAGAATAATGGCTGTCTTCCCTCAGAAATAGCCAAGAGCTGGCAAAAGAAATTTTAAATCCCCCAAAACTAGAGAAGCTTTGAAAAGGGCATCTTTTTCTTGGGCTATCTTGGTAAAAGAGGAAACACCCCCCACCAGAGCCCCACCTTAGAGCCGCCATGTTGGAGATAGAAGGCGAACGAGAGTGCAGACTGGGTGAGGAGGCGGAACGACTCTGACTGTGGATGGAGGAGTAATTCTGGAAAGGCGAGGCCATGGGGGAGTCTCCTTTAGAGAGGCTTCTGAGGTGTGCTGTGAGGGAGCTACTAGGGGCCACATTCTGTGGGGTTCCCCCCTGTTCAGAGAATTTTAAAACAGCATTTTCTTCCTTAAATCAAAATTATAAAAAGGGGAAAAAGAAAAGATAATTATTAGATGAAAAGGGTAATTTCCTTGTGAGAATTCAGGGCAGATTTGAGTTATTAAAGACAAATCCTTCTTTCTTTTTCCTAAGCTCAATCTAGTTCACAAAATATGTCAAGGTTTTCAGTATTAACAAAGCTTTATCCTTACCTCTGCTTTGACTCTCCGAAGAACCCACACAGAATGCAGATTCTGAACAGTGTCATAGGTCATTACAATGGAGGGATCAGTGTTGAGAAAAACTATCTTTATCGCATGATCTACAACATATTGCACCCGTGATGAACCAAAAAGACCTTAATGATGAAATAGAAATGATCGGATTATGAATAATGAACTTCACAAAACTTTTTATAAAAAGACTTCTTATAATTCCTAGAGATCAAGAGAAACCAAACCAATTAAGACATAAAAATCCATTAATATATTAATTATTAGCCCAGTATTGTTAATAAATTTACTTTGGGCATCAAATTCCTCAAAATACATTAAAGATGAGAGTGTTATCAGTTTCAATTTCACAAATACATGATTAAAAAGGGAAGATTTGTACTGATCCACCACTAATCAGCCACAGATAAAAAAGTTCATGAATCCTTCAATAATCAAATTATTTATCAATTTCAATCAACTCTTTTGCCAAGTTTGACTTCCTTACTGGTTCTCTTCTTCTGTATAACATCTGTCCTCTACAATAACCATTCAAACAGTACTGAACAGTACACCTATTTCTACTTTACTGATTACACATACAAAATAAGGCTTTCCTAGTGAGTTTTGTGAGTTTCTATCTCTACAGTACCATGAACTGACTTCTGTCTCTATTTGACAATACTCTAAATGCTCCCCTCTCAGCTGAATTAGCAAATAAAAAAATATAATTATTTTATTAAAATATTTTATAAAAAATAAAATTAAAATTGCTCATAATACCATCATCTCAAAATAGTCACTACTAATACATCAGGGAGTATTCCTTCTAGTTTTTTCTCCTATACATATATATACTTATGCTTTTACAAAACCAAAATCGTTCTACATTATTCTATATCTTATCTAGCGTTATGAATAATCAATTCCCAACATCATTAAATATCATTCAAAAACATGATCAATAGTGGCCACGTGCAATTCAATCACAGATGCTAACATGTTTATTTGGGTTGTCTGTAACTGCTACCAACATAATATAGAATCATCGACAATTTTTTTCTGTAAAAATCCAAAGAGTAACTAGTTTAGGCTCTATGGACCACATACTGACTCTGTTGCATAATCATTTTTGTATTTTCTACTTCCTTTAAACAGGTAAAAACTATTCTTAGCTCTTAAGCCTTATAGGCTATCGTTTGCCAAGTCCTGATACAGAAAATAAGTACCTCAGTGATATCTCAAAATATCATGCTTGGGATAAAGTCCTGAAGTAAAACATATAAATTTTTTTTAACTTTCTATTCTTGTTAGTCACAATTACGTATCATGTTTGGACACACTGAAAATTTTTACATATACATCCAGAAATATTTGTAGCAAATATTAAAAGTTCTGAGTCCCAGTAAATCAGCTTATTATGAGCAGGGAAAATGAAATATTAAAATTTACACAGTACAGGTCTAATAACTGTTTTTCTCAAAAAAATAAACAATTTTAGTTCATCTATCACTCATTTACTTATTAATCCTTCTACAAGTAGGTTAGCAAACATCAGTAATCCTGATCCACTTATAGGCCTTATTTTTAGGAAAGAATAACTACTGAAATAGTTAATACCATGGTATTCAAGACGTTCTTGCCTTAACACAAACTATTTTCATAATATAAGTTATTTTTGTAAAATGCTTAAATTATTATTTTTATAAAGCAAGTCAAATTTTTATAAGTGCCTTCATTTTCTCCCCTCCCCCAAATGCAAAAAATGAGCTATGAAAAAGAATGTATAAAAAATACACTTACTTCCAGATTTACAAACTAGTGGGGTTATTTCATCTAGTGGATGCAGCATGCTGAACATAGTGGGTAAAGGTTCTCTAGTAATAAACAAACAAATAATCAATCAACACAAGATAAATCCATTTATGCACAAATTCTGCACCTTCCTTGCAAAAAAAAATCTTCTCCAGATTACACAAGCAACTAGAAAACTACCATCCCAAAAAGAAACCCTCTAAACTTTTTACTTAGTATTTTTCATGGCATCTTCTATTTCATTCCTAGAAATCTCCTCTTATGCGGAAACACATACACATGCAGTGGAAAATCGGTACAGCCTAGGCACCATCTGTAAACAGCAGTCATTGCATTACAGAACCAATGAGGTAATGGGCAATAAGGTAGTCTTTAATGGGCAACCTCCCTTAGCAACAATGTGTCTTTGGAAGCTAAGAAAAAATGTTGTCTCCTACACCTATTTACACAGGAATGCACTTTTTAAAAAAAGAAAAGAAAACTTCAAGAAAATAAAAAGGCTGCATGTTTTTAAGAACTGGTTGAAAAAACGGGTGGGGGGAACAGGCCTTCAATCTCAACACAGATAGAAATTAAAATCTGCAAGCAATTTTCTAAAAACATATTATCTAATACTTGCACCACACTGTGATAGGCGCTGCCTTTCATTGAGCTCATAATTGATTTCAGAGACAGGCAAACACACCAGCAATAGGCACCTACCATTTCTTGTGCTTCTAATGCATACTAAGCCCTCTGACAGAGGTTATATACCTTAGTTCATTTAACCCAGCATAAATTCTAAGAGGTAAATGATAGTATTTCTGTAACAAATCATGAAACTAAAGCCAAGAAAGCTCTAATAATTTGCCCAAAGTAGCACAATGAAAAGATGGTAGAGCTAAGAATTGAGTATTATTATTAATAATATTAATAATAAAAGATATTAATATTATTAATAATAAAAGATATTATTATCTTTAAGAAAGCCATATGTTTGTTTGATTTTACAATTGGGAGGTATAGGCTGTACGTGATTCCATATCAAGTGAGGAGTAGAACTCGGGAGTGCACAACACTGACATGAGAGAAAATGGCATAGATCTATGCTGTTACCATGGAAATTATCATCATCCCAACTCTCAGGGAAACAATTCAAAAAACCTCAGAACCAACACAAAGAAGCCCAAGTAATGATATTCTGAACTGAGTAAACTGGATACCTGGGTGGACCTGGAGGTAGCTCATGTGAAGAACTGCTTCGTTCGAACAGTAATCCATATTTGGTGGGCCAAACATTTGCAACCTGCCCCGTAAAAGGGTGGGAAAAACAGAAGTAAAAGAAGCTACTCTTCATAACATGTTTTCAGGAAACAATATAAAACACTAGATGTTTTTCCAGTTTAATAAGAATATATTAATAAAATAATATGATCATTAACTATAATATTTTTAAAAGTAGTTTTAATAAGCAAGTGTAAGACAAAATCAAGTCTAAGAAGGAATTAAATCTCAATTTCCTGCCAGGGGCAGCAAATATCAGCACCAAAGTGACAATGTGACAAAACTTTAACATTAGCACTAGGCATGAGAAAGCTGAGAAGCAGGATTAAGACCATCAATATTATCATGTGCTTAGTAAAACTGAAATGATTTCCTATGTATCACTTCAACAGAAAAAAAATACCCTCAGAAAAGACTTCATAATTCACTCCACTAATTTCTTGTTTATGCAAAGAATGAAAAAATGGTCAGCCTCTAAAGTACTAAATTTAGTTAGAGTAAAAATAACATCCCTGATTAACTATAAGACAGAAAAGTAGCAATAATTGTGAAACCAAGTAATTTAAGAACACTCTCCAACCAAACACAAAAACAAGAAATACTCAAGTTTACCTGAAAAGGTAAAGAAGCGATGTAATCCTTTCCCTCTATGCTGTGCACGTTGACACATGAGCTTTGCAGTATACACATACACTTTTCTACTTCAGCAGTACCTACAAGAAAGGGTAACAAGATGTTAGGGAGGTCTTTTTTCAAAAATATCCCAACAATTCCAAATGACAATTCCCAACAACCCAAATTTTTAATGAACAATATAAAAATGCTTAGGCAAAACCACTATTAGTAGCTACTTATTTGGAACAACAAAATAAATGAGATGCACATTTGGAATCAAAAAGTGCAATAAAATTTCAAAAAGAAACTTACTATAGGCTTTTTCAGACTTATCCTGTGATATAACGAAGTCACACCACAATGCCTAAAATTAAAACAAAAGTTTACCTAAGAAAATTATATCTAAATAAAAACCTATTAAATAAGGGTATCTAAATAATAACTATGACATCTACATAACTGTCTCCTCATCAGCTCAACACATTCACTATGGGAATAAAACAGAAAATAAAATCAAACTACTTAATGACTAATATGATAAATTAGACTAATTAATATAAGATAAGCTATGTGTGCAAATAAATTTTATGAAAAGACAAAAGTTTTTTAAATCTACTAGACAGAAAGAAGCCTTGCAGTACAAGTGACTTCAAACAGTGGCTCAACCTGTATTTCATCCTATATCCTAAATAAGCTAAAAATTATCAGAAGAGCCATTTTATAATCTCTAGACTTATTTAATGACCTTATCATTCTTAGACATTCCTAGACTCACTTTAGAAAAATCTTTAAAAAACTCACCTTTCCAAACTAACCTTCACCTTACAAAATACAACCTAGGAAAAGCCATTCAGCTTTCACTGACATGCTTAACAACCACTTACTGAAATTATTTAATGGCACTTTATGGGTCTTTTCCAATTGTGGCAAATATACGTAACATAAAATTTACCATTTTAACCATTTGGAGCTGTATAAAATCAGTGTCATTAAGAACATTCACAAAGTTGCGCAATCTCATTGCTATCCATTTCCAGAACTTTCCCATTACCCCAAACAGAAACTGCCAGTTCAACAGTAACTCCCCAGTTCTCACCCGCACCCGCTTCCATTCTGCTTGCTGTGTTTATGACTTTGCCTACTCAAAGTACTTCACGAAGGTGTAATCACAGTATGTGTTACGTTGCGTCTGGCGCAACGTCCTCAAGATTCAGCCGTGTTGTAGCACATGTCAGAATTTCCTTTTAAAGGCTGAACAGTTTTCCATTATAGGCATATACCACCCATTGTTTATCCAGTCGACTGTCCATACACACCCTGGTTGTTTCCAATTTTGACTACGGTGAATAGTGCTGCTATGAACACTGGTGTTAAGCTATCTGTCTGAGTCCCTGCTTTCAGTTTTTTTGTGTGTATACATACCCACGGGGCACTGCCAGGTCGCATGGCGATCCTCATTTAACTTTGTGAGGAACCACCAAACTCTTTCCCACAGTGGCGTTTTTCACTTTGCTACCAGCAATACACAGCATTCCAAAGTTTTAACATCCTCACCAACATTTTTTTCTGTTTTTTATATAACAGTGGTATAAAGTAGCATCTCATTGTGGTTTTGACTTTCACTTGCCTAATGATTAACTATGCTGAGCACTGCTTCATGTGCTCATTGGCCATGTGCATATCTTTAGAGAAATGTCCATTCAAGTCCTCTGCCTGGTTTTAAATCCAACTGCTTTGTTGTTCACTTTAGGAAAAACCAGCCTCACAGCTGCACTGACACTGAAACAGCCAAAATCTAGGCTGTTTCTCTAACTCATCTCAGCTTCCTTTTATGGGATCCCATCCTCCCAGTCTCTGAAAACAGACAGTATTTTCACTCTCCTTTATCCCTCATGTCTAGGAGATAGCTAGCCCTCTGCACCTTTCACTCAGTTCTGTCTCTCACCTCTGTCTTCTCTCTTCACGGTGCCAGTCCTCTGACAAGTCTCTCTACTCTCCAGCCAATCATGCATATTGCCACCTAAGTAATATCCTCTGGACATACAGAACTGAAAATGTACTTCCCAATTTAAGGTCCTTGGCAGGCTCCCCTTGCATACAGTTTAAAATCCAAGTTCCCAAGTACATACAAGGCCCTTTATTTTGGATCCACTCTGCACCTGGGAGCATCTCTCCACACCCACACTGTTACCTCCATTCTGAATTTAGAAAACATCATGGTTTTCCATAACTCTTTCAGCTGTGATTCCCTCTACCTAGAATACCTCTTTTCCCAACTTCCAACTGAAACAGCAACGACTTTGAGAATTCCTCCCTGCAGAGCTCATCCCCCACGCTCTCACCACTGTGGACACACAGCTATTATACAACACTTTATCTGAACACAGCATTTTAGTCATCTATTTATTCGTTCGTCTGTCAACAGTATGAGTTCCTTGATGGCAGACACTGAATATACATCTTGGTCACCCCAGCACCCAGCACACTGTCTGAAAAGCGACACTGAACACTTGCAGAATGAAGGAAGGGATAAACTAAATCTAAGTCACATACTTCTGGTATTATTTCTTAACCAAAATATTAAAATATCTTTCTCCATGCTACCAAGAAGACTAAATAACAGCACGTTTTCCAGACCAAAAGGACTGAAATTACAAAACTTATGATTCAACTTGCAAGTGATCTTCAGGCAAAAGAAACAATACATCTAACTGCACATCCATGGAATCTAGTAAACAGACAATTACTCCTTGGATAATTTAATATGGAAACACAGAAGCAAAAACTACTTGGATATCACCATGCCACTTTTCACATCTATACCGACTATATGGTTATGCTGGGAAAATTATCATCAAAACAATCACTAGCTTCAACACTCCTGGACAGAAATGCCTTTACACATGTCCTCAAGTTTAGGAATAATTCAGTTTATCTTTCCAAGTATATTGTTAGAAGAGCACAATGTTCATCAGGAAATACATAACAGGGAAAAACATGCAAAAAGCAGTGTCTAGGTACCAAGATTTCATTGTTTACCAATAAGGGACTTAAATTAGTCAAAAAGCTTTAAAATACCTTGTCAATAGCCCAATGATTAATTCAACTATGATAAATGTATTCATTTCCCCCTCCCAGTTTTTATTCTAAAAATTTCCAGTAACAAAAGCTGAAAGAGCACAGCAAACACCTGTTTCACCTAGCTCTAACACTTGGTAACTTTCTGCCCTATCTGCCTGTGTGCGTTTGTGTGCATGTGGGGCCTGCAGTGGGGGAGGTGCCTGAAAACCTCCTACACCATGACACATCACCCTACACACTTCAGTGTGCACTTCCAAAAAATAAATATTTCCTCCTATGTAACCAACCACAAAACCATCACCCTGCCTGAGGGAGAGGAAATTTTAACATCACCTAATATTCAATCCATTTGCAACTTTTTCAAATTTCCCCAACAATGTCTTTTTTAGCCGATTTCCAAGAACCAGGATTCAAAGTTCATTCAACAAGGTGCAAAAAATATCACATTTGGTGATGTCCCCTTAGTCTCTTTTAATCTATTTTTTTTCCTTCATGACTGACTCTTTAAAGAGACAAAATGTAGACCATCACCTATTCTGAATGTCTCATTGTTCCTCATGCTGTTTTTTCTTTTCGTATTACAGAAAATTTCAAATATATACAAACCAAACAGAGTAACATAATGAATCCCCATCAGCCAGCTTCAATAATTATGAACTTCTGGCTTTTCTTGTTTCACCTATACCTCCACCCACTCAGGACATTTTACAAATTGATTATCTAGTTCCCCATATTTCCTAAAATAAAAGTTAGGTTTACATACTCATGTTAAATGTTTTTGGGGAGAAAACTGAGTAGATGACATCATGTCTTCATGCTGCATTACAGCCGTAGGTACATAAGAACACTTGTTTTTTCCCTACTAGTGGTGGCAAACCCACCATGTTGTTGAGGTGGAGAATAACACGTAGCTTCGAAATAGATACATCTGTTCCTTCACCTTGGGTGACGCCTTCACGCCATGCTAACACCCTGTCACCCAACAGTATTATTATCCATTTACAATCCTTGCCTGAACCAGTGATCACACTAAAGGGTACAAAATGGTCATTTTCTAATTCTACCACTCCTTCTATATTTATTAACTAACAGTGTCCTTTAAATAAGGGTTTCCTTCTTTAGCTGGAAATAAACCTGCATGTCTTCCTAAAAAAGCTGGACAAGTAATACTTAATTCTGTCCCTTTAATCACTAATTTTTAGAATAAAGTTAAATTTAATAGTCAAGTGCAATGACAACAAATTAGATTTTTTCCTTTCCCTTACTCTTTTATAATGAACCTACTTTTTATTTATTAAACACTTTGCAGTGAAATATAATCATGTGTTAATTTAGTTTTGTAGCCTTAAATTAATGTCTTATAAATTTTTATTGACATAATAAACCAAATTACTCAAATGTTCAAACATTTCCTTTAAATTGACAAACAACAGTGTAAAAAAGTGATGATACAGAAAATAAATGAAATTTTTATTTCCCTACCATTATCTTCACCACATGTTAAAATGTATACCCAGTCACTGGTATCATTATGCTGTTGTTATCATTTCTGTTAAATTTCAAGCACAAGCTGTGTTTTAAAAAAAAGGTCAATCAAATACTAAAATTCAAATCAACTCACCTGTTGAACAGGACTATCAACTGTAAAGGCTTTATAAACAGCCAATGCCTGGCTTTTACTTCCTTTGCTCCAAATCACCATATTTCCAGCCACATAGAGTTCCTCATCATAATCCACTTCTCCAATTTCGCTTCCACCTTTTCTTAACTGCCAGCTTTCCTTCAAAATTTACATATGTAAGACATGTTCAAGCACTGTTTTTATTTCTTTTTCAACAGTATGGAGCAAGATTTATTCATTAAAATCAAACACCCATCCAGATACAAGCCTCCTTCCTACTCTCTCTTTTTTCCTGTGGAATAAGACTCAGTAGAGCCCAACTCTTAAAAGGTTTGATGCCATTGACTGTTAATGGGGGGGGGGGGGCAGGTATGAATTAGGTATCTTACAGGATTTCATGAATTTGCTCAAGAATTCTTTATATTAAATGTTTTATATTATACTACCATATTATGCTGCCAAAACTATAAACTAACAAAAATTATGCCTGACCTATATATACAAAAATTAAACCAGCAAGTTTGGGAGACAAAAAAGAAATAATAAGCATATTGGGAGAGGGGTGAAGAGGGAGCAGTGTGGTACACATGGGACACTGGGGAGCTTATACACCATGCAGATTTCCCTGCTTCACAAATGCACATCCATTCACCGTCCTTCCCTTGTCCCAGCTGTCAAAATGAGCAAGGTAGAGAAAGGTTTAGATTTGTGACTACACAGACTTCCCCTCCCTGAGGTTTTGGTATCCCAAAAAGTAAGAAAACGGAATAAGATGAGAACAACTGACTTTCTGACACACACTTACATCTCATCCCCCTATTTAAAAACTAGTACTGCATCTACTCTTGTGGCATTTTTCTCCTCTAAGAACATGGAAGTTTTTAGCAGTAGGGACCATTTGTAACTCTACTAGCTAACCATCAAAACATGAAATCTGGTCCCACATACTAAGTGGAAAAAGAGGTTTAAAATGGATGAGAATGATAGTAACTCTCATTATAACTCCATGAGTTACATGTCTAATTAACAGCTATGACACTGTAATACAGTAAGTTCATTATTTTTAGCTCGATTAAAATTACCAAATCTTAACCTCTACCCTAGAAATACCATCATCAAACTCATTTCTCAGCTGCATCTAGTAGCCTTACATTACAAGTAGAACACATCTCTCTACATTTCAAAAACAAAACTGAGAATCTTAAGGGAACCTTCTGTTTCTCGTGGATTGTAACCTCCTGAAGAGATCCCACCAAGCCAGCAGCACCATCAGAAGACCATAACTCAGACGCTGGCTGAAGCTGACGAAGCTGAAGATTCAAAGCATTAGGGTGATGCTTGCAGTGGTCTCGACCAAAAGGAACAAATTCCTGCAAATCCCCAGCTGCAATCATTGTTGCCCTTTCTTCATAGAAGTTCGACATGGGTTCCAGATATCAACATTATTTCTGTATGAATTCAAACACACTCTGGTCAGCTGTTGGAGTCAAAGCCAGAAGAAAAATATCATAAAATGTTATCAGAAAAATCATTAATCCTTGGATGAGTGTCACACAATCCTATGCATAACATTGTACGTATACAAGTAATCGTAACATCAAAGGGCGCCCCAGCTCTGACTTTTTCAGGTAATTACACTTATCATTTTACAGTTACATTACATTATCATCACATAATTAACATTACAGCTACACTTTAGTTGCAGACGAATCAACAGTTAACACTGTAGGAAACTACTGGGTTCAGACAAGCACTTATGTCCCACAACACCTATACCACACATTAATTTCTCCACACTTTACACTGAAGTATTTGGACCAGTTTTATACTAAATGGCTCTCAACATTAAGGGCATTTCTGTTCAGATGCTGGAACCTCATTTGACAAGCACACCTAAAGGATCACTGGCATACTGAAATGAAACAAACAAACAAAAACCACTTATTACTTCTAATTCATCAAAAGTTGAACTACTTACAGCTTTAAGAAACTATCAAATGCCATCAGTAATCTTGAGCTCCAATCCACCCAAACATATAACTGCAATCAATTCCAATTTTTGGTCCTAACCCAAAAATCAAGTCACAAATAAAGTAACTCTGGCAATGGGACAGTCCTGCTTGTTTGAAAATTTATGAGTCCTAGCCTTGAATTATCATAATTTATTAGAGTTCAGTTTATTACTGCAAAGAAATGGATGAGCTGTGGGTGGAAATATAGCCCTCTGCTTCCAAAACATTTCTATATGCAATACCCAGCAGACAGTCAAGTTCCAACCCCATATGGGCAATGTGGCATATACGGTGGGCGCCAGTTTTGTCTCCAAGACAACACTTATATAAGAAAAGGGTTTTGTGCCCTGACCAGTGTGGCTCAATTAATTGGAGCATTCCATACACCAAAAGGTTGGGGGTTTGATTCCCAGTCATGGAACATACCTAGAGGCTACGGGATCAATCCCTTGTCCGGCATTAATGGGAGGCAACCAATCATGTTTCTCACATCCACGTATGTCTCTGTCTCTGTCTCTCTCTCCTCCTCTATCTTACTCTCCCCTGCCCCTCAAATCAATAAACATATATTTTTTAAAGGGGTGGGGGGTTGTGGCATCACAGTTAAGCTACAATCCTCAAATACAGAAATCAAAACAAACATTCATGTCAGCACTATAGGCAACCATTAAAAACAGTGTTTGAAACACATTTACAATGAAAAGTTTAATTTGACTTAGTTTCTCCTCTGAAGTCTTTGTGGCCCCAGCAGCTTTCTTGGCTACAATATCTCAAAGCCTCTGTGGTTCCTATGCAGCTCCTCTAGAGTTGCGGTTATTTTTGCTGTGAATTAAATGCTATTTCTGAGATAACTGTTATGTTATAATCATGACATTTTTTCCTCTTTCCAAGAAGTCAGTATTGAGACCACTTAAACTTGGGACATGACTGAAAGAGTGCCTAATAAAACTTACCAAAAAAAAATCATCTGGTCTTCCTAAATTTTAGTCAACAAGATAACCAACATTTAAAACTTTGAGAGAAAATTACAAAATTATTATAGAATTATCTTCACAGTACAACATCATTTTGTGCTGATTAAGGCAATATACTGAATACTTGTACAGTACCACAAACTAATATGTGTACCAGGAGCAATATAATGAGCTCATATAAAAGCACCGTATTAAATTGATGTGCTAAAAACAGGACATCTGCATTGCTCACTAGGAACAAAAACTACCCTGCCAAAGGTAACCACCAAGCTCGTTCAAGAGGAAACCCAAAGACACACCGAAGGTACCAGAGTTGAGTCTCGGCAAAAGGGCAGAGCTTCCTCGGTCTATCTAGGGGAGGGTGAAAACAACAGACTAAGAGCCTGGGCCTCAGAAAACCCTGTCCGAAGAGAAGGGGCCGATCGGGGAGCTGAGGCCGCACCTGAACACCGCGTTTTAGCTAAAGAAGGAGGCCAGCGAGGAGAGACGCGGAAAGGTGCACCGCAGAGCCCAGCCCACAAGACACGCCACCCCTGTGCTCCCGGTCCTCTCTCCGGTTCCGAGCCACCAGGCTGGTAGTGTGCGAGAGTTAGGGGACTTGCGGCGACCACCAGCGCCGCCAACCGGGCCCTTACCTGAGTAACTCAGGACGCCTCAGGCGCAGCGAGCCCTGGCTGCGCCCCCAGGGCAACAGCAGAGTCGTTTACCGGGACTCCTCCGCCGCGGCAACTTTTCATTCCCTCTCCTTCCCCCACTGCTGAAGAAGAGCGAGCAGCAGGTGAGGACGGCGGGCGTAGGGTTCCCCGCTCAGGAAAGGCGCTCAAATGGATACGTCCATCTTGGTTTCCCGTCCTGCTTCGCGCAGGGCCAGGGGGCGGAGCCTTGAGAGACACGGAAGGAAGCGCAGCCGCCTGAGGTCCTGGCAGCTGTAGCAAGCCCTTATGAGGAAAGATGCTGGAGCCAAGTTGGCTGGGTACCACCTTCTAGCTGGGTACCAGCTCCTTCCCAGCAGAGCATCCAGCTAGGAAGCAGAACCAAGTCAGCTAGTATCTATCTGTATAGTGACAGGACCCTCCTGGCGTCCACATTTCCCGAGGTCATGCCACTAGGAACCTGAACTGCCTCTTAAGTCTGAACTAGCAGACTTTCCTCAGGTTAGTTTTGCTGACCCCCAGATGGGATGTACCTGCCTCCAGGTTTGGGGGAAGAGAAGGAGCATGCTGATTTTCTCTCTTTGCTAGTGCACTTTAAACCTGTAGGACCCGACCCTTTGAAAAGTTGAAAGTATGGAGGTCCTCACAAAAACACTGTGTGCAATTTCTGAGCTTCACATACACACCCCCAGGTGATTCCTAGACATGGGTTAGGAATGTCAGCTTTATCCTGCCCTCCCCCTCTGTGGATTTAACTGTGCAATATCACACTTATGGGAACTAGAAAACTTTCTTGAGCTCTAATCTCCCATTGTGTAGTATCTCTAGGTTAAAAATATCAATGGACATCCTATTACTTAAGAAATAAAGTTCAAATTCTTTATCCAGAAATGTAAAATTGGCTGAAACTTTATGTCTGAACTAAAATGGTCTCCTGAGAGTCCCCAAACTCTCCTTGCACTTTGTGGCCTTGGTATCTGGGCACATCCTCGTCGCTTTATTTGGAATGTCAGCCTTCAGGGTTTAACTCAAATGCCTCTTCTCAGAAGACTTCACTCCAAGAAGGAGCCTGCTGAGAGCTGAATACCTGTAACTCCCCCAAATTCCTATGTGGAAACCATACACTGTAAGTGACGTGTTTGGAGGTGGTACCTTCAGGAAGTGCTTAGGGCATGAGGGTGGCGCATTCATGAGTGGCATTAGTGCCCTTCCACCAAGTGAGGACACACCAAAAGTGCCACTATCAGTGAGCCAGAAGGCAGGCACTCAGAAGATACTGAATCTGCCAGCACCATTATCTTGGACTTCCTAGCCTTCAGAACTGTGAAAAATAAAGTGTTATTTATAAGCCACAAGATTTATGCTATTTTTGTCTTAGCAGTCCAAAAAGACTAAGACCAGGCTTCTCTTTAGAATGTAAAGTAATCTGCCTTGCACTCTAGTCATTTCCCTAAAACCGAAATATCCCAAACTGCCCTGGCCTGAGGATACAGGGGGAAAATTTTGATCCATGGGAATATCACTGTAGGAAGCAGCTAAAAATGAGCACCCAGAGGGAAAATAAAGCAGGACCCTCACCATTATAATCTAATGAAGAATTTAAAACAGGAGGCGGGGAACAAAAGGAAGTCATATCTCACCAGTTACCTCAGCAGTCCTGAGCCTGGTCCGATAAGATTGCCAATGTCTTCCAAACATCAGAAGCAAAAATGGTGCAGCAGAAGGGGAGTCCTTGAGACTCTGTGCTGGGAAAGAAGCTGCTGTAACAACTTCTCTAACTAACACAAAGAGCCTCTACTAACTGAGAAAGAAAGCCTTTCTAGTTGTGCATTATTCCCAAAATTTATAAGAGGGAGGAGGGGGAACCTAAGAGCTGACTAAGGTATACAACCTGTAAACCCCAGTAGTCAGTACATTCAGATTAGCTGAGTGCCCACTTGTAGCCTTGGCTCAAGTGTATAGAACAAGCTTACTCACTTACTAACAAGCTTACTAACAACTGTATTTCCCCTATACATGGGGCATTCAGACTAGCCAGGTGCCTGCTTGTAGTTTTGTGCTGTCTGTTTCATAAATAAACTTGCTATCTCATTTCCACTGTCTGTATTTGTCTCTCACTTGAATTCATGTCTTGAGAGACAAGAACTGAGAAACAATTTCCAGAGGGTCCCCGACTCCAGTCTTTCCTGGTAATAGGAACAAAGCAAAAAAAAGCTGTTTCTTAAGTCTCCTTTCTTCTCCCTCCAGTGAACTGTTCTGAAGCACGGTTTCTCCACACAGCCAGTCAGATGTCCTGTGTGACTAAGTGCACACACCTGCCCAGCAGTCAGCTAAGGTTCTGGCAGCCCAGTGAAGCAGTGCCAGTGCAGGACTCCATTCTCTATGTGGGGCTAAAGCATCAGTAAGCATCAAACACGACCCCGTCAGCTCTGTTTTCTAGGGAAACCAACAGCACAATCCACAAAGAGTGTCTTATGCTGCTCATTGGTCCATCTGTGAGGTAGCGCCACTGACAGGGTTCACCAGCTCTCCCTTCTGGGTGTTTATTTGTCTGCCCATAAACCCTCTCCAGATGCCTCCCTGTGGCCTCAGCCAATGATGTTCTCTGAGAGGATACCAGGCCTATGCTGACAATTCCCCTCCAGTACTCCTAAAGACCCCTGGTCCTCAGGTGCCAGAGCAGTGGCTTCTTTCCTGGCAGAATGTGTCACTTGGCCCCCTGCAGCACTCCAGTGTCACTGAGAACACTGCTTGGACTCATGATTGACAAAGTCTCTTAAGAAAACAAATCCTCTGCTTCTGCCTTGAACTGCTCTGCTCATGGGTGTCCAAACCACACATCTGGTGGTTTCAGAGAACAACCATCTCCTGTTTTCTCCATCCTCCTCCCATCCTGCCCTGCTACCATTGGGCATCTGCTTCCACAGAACACAGGTGCACCGGCGTAGACTCCTACAGGCCACCAACTTGCTGCTCTTCCACTGTGCACTCCAAACAAGGAACAGTTCCCTTCAGGACCCCTGAGGTTGCACTTTGGATACAGATACAGATATGTCTGGTATAATATAGACCTCTTTTTTTGGTGTAGTCATTCCACTTGTTAGCAAAACTCTCCAGATAGAATTGGTATGCAAAGAAAATTTTGAATAGATCAAATCCTTATCTCTCACTTTTAATCTGTTTATGACAAAACACACAGGTCTCTGCATTAGTAGTTATTGCTGCATAACAATATTACTACAAACTTCATGGTTTAAAATAACTTTTATTATGTCACAGTTTCCATGGTTCAGTAGTCCAAGCCCAGCAGAGTCTTCTGCATAGGGTCTCACAAGGCTATAGTCAGGGCCTTGTTCGGGGCAGTGGTCTCATCCCAGGCTGTGTTCTGCTTCTGGGCTCACACAGAATTTGGGTGACACAATTCAGACCACAGTATATATAATATATCCAGCTGGAGATAGATGCCAGTTGATGGTGGAAGGTCATGCCCAGGTAAAATTTAAACAGATGCAGACAGATTCCCAATTGAAAAGGCTGCAGCAGTGACGTTGCCAACAGCAGTTTCTCATGATAGCTGCTGACTTGCTCCCAGTCTGGCCTGGGGATTTCTCATTCTTTAAAGTTTTGACCAATCGGATATCAAGTAGCTCAAGGCAATCCCTAGATGCCTACTAGGCCTCAAAACCTTTTTTTAAAAATGCAAGCTGGCCATGCCACTGCTGTGCCAGGCTCCTCAGGGACTCCCCACTGTCCTCAGGGCAGAGCTCTAGCCCTGCCCCTCAGCCCATGAGTCCACCAGGACCCCCTCCAGTCTGGTCTCCAACCTCATGCCTCACCACTCTCCCCGCACGCTCTGGAACCTTCTGTACCCATCCCCACTCATTCCTTCCTCGTTCTCGGCCCTTTTTATTTACATTCCTCCATGGAGGGCTCTGCCACCACACGTTTGCTTGCCCAACTGGAACTTGAACTTCACTACCCCTGATACCTACTCCAGGAAGTCTTCCCTGACCACGCCCTATGCCCAAGTCTGCACTGTGCTTGGATTTTTCTCTGGGCTGTGATGAGGTTCAGGGGTGAACTTGATCCTGGGTCAGCGTCCTCCTTTAGCCTGAGTTTCTCAATGGCCTGGACAAGGACACA
>CM052543.1:88100882-88118252 GCA_028533065.1 Trachops cirrhosus | reverse complement strand
CATCAGCTAGCAGCACTACAGGTGATTTCCAGGAGAAAGAGAGGCACCCAGTTAGAAGGACAAGGACACAAGGTCTCATAGGTCCCATAGCCAGGTTGACAGGGTGGGGGTGGGGGCGTATGCCTCCTGATCTCTCATGTGGAAGGGTTCCCAGGACACAGAGTGTACAGGAATGGGGGCAGGGAAGGGGGAACCTGCGACATCTCAGGGATCCTTGTGTCCTGACGCTCAACCCAAGCAGGTTCAAACAGGAAACTACCTGACAGCCTGCTACAGCTTCCTCTGTGTGGCCTGTGATCAGGACAGCAGGGAAGCTGACAAACACGAGGCTATGGTGACAGTGACCCTCAGGGCATGCCCACCCACACACTGACACTTGAATCCAGAAGGCACATTAGGCCAGGCAGTAGGTGACAGGATGGCCCCGTATGTGCATTTTATGACAAAACTGCATTATCAACTTGTTCCTAAGTGGTGCCTGTGTCTTTACTGAGAGTCTAGAAAATGAGTTACAGAGAGCTGAGAAGGTCTGTAGAGATCACACCTCATACGTCCACATCAAGGGGAATGTAAAGCTCAAAGGGTTTAGGAGCTGTCCCAGCCACCAGGGAGAAGGCACCAGGCATATGGATGAGTAAATGGATGGACACAGGGCAGAAATAGAACAAAAACTACCTTTGCTCCACAGAAATGCCTTTCATTTTAGAGTATTTCAACTGAACATTTTCTTAACTAAATAATTTCTCAACACCATTATTTCTTAGATGCATTCTTTCTTAAAAATTTCAGAGACATGCATTCATAAACTTTTAATTATTCATATAGAATTCCATTACCCATTAGTGTCCTTCATCAAACCTCAAAGGTTCTGACATAATGTTCAGGTATTTAAATGCCTTAAATTCCCTTCTAAGCCCTGGTTAAATGATTCTCCTCATCATATGTGTAGCCTCCATGGGAAGATATGCTCCCAATGTAAGTGCAGAGTGTAATCAGTGGGCCACTGATACCTGATATCCAGGTAGTTTCCAGAAGGAGCAAGACCAGCCACCTCTAATGTGGGCCATCAGACGTGGCCACTTGCCCATGTTTGCTCCCTCACCGCCATTCTGCATGATGGGCCTGTCTGGGCAGACAATCCACCACTGCCCAGGATACAGCTGAGGAGCTGGGAGCGTCCGTTGCTGAGGCCCTGCATCACCTGGAGTAACATTACATTCAGCAGCTGCAGTTGTATACCATTGTCCTGTGAAGGGGCATAGGCTGAGGGGAAACCCTTCTTTTTAGGTGGCTGAGCAGACAAGCTCAAGAGTCACCCCAGACAAGAGGAAGTATGGGTCAAGTCCTACACTTCCATCTCCTGTGTGGCTTATTGCTGTAGGTGGGAGGTTATTGTCCCCACATCCCAGGACTGGTGGGAGAGCACTCCCATCTCCTAGCTGTGTGACCTAGTGCTATAGGTGGAGATGACTGTCCCCACCTCCTGACACTGAGGTACATGTTGCTGCACTTCCCAGCCAGACTCTTCCCTAGAGGCAGTAAGGGAGCTGTTTAGCCTCGAGCTGTCTTCAGGGGACCAAGTTCAACAGAAAACAAAGCTCTTTCCTTGTAGTTTACAAATGTCCCAGGGTCCACTCTGATTTGACCAGCTTGGGATGGACCCAGTTCCTGAGTCCCTGGAGCCAGGATTCAGTGCCCTGACTGGCCAGGGCCACTTGTCTACCCACATGGATTGGAGAAGGGTGGTCCCAGGGAAAGGAGGGAGGGGGATGGATGCTGAGTATCTCCCAGAAATGAAGAGGATGCTTGGCTTGAGGCCACCCTTCATCCTAATCTGTCCTCTCCCTCACAGGGCTGGGCTCCTATTGGTGCTCCTGACAGGAGTATGTCCCCAGCCCCATCAGCACTCATTACAGGGCATTGCCATTGTTTTTTACCCCATGTCTTTCTCTTCAAATTCTTCGCTCCATGCATATTTTTTATCCAGCTGATGTCAGAGTGTCTTCTTAGATCTCAACTAGTAAGGGTAGGAGATAAAAGGTAGTTGCCCAAATAATGCAGTGTCATAGTAGTGCAATGGGAAGTGAATAAAGGACAAAAATGAAGGGCTCAGAAAAGCAATTCTAGGATCTCTTTGAAGGCCCTGAGAAATAAAGGAGCAGCAACCAGGAGCCAAAAACATATAATTGATAGAGAGGCTGGGCTGGAGTACATAGTGTTAGGTTTGTTAGGGCTGCCAATACAAATCCTATGAGGCCAACCCCCTACCTGGGCCCCTGTAGGCATAGAGCCCACCTCAGCAAGAGCAGTGGGATTCTGCACCCTGCAGGCAGCTCACATTTTCAAGAGGAAGTTCCCTGTCCCCATCACCAGAGTGGTCATCTTTGACTTTCCCTGAGGCCAAGCAGTGAGAGGACAGGAATATTACCCCTATTGGAACTCCTTGCACATGGAAGGAAACAGATCAGCTTTTCAAAGGTTTCTAGAAGGTAGTGTTTAAGATGGATCTACCAGGTCCTAAGCAGGAGGGATTGAGGACCTTCAGGCCAACACTTTTAGGCACAGCTTCTCTTCATCCCACTGTGGCCCTACCCTTGTCTCATGGCTCTAGTGACCATCATTCTACTTGCCTCCCAACCTGGGTTGCTGTATGCAATACCTCTATACCCTGGTACTTGGATCCTCTCTTACTGGCACATGGTAGTGCATCTCTGAACCCTGAGAAACTCTCCCAGCTCCAGCTGGCTCTGTTCCTCTGCACCTGCTACTTTGCAATGTGCCTATTTATCTTCAGGTGCAGCAGCTCTTGTTGGGCTTCTTGCCATTGTGCACCAGGCCAGGCTGGAGACATAACAGTTACCTAAGCTGAGCCAGAAAGGCTCTGATTGCAAGGAAGGCAGTAAAGAAGGGAGGGAGGAAGCAGTAGGAGTCATGTGTAATTCACTCCCTGGGCTCTAGGTCCCTCCACTGTCCACTTGGGAGATGAAGGACAATCCTTACCTATAGGAGGCAGGAAGCCTTGCTCCCGGGGCAGGACTGGTTGAGGCTGCCTGAACACTATTCTCAGCAGGGATTTTGATATGGTTCTGAGAAGCGCTAATATATATGCAGCCCCATACTTGATGACAAACACAGATGCTTTCATGAATTGTTTTAGGTTATAAGGGAGAAACTGCCTATGAAGATTCACATACTGATAAGTAGCTTGTAAATACTTTCCATTCTGAATAGTAGAGGAATAGAGCTTTGGGTTACCATTTTAAAGAGAAGGCAATTATTCCTGCTTTTTGGCCTGCCAGTTGGAATCCAAGTACTGTAATATACTTATACAACTTACTTGCCAAGTACTTGGGGAGAAGGAACCAAAACACAGGCATCAAAGCTAACTCTAATTCACTTATAGTTGGTCCACTTAACCTCCTGAGAAAGGCGTATCCTCAGGTGTAATACCTGAGAAATTTCTACATACACCACTGCTAATGAATGCGTCATGTTCTGCCAAGTTCCCAAACTGGGACAGATGATGTCCAGTTATCTCACCTGCAGGCCATAAGGAAGGGTCCAACAGAGGGCAAGGACATCTGCTGGACGGTGGAGAAGGCTGGCTGCAGAGGGGAGTGTGCAGTGCACCCAGCACTTTCCAGACATTGAGCAAACCCACAACTTCTCTAGACAGGCATACTCTATGGAGCTCAATGAGTCTGTTTCAGGAAGGGTTCCCTGGGCAGCTGACTTTGACATGGAGATTAATATGTGGCGTTTTGTGTGTGGGGGGTGCTCTTGGGTTCAACACCTATGGAAGAAGGGAAGGAAGCAGCCTTGGTCAGAGGGAGGTGGGGTATAGTCTCAACAAAAGCCTCAGCTGAACCCATCGAGAGTTCTGAAGCTTGATGGCCTTTTGAGTTGTCCTGAGTTGGGTTGAGGGACAAACACTTCATACCTCAGCCTCAGCCAGTCACTGAATGCATGCTGTCTCCACAGAGGAGGGTATGACCCTGGGTGAGGAAGCTCTCTTCACTTGGGGGTAATTCCTGAAGAGGGCTGTCAGCCAGCAACACTCCCAGCAACTAGGGCCCTTCAGTAGTGAAAACAGATCTGGAGAGTTTATCATGGTGTCTACTATTCCTTTGCTACTCAGATTCACTTCTTTGTGTAAGTTCTGGGAGCAGCTCTACTTTTCCTGAAGGAAAGTGATGGTTAATGGGATGAACCACAGTCCCCAGCACTGCAGCTGATCTTAAAGCCCAACTGATAATCATCATCTCCCCGACTTTACTATATTTTAGAATCTTCTAACTTTCAGGAAGCACCCCTGCTGAGTCCCTGGTAACCACGCCATTTTCAGATGATGGCTGCCGTACCTGTCTATTTACCATTAAAACTGAGCAAGGGTCCAACACCCAGATGGATCATCTGGGTGCCAAACATCTTCCTTTTTACTCCATTGTGTAAGCACAGCCCTGGCTCTTCCCGATGAGCAGAATCAATTGCTCCTGCCAGCGGAGCCTCCTGCTTCTTTCCTGCTGGCCCCTTGGCATAAGGAGCTCAAGGTGCCTGGTGGCCAAGTGTAAACTAAAGTTCAGTCCTGACTGGTGTGGCTCAGTTGGTTGGGCATCATCCTGCAGAGAGATGTTGCCGGCTTGATCCTGGATCAGGGCACATGCCCGGGTTTAGTCCCAGGTCAGGGCAATGGATTGATGTTTCTCTCCTTCTTTCTCCCTCTCTTTAAAAATAAAATATTTTTTAAAAAAAAATTCAATGGTACTGTTGCTATATCCTCTAATGGAAGTATTTCCTTTTTGGGGACAAGGGCCTCAAAATCCTCAAAGCTCAGGGTTGTGGTGACAGAAATACCTGCAGTGGGATCATGGGGATTAATGGTAAGAAGAGTCACTCCTACTTCCACCCCTTGTTCCCTGGACCTATACATTCTTCTTATTGGTACACAGCACCATGTTGATTGTGCCCCATCAATAGATGGCAGGATCTCTGTGCTGGCATCTCAGCTGTGCCTTCACATACCATCCCATCTCTGTTCGGGCTGGCATCTTCTGGATGGCAGAGAACGAGATAGGACCAGTGGATCCCATGGTCACGTCCCACTGTCATGCCTCCTTAGCTGTGTAAGGGGTCCTTTGGTCTGATGTGATGTTATGTGGGATCTTCTACCCATGGGTCAGACATTCAGTAAACACTCAAGAAAGTGGTGCTAGCTGAGGCCCTACAGACAGAAAAGGCAAATTATATCTAGAATGTGGCAACTGCAGTCAAAATAAATTGCTGCCATTTCCAGGATGGAAGGTATCAAATGCAGTCACCTTATCATCACGTGGCTGGTTGTTCTCTTGGAAGAAGGCTGCCATTTGTGGGGCACAGCAGTGAATTCATTGCTGACAGGTTGGACATTCACAGCCTCTGTCAGTGGAGCCCATGCTCTTAGGTCCATGTATGGCTCCTACCCCTGCCCCCACAGCTACTCCCTTCACATGCCCATTGTGCCAGTAATGAGATGGTTAATAGCATCTAGCTGACCTCAACTGGTGAGTCATTCTACCTGGTTGTTCAGGTTGTTCTTTCATGTAGATGCTCTCTGGTAGGCATTGCATACTTCTTGCCCACCCACATGCCTCTATGCTACACAGACCTCTTTGTCTTTGATCTTTTAATCTTTCTCCTCCCAGGCCCTGATCAGCCAGCCAAGACAACTGCTAGTTCCATGAGTCTGTACATATTTTAACCTTGGCTACGTTTCTGTCCACGCCAAGTGAATGACCAGTGCACCACTGAGAGCACTTATCCACTGGGAGAATTTGCCTTGCCACTGTCTTTTAAGATCACCCCAGAGTGGAGTTATAGTGCGCTGAGCCATCATTCATTTTTGGTTTGCACTCACATCACACATTGACCTATCAGTGATTCAAGCTTTGCTTTTTTTCCTGTGTCTACTTGTCATAAAGAGGCCCCACCTCCTATGCAGGCATACACCTGAGCTGAGGGAGAGGCGCTGGTACAAAATGATAGGTGACATGGATGGCTAGGCTATTTGCTTGTGCCCCTGGCCCCACTTATGCCCAGTTCTGGTTGTACTGCTTCTGTCTTACTATGGATTATTTTGGGGCCTAATCAACTTTATGTTTGGTGATCTGATAGGCGGAACGTTAACTTATATGGGGCAAGCTCATAAGGAAGTAGTTTGGATCAACTTAAAAATATACAAAGGGCCCTGAAGGAGTGGTTCAGTTGGTTAGAGCATCGTCCCATACAACAAAAGGCTGCAGGTTTGGTCCCCAGTCAGGGCACATACCTAGGTTGCAGGTTCAATCCCCAGTCAGGATGTACACAGGAGGCAACTGATGGATGTTTCTCATGTCAATGTTTTTCTTTTCCCTTCTCTCTCTTTCTCCCCCTTTCCCTCCCTCTAAAATCACTAAACATATCCTCAGGTGAAGATTAATTAAAAAAATACACACACACACAAAGGAAATTAAGTTTTTCAACAATGTTTTGGGATACACAAGCAAAACAAGTTTGTTGATAATGGATTGGAAGAGATGTTAAGTCAGAGATGTTACAGTCCAAACAAAAAAAAAGTGGTAGAGAAAATGGTATTAACTGATTTTTAAAATTCTGAGGAGGAAGAAGTGATAGATGCAGAAATGGAGACAGCAGGCACATTTATGCTATCCTTTTAAAAGCAAAATCTAAGCTGTGAAAGGAGAAGGGTGTGGCATCTGAAAAGAGTTAAAGCTTCTTTAATTTCAGGCTTTAGAAGATGGACTTGATTGTGGTTATACTGAAAAAGCCAGTGGAGATGGGAAAATGGCGGGACTAGAGGGGCTCCGCTGGAGTTCTCAGCACTCATGTTGATGAACAAAACAAAATGAAAACAGAAACAAAACAAAAAAACCAAGCAGGAGTTGTAAGCTGTAATCAAGGGAAGCAAGAAAGTAGGAAAGTTCGACCTCTCTGCCAACTGTCCCCTCCTGGCCAGCTGCCCACCATAGAGAAAAGCCTGGCTCGACAAAGCATCAGCTACTATTTTCTGTTACATACCCATTTCTCCTTCCCTGCTATGAAGGGAAACTAAACATCAATGCCAATACCCAGAGCAAAATCAGACAGTCTGCATAAGACAGATATAAATTTCAGCTCCCACTAAAGCATGATTTTCTCTTTCGCTTGTTGGAAAAACATCTTTTATTAAGAACATCTAAAATTCATCCACCAGCTACGGTAGGTAGAAGTTAAATTCTAATGCACTGCCTTGAAACAGCACAGCCCCTTTCACATCATGATGACCCTCTACAGCATCTGTTTGTTTGCCAATAAGGTTCTTAATGTAAGTGCAGGAGGCGGGAGTGGGGGTGGGGGTAGGGAGAAGGCAACAATTTAGTGCAAGGTTTTCCTATTGGACGTCTAGCAGCTTCACTTTTTTGAAGTTGGAGACAGAATAGTCCTTGAATGCCTTTCGAGATCATTTAGCCAGGCTGTTCATGGCTGCTGCAGAGTAGGTTTAGGAAACCTGTTCACTTCCTCAGCTGTGCAAGTAACTCCAAAGGGTTACCGCATTTCCAGGCTGAGGCGGACCACCAGCTCACATGGCTGTCCAGAAAGTGTCCTGGGCTCTAAGGAAGTAGACCCTCCAACTCCCCTCCCGACCACTGTTCCACAGAGGTTAGACAAGTGCAGACTCCGACCCCCGGGACCCGCTGGGTGCCCCATATACCAGAATCGGTTCCGAAGCAGCCAGCCGGGGAGGTCGAGGAAGGTGTGATGGCAGCTGCCACCAGGCCTCAGCAGGTTCTCCTTCCACTAAAGGCGACTATACCGTCCCGCTTACCTGGGCACCCCTCGTGCTCCCGCAGAGGCAATGCCAAGGCTCCATACCACCCTAGGCTCAAATCAGTAAGTAAGGAGACCCAGCACCACGTAGGACTCCGAAGGCACCAGGCTGTAGCCCTTCCCCCGCGGGGCAATACCGGGTGGCCCGAAGATGGCGGCGACGACTGGGCCGGACGGTCATTCCCCAGGGCGCCCTTGACTGGCTCCCGCCGCAGCGACACCTATCTTGCTAGACTGGGGCCCAGGCGCGTGAGCAGATGGGCACGAAGAAACGGTGACGAGCGCTCGGAGGGGCGAATCAGCAGCGAGGAGCTCCGGCGGAGCCCAATCAGAGCCCAGGAGGCGGTGACACGAGTAGGTCGCTGGTGGGAGCTTGTGTGGCGAACGCTGAACGCCGCGGATCGAGCGCTCCGCCTCGCTACTTCGCACGCGGTCTGCACCGCAACTCCTGAGAATATTGAGGAGCCCGGTGGCCGCTGACCGCCTGGTTCCCGTTCCCGACAGCGGCCCACGAGCGCCTCCTGCAGCGGTCGCGGACCACCGCTTTTAAGGGAATCCTTCCTCAGTGGCTGCTGCAGAGGGACATGACGGGTTCGGCGCCGGCCAAGTAGGAGAGTCGGCGGACGCTGCAAAGTCCTCCTGAACTTGTTCCTCCTCCGTCCTAGGAGCGGGGCAGACGGCATGTTTCCGCGGAGGCTGGCGGGCGCGGCGGCGGCGGCGGCGGCGGCGGCGCGCGCCTGGCCGCGGAGTTGGGGCCTGCTCGCCCTGCTAGCCAATCAGTGTAGCTTCGTGACGGGCCTGCGCGTGCGGCGCGCGCAGCAGATCGCGCAGCTCTACGGCCGCCTCTACTCGGACAGTGCGCGCCGGGTCCTCCTGGGCCGCTTTTGGCGCCGGCTGCGGGGCCGCTCGGGCCATGCCTCGGCGGTAATGGCAGCGCTTGCCGGCGTCTTCGTGTGGGACGAGGAACGTATCCAAGAAGAGGAGTTGCAGAGGTAGGCCCCGCGGCGAGGTCGCTACTCACCGATGGTGGCGCGTTTCAGGTGGGGAGGGCGGGACCTTGAACCTGGGTCCACAACCGGTGTTGGTTGACGCGGCGGTGGAGTAGCTGGATCCTGTTTTAGCAATCTGCGCTTTTCTTAGTTGCCTCTGTGTTAATTCTATTTGTCGGGCTAAAAATAACAGGATGTATAGATTAATGTAGGAGGGAGGTTTTGAATGGGGACCAGAACCCTAAAGAAATCGCATTTAAAAAAATAAAAGATGTTGAAGGCACATACCTGCGGCTGTTGTTCGCCTGACCTTTAACCCAGAAAGGTGCAAATGCAAGACTAGTTGCAAGTTTTACCTAAGGGGATAGACAGGCAATTTAGAAAGTGACCTCATTCCGAGTGGGACTTGGTCAGAAGTGCCAAGAGAGCTTTTGTCATTGTGACTCTTGTGACAGAATGATGACACTTAAACCTGTAAAAAAACTTGTCAGTATTTTGCTACTCCAACTAGAACTTTGAAGATACTGTTTTATTAGGCTCTGAAACCATACTGTCATAATCAAAACCTCAGTGTGGAAAGTGTGTACCATTGACTGAATTTGTTAAATCTGTGACTCCAAATCGGAGTCCTTACAGTTTTCAAGGTTTCCTAGAGAAACCTTGCTTCAGCACTTGCTTTACATTGTCTGTGTATTTTCTTTTTTAACAGATGCTGTATTCTTAAACTGTTCTTTCTCTCCACGCCATGTACACTGTGCGCCTGAACTCTGAAACTGATTTCAGGAGCCTAGAACGATCCCCCTCCCCCACCAAATGCCATGCAAGTTTGTTTATTTCAGATATTTCTTCTGTTATTCCACATTTTTGGTTTGGTTAAAAATGGAAATACTGAAGTAAAGGTAACATTGTGACCTGTAGGGAGGTGTAGCATCCAGGTGTCAGGCATATTTGTGCAACACTGTGTGAGTTGTAAGTAAATTCAAATTTATCTTAAGAACTGTATCTTAAAAAATACTAAAAAGTATCTCAATACTTCTCATAGCAGGAAGAATGACTGGTTTAGGGATACAATTTAAAGCCATAACTGCAAACAGTCTTATTCACAAATAAGTTAAGATAACAAAGCATGATTGGTAGTTTGCCTAGTTTCTGTTAATATTCTTTTGCCACTTGTCAATTTTTTTCTGGTGAAACAGTCTCAGGTGTAAGGAATTAAAGAAAACTTTTAAATTGAGAAATTATCAGTTAGCTGTTTTGATTTTCATTTTGTGTTTTTGGTGATAAAACACCCATGTTCCACATTGATGAAGTTTGAGGGGGGAATTCCCATTCGGATCTGTTTGGAGAAGAGGGCTATTGGGTGCAAAAGAGAGGGAAGATGTATGGGGGCTGGGAGCTGAATGGTGTTGGAGCCTAGGGAATAGATGACATTCTTTGGTTTACTTCGTGTGTTTTTTATGGAGATATGTCCTGGAGGCTCTGTTCAGTGCCACTCCCATTTGCAGGAGCTAGAGGGGAAAATAAGCTAGGAAATCAAAGCAGTAAACATTTGAGTTGGTAGTCACTCTCCACTGTGGCGGAAAGATAACACCACATCATGCCCAGTATTCATTCCATTTCCCTCTCTTTGGTTTGTTTCTGAAATCCAGCAGGCTGTTGAAACTCTTGGTTCTAACTCAGCTCCTAAATGGGTATTGCTCTGTGTTAAGCCGCTTGGGAATTTCTGAAGCTTAGATGAAAGCCAGTTAGAACACCTGCTGTGCTTTTTTTGGACCCTCCGCAGGGTTGTTATAGAGAAGGCCCTCATTTGTCCAGTTCATGCTTGAATTCAGTCATATACTTAAAATTTGATGAAGTCCATTTCAAGGGTTTTTTTTAATGTCTTGTCTTTTTTAAGACTTCATTTATTTTTAGAAAGAGGGGAAGGGAGGGAGAAGGAGAGGGAGAGAAACATTAATATGTGGTTGCCTCTCACACACCCCCAACTGGGGACCTGGCCTGCAACCCAGGCATGTGCCCTGACTAGGAATCGAACCAGCGACCCTTTGGTTCTCAGGCTAGTGCTCAATCCACTGAGCCACACCAGCCAGGGCTTAATGTCTGTCTTGATAGGGAGGGAAATAATATGCTATTCAACAATACCTAGGTTGTATGGTAGTTTGTTTCATAGGTCTTTGTTCTGATAGCTTGTCCTCCTTATATTTTATTCAATACAGTATTCTGGGTCCAGGTTAACTTTTTTTGCTTGGTGTTTATTCTGTTTGCTTTAACAGAGGCACTGCTGACGTCGTCATAGCTAGCTTAGAACACCTCAGATCTTTTTTGTTCTATAGTGAGATGATTTTGGGTAGCTTCCATGATGGAACACAGTTAAATATTCCTCAGGACAAGTGCATTTCTTTCATTGTTAAAGGAAGAAGAGAATAATTATCTTGTGACCCTTAAATCACAGCCTTCGGTTCTTATGTGCTGTTGCTATACCAACGTGTACTGGTACAAACTAATTCTGCGATTGCTGTCCTTATTAAAAGATAGCTCTTTGAATGTGTGCTTTACAGTGGCATGTGTTTTTTCTACTGTTGAGTTCCTATTCAGAATGAAAAAGTAACCTTGCTTTGTATTATCTTCTGTTTAATGACATCTTAACAGCAACTAGGATCTTACTAATCTAGCAACAGGAAGAAAATTTGAGAAAAGGGTGACACGCACGTGTAGAAATCAGGTCTAATGCTTAGTCTAGTATTGTTATTCAATTGGCTTCAATTAAACAAACAAAATCACTTCAGTCACTGTTTTTGGTGCTACCTGGCATTCTGTAGGCCCAGGGCAAATCTTACGGAAAAATACAATAGTAATTTTTTTATTGCTTTGGAACACTAAGAAAAAAGTGCAGGAATAAAAAGAGGAAGGAAGATAAGAAATATGAAAGGCTGAGGGAAATGTTTCATTAACCTCCCCTCTTTTTTAAAAAGTTGCACTTTGTTGCTCTAGAAATTTGAGTAAATAAATGGCAGTAAAGTTTCATACAGAAAATTGGCTGTTTTCTCATTTCTGCCTTTTAGGGCATTCTGAATACTTTTGACTTCAATATGTTATTAACTAGGTAAATAAGCAATGAAAAATCCTTTTGACTTAAAGGAGTTTTTTAAAAACCTTTGTCACTTGAGTGTATTTTATTGTTACACTCTTCTTCTGTCATCAGAACTACATAAAAGCTGACTTGAATTTTTTGAGCTTGTCTTCACGATTTTACCATTAACCAGTTGGCCGAGAATTGTAGTTAGCTAACTGATGTCCTATTTTTTAGGTGTGTCCCATAACAGTTGTACTTAAAAGTCTCTAATTTTGACAATAATTTGGAATTTGAGGAGGAGATTATCTGTAGTGAGTCAGTTGTCTTTCTAAAATTGCTGATTACAGGGATGGCTTTAATTGAATCATTTTCAAACCAATGTCAAGCTCTACAAAGGGCAGGACCCCCTGGATGAACCACATGTGGTTATAGTGATTATTCTGTTTTCTTGGTTTATGCCTTCAATTTCACCAGCTCTCCATCCAGCCTTTCTCATATATTGAACTGACTTTAGTTTTGGAGAAAGGGAAGCATTGACTGTCTTGATCCTCTTACTAATCTGCTGGTTGTGTTACTATTTTGGGAGTAATCTCTTTTGTCCTTCTTTCCTTCTTATTACTTGTTTATGTCTGTGAAATAATAAGGTTTAGACCACCCTGCCCAAACAAGATTTGGAACAGCAGGCTACAGAGATATGTGGTGAGAGGTTTTTCCTTCCTTTACCTTTGGGTAGTGAGTGACTTTGTGCACCCAGGTCTGTCCTGTCAGCATTTAGCAATTGAGACCTTTCAGAGATGTGAACCTGGGGAGATGATCATTTACATTTTCATGATGCAGTCTTGCTCCAGGATTCATATTTTGCTGTTAAAAAAATGAATATTCTTTACAAGACATTCCTTGTCCACTTAGGAACTTAGTCTCATAATTTTAATAAAGGCTGCTTATTGCTCTTAATTATGTGGGTCAGAAGCTCTGTACCACTTTGAGCCCTTGGAGGCCATTAAAAATATTGCTTATAGTCATATAGTTTAATTTCCTTAAAACCTTATTACTTTGTAATTTAGTGAGCCTCTGATATATTTTTAATAAAATATTCCTGCCCCCTTCATTATGTGATAAGAATGACATTTGAGAGTGGTACTTAGTTTTAATTAAAGGATACTTAACTAGTCCTAAAAAGTGCTGTAATTGTGCCATGTGATGCCTGACTTGTTCTTTGAGCAAATCTTGCTGTGGTTTTTGCTTTTGCTTTCTCCTCTGCAAGATCTTATTGCCTATTCTAAAGTTCTTCCCTATTTCTGTGTTTGCAGTGGTGGTGGTGGTGAATCCTATTTTGCAACATTTAATTCAAATTAAAACTTTTCTAAATTCATAAAACCTTTTCATCAGAATAGCAGTATAAAAAAGAAACTGATAATTGGTTAATTTAAGGCGAAAAGGAATTAATCAGAAAGGTGTTAGGTCACTCAGAGCATTGATAAGGCCAAAATACAGGTGGGCCAACAGAACAGCCAAGATCAGCTATAGGAATAACATCCTCAGGACACTGTTGGTGGTTTTTGTTTCTCCTAGATCGGTTGCACTGCTGCACCTCAACTCCCTCAAGGTCACTGCTAATAATCTTCAAAAGATCCTGTGCCTTTCTTATTTCCTCAGGATTCAAGTCTCTACCAGAGAAGGGGGCCACATCCCACCTATTCTGGGAGTCTCCTCAGTTGTAAAAGTTTTCAGGCAGTCAGAAACACAAATTTCTCCCTACCTAAATGTTTTCATCTAACTCCAAAGTTTAAAATTCAGAGAATTGGGATTTTAGTGCTAATCAAAACCTTCAAGATAAGTATCCTCGCTTTACAGGTTAAATAACTTGCGTAAGATAACACAGATCTCTACATTCAACATCATTTCATATTTCTCTAAACTTTTAATCTTGGGTTACCAGTATAACTTTGAATTTTTGACTTTTAAAGCATTATATTAATACAATCTTTTAATAAGAATTTGGATTATTGAGGCCTACTTTCATATTCACTTACTTGCTCAATTTATATAGTAAATAAGTGTTAAGCATCTAATGTTTACCAGGCACTTGATAGGAGCTGGGAATACAAATATGCAACAACGGATTTGGGGCCATTAAGGAATTCATGATTTAATAAGGGAGGCAGTTAGTTAAGTGTTATGTTTCTGTAGAAAAAAGTAAATGTATATGGTTAATTGTAGTAATTGTATATGGTTAAATGTATAGTTAACCTTGAACCTTGAGGATTTTTTTAAAGGTTGAAGAGGAGTAAAAGGGCACTTCAGACAGAATGTGTCAGTAGTTGGTGTTTTCTTTGTCTGGAATCATAGAAGAGTTCTATATGACATAGATAGCCAACAGTCTTTCTTTCCTATTTGCTGTTTAAAGGTGAAGGGGAAAGTACAAGCCATGCTTAAGAACTTATTATAAAATGTTTCAGATATATAAAAGATTTAAAGAATAGCGTGAATGTTACAAATACAGTCATTTTTAAGAAATAAAATATTATAAATAAGTTAAAACCGCTTCTGTACCCTTATCCAATTGAAATATCCTCTCTCCCCCAGATTATTCCAATTTGTTGTATTTTATTCCCACTCTTTTATTCATACACACACACATCCCTAAATGATGTATAATGACACATAGTATGATAGGTGTTTTGTTTTGAATGTTTTAAAGCTTTATGAAGTCCTGTACAAAATACTAACAAACTGAATCTGGCAGCATGTAAAAAGGATTCTACAGTATGAACAAGTGGGATTTAACCCAGAAAAGCAAGGTTAGTTCATCATATAAAAATCAGTTTAATATGCCATGTTAATAGAATAAAGGACAAAAACCACATGATTATCTCAATAAATGCAGAAAAAGCATTTGACAAAATCCAACCTTCTTTTGTGTTTAAAAAAGAAAATATTTAACAAACAAAGAATAGAAGGAAACTTCCTCAGCCTTATAAAGGGCACTATGAAAAACACTGCTGACAGCATAGTTAATAGCAAAAGACTGAAAGCTTTCTCCCTAAGTTCAGGAACAAGACAAAGATGTGTTCTCAACCACTCCTATTTAACACTGTGATGTAGGTACTTGCCAGGGAAATCAAGCAAGACAATGAAATAAAAGGCATCCAGACTGGAAAAGAAGGAACACTATCTCTATTTGAAGTTGTCTTGACCTTGTATATAGAAAATCATAAGGAACCCACAGGAACCTGTTAGAGCTAAGAAATGAGTTCACCAAGGTTGTGAGATACATGATCAACATTTAAAAATCATATTTCTATGCACCAGCAATGAATAATCCAAGAATAAAATTAAAACAATTTCATTTATAATAGCATCACAAAGAATAAAATATTAAGGGATAAATTTAACAGAAGTGAATGACGTGGTAAACTGCAAAAGATCATTGAAAGAAATTTTTTAAAACATGAATGAGAAGATATACTGCATTCATGGGTTAGCACACTTAATATTGTTAAGGCGACAATACAAGCCACAGCAATCTGTAAGTTCAGCACAGTTCCTCTTAAAATCATAGGCTGTTTTGTGGAAATTTCCATGTAAGTAAGCCGATACTTACATGGAAATGGAAGAAAGCCAGAATAGTCAAAACATAGTTCTAGGGGGTCGGTGGGGAGACAGATTTGGAGGACTCACCCTTCCTAATTTCAAAACTCACAATAATTAAGATGATATGGTACTGTCATACAGATAGATGTACAAATTACTGAAATAAAATAGAAAATTTAGAAGTAAACCCTTATATTTATGATGAATTAATTTTTAGCAAAGGTGCCAAGACAATTCAGTGGGGAGAGAATAGTCTTCAATAGATGGTACTGGGGCAACTGGAGCTATACATACAAAATAATGAATTTTGACCCCCTACTTCACATCATATACAAAAATGGACCAAAGACCTAAACGTAAGCTAAAACTAAAACTCTTAGAAGAAAATACTGATGTAAGTCCTTAATACCTTGATTGGGCAAAGGTCTGATACAATATTAAAAACAATCAGAGCAATCAGAGAAAAAATAGATTAAATGGACTTCATCAAAATTAAATTTTTGTACATCAAAGGTCACTAGCAAGGAAATGAAAAGACAACTCACAGAATGCAAGAAAATATTTTTAAATTGTATATCTGATAAGAGATTCGTATCTAGAATATATAAGAACTCTTTACAATTCAACAATAAAAGTCAACTCAATTTAAAAATAGTTAAATATTTCAATAGATATTTCTCCAAAGAGACACAAATGGCCAATAAGCACTTGAAAATGTGCTCAACATTATTAGTTATTAGGGAAATGCAAATTAAAGGCCACATGAGTTACCACTTCATATGCACTAGGGTTACTAGAATCAAAAGGATAGACAGTGACAAGTGTTGGCAAGGGTGTGAAGCAGTTTGAACTCTCATACATTGTTGTTGTGAGTATAAAATGGTGCAGCTGCTTTGAAAAATAATTTGGCGGTTCCTCAAAAAGTTAAACATGACCCAGCAAATCCATTTCTTAGAATCTACACTAGAGAACTAAAAACCTACATCCACACAAAAACATGTACACACACGTAACAGGTGCGACCAGACCAAAAAAAAAAAAAAAGATGGCTCAAACAGAAGAAGAAATGAAAGCCTCAGAACCAATACATTTAAGCGACTGAGAGATAGCCAACCTATCAGATGCACAGTTCAAAGCATTGGTGATCAGGATGCTCACAGAATTGGTTGATTTGGCCACAAATTAGATGAAAAAAATGAAGGCTACAATAAGTAAAATGAAGAAAAATGCACAGGGAACCAATAGTGATGGAAAGAAAGCTGGGTCTCACATTAGTGGAGTGGACAGAAGGATGAAAAAAACATACAGTCAGAAAAGAATGAAGAAATAAGAATTCAAAAAAAAATTGAGAGTCGTAGGAACCTCCAGGACATCTTTAAACGTTCCAAACGTTCCAACATCTGAATTGTAGGGGTACTAGAAGGAGAAGAGGAAGAGCAACAAGTGGAAAAGTTATTTGAACAAATAATAAAGGAGAACTTCTCCAATCTGGCAAAGGAAATTGACTTCCAGGAAGTCCAGGAAGCTCACAGAGTCCCAAAGAAGTTGGACCCAAGGAGGAACACACCCAGGCACATCATAATTACATTAGCCAAGGTAAAAATGAAGGAGAGAATCCTAGAAGCAGCAAGAGATAAGGGGACAGTAACCTACAAAGGAGTTCCCATCAGACTGTCAGCTGATTTCTCAAAAGAGACCTTGCAGGCAAGAAGGGGCTGGAAAGAAGTATTCCAAGTCATACAAGGCAAGGACCTACATCCAAGATTGCTCTATCCAGCAAAGCTTTCATTTAGAATGGAAGGGCAGATAAAGTGCTTCTCAGATAAGGTGAAGTTAAAGGAGTTCATCATCACCAAGCCCTTATTTTATGAA
>CM052543.1:88062972-88100382 GCA_028533065.1 Trachops cirrhosus | reverse complement strand
GCTTTCATTTAGAATGGAAGGGCAGATAAAGTGCTTCTCAGATAAGGTGAAGTTAAAGGAGTTCATCATCACCAAGCCCTTATTTTATGAAATGTTAAAGGGACTTATCTAAGAAAAAGAAGATAAAAAATATGAACAGTGAAATGACAGCAAACTCAGTTACTAACAACCACATCTAAAACAAAAACAAACTAAGCAAACAACTAGAACAGGAACAGAACCACAGAAATGGAGATCACATGGAGGGTTAGCAACAGGGGAGTGGAGGAGGAGAGGGGGGAAAAGGTACAGAGTATAAGTAGCATGGATGGTAGGGAGAAAATAGACAGGGGGAGGGCAAGAATGGTATGGGAAATGTAGAAGCTAAAGAACTTATGATGCATGCACATGAACTAAAGGGGGAAATGTGGGTGGAAGAGGGTGTGCAGTGTGGAGGGGGATGGAGGGGGGGGCAATGGGATAGCCGTAATAGCATAATCAATAAAATATATTTTTAAAAATGTACACAAATGTTCAAAGCCATATTATGATAGACAAAAAGTGAAAACCTAACTGTCCATCATCTAATGAATGGATACAAAAAATGTGTGTCCCCACAATGGAATATTATTTAGCCATAAAAAGGAATAAAAAACAACATGAATAAACCTTGAAAATAGATTAAATGAAAAAAGCCAGGCACAAAAGATCATAATGTATGATTCCATTTATATGAAATGTCCAGAATAGGTAAGTCCATAGAGATAGTAGATGAGTGGTTACCCAGGTCTGTGGGGAGGTAGGAATGAGGAGTAACTGTTGATAAGCATAGGTTTCTTTTGGGGATTATGAAAATGTTCTGGAATTACTAGTGATGGTTTTACAACCTTGTGACTATGCTAAAAAGCACTGAATTGCATACAGTAAAAGGATGATTCTTATGGTAGATGAATTACATCTTTTTAAAAGAGGGAGAAAATATATAAATACTCTTATAATGTAATAGGAAGACAAGCAACCCAGTTAAAAATAGGCAAAGGGTATTAAATGACTGTTCACATTCATAAACATTTTTTTAAACAATTTTTAAAAGATTTTATTTGTTTTTAGAGAGAGGAGAGAAATATCAGTGTGTTGTTGCCTCTTGCTCACCCCAAACTAGGTACTTGGCCCAGTACCCAGTTACCCTGTACTAATTGTAAGAAACTGAATTGGAAGCAGAATAAAATTTTCTCTGCCATGTCTTCATTTTATATGTGTGGGTATTCATTTGGAAAATCTTTGTTTTACCTTTCTTTCTAAAAATTAAAAATTTTTAATATATTTATATTTTAAAATTTATTTATTTCTTTTTAGAGAGAGGCGAAGGAAGGGAGAAAGAGAGGGAAACATTGATATGCAAGAGAGACATAGATTGATTGCCTCTTATACTCCCCCAATGGACGATCTGACCCCCAACCCAGGCATGTGCCCTGACAGGGAATCGAACCGGTGACCCTTTGGTTTGAAGGCCAGCACTCAATCCACTGAGCCATACCAGCCAGGGCTAATTCATAAACGTTAATAGTTAACATTTGAGGGCCAATTTACATATAAATTTATTTAATTTTTATAACCAACCTTTGAGGTAGGCACTATTATTCCCATTTTACAAATTAAGAAATGGGGACTAGTTAAGTAATTAAATATATTAATGAATTTTGGAATAGGAATCAGACTATGGAACTCACGTTTTTATTCACTTCATGCTCTTTTAAACCTATGTTACTCTTATGCAGATATTTGTGTGGATATGTCATTTCCCAGGGCTGATGCCAACCCCCTGCACCGTGCCTGTTGTTCTTCTCCTTTTCAGATCCATTGATGAAATGAAACAGTTGGAGGAAATGTCAGCTGTGTTTCAGAGCCCTGGGGTTGAGTGCCACCCACCAGAACCAAAATCCCAAACAGAAGGGAGTGAAGATTCAGGGGCCAAAGAGCAACAACCATGGGAAATGGTGATGGATAAGAAACACTTTAAGCTGTGGCGGCGCCCTATTATAGGCACTCATCTTTACCAATACAGAGGTGAGCCCAGCTTGGCTGCTGTGTAAGTGTGTTCCATGGTTGCCCACACGTGCAGGCCTTCTGTTCCTCGTATTCTCTATAAACTGTTTTGTTCTGGCTGTTTCTCAGGAAATTGCCATGTTGTACTGTTTGTTGTTTTTCCTCTCTTAGATGACAAGTGTCTCAGTGTCTTCTTTGCTATACTTTGCTGGAGGGTGTCTTTGCTGCCCTGATAAGGTTTCTAATTTCTGAATCTGCCTTTAAGATCTGTCAGAACTATAATTGAAATACAGTTAAATGATAGGAATAGGTGAGTGATGAGAGTGTGGCAAACATCCATGATTCTTACTTGTCATTCTAGTTTTTGGAACCTACACAGATGTGACACCCCGGCAGTTCTTCAATGTTCAGGTGAGTACATTTTTCTTCCCCCGTTTGGAGCCTCTAAGCCTGGAAATTCACTTCACCACCATCCACATGAACAATTTCTCTGACTCAGAAGATATTGGCTTCATACATCCATCTATCTCTGTTCCCCCTCATCTCACATTAAATCACATCTGGGTAAACATTAGACTTATGTCTTTGCTACTGGGGATGAGACCAATTTTACCCCTTTAATAACTAGTTGATGATTATAACACCCACTGTAATGTGCATGAGCATACTTCCCTCATAGGGCAGTTGGAAAGATCAAACAGAGGAATGTATTTGAATGCTTTAATATGTTTTACGAGAATTTGTAGTTTTTTTTTCCTAAACAATTTGAGGTTAAGTTATATACTTGACCCTTTATTTTAGAATCCTTTGGTATATATATACTAAAACTAGACATATTCTCTTAATTAATCATTGTGCCATTAATCATAGTTGGTAAGTTTAACATTAATGCAACATTTACCATACATAATCTGTTTATGTTCTAGTTTTATATATTGACCCATTAATGTCCTTTGTAGCGTTTTCCTCATTAGTATCAGTTCAATCAGGAGTTAGTAATTTGAAACATTTCCACAGTGAAGGTATTTTTTTTAAGGAGAATGAAGCGTCTGTTCAAAGACTGCTTTTTTGTCCTTGCGGGGAGACATGAAAAGTGGCGGCAGGACCATCCAGAGTTTTGCAATGAAGATTTTTTCCTTCCTGGATCTTTTATTTGTTTTGCTGCAACTAGTTGACGATTATAACACGCACTATAATATGCAAGTGCACACTTTCCGCTACACACTGAATTTTGTCAACTTATATTGAATTTTCGTTGGTTTGGATGTGTCTAATGGTGTCTTATTTTGAAATTCCTTAGTTACTAGTGATGTAAGAAAAATTTTTAAGTAAGCTACTTGCATTTCTTTCTGTGAGGTATCTGCTCATCCTTTTGGACTTTTTGTCTGTTTAAAACTTAGAATTGTTTTACCCTTACACATTTATATCACTATCTATTGTATGTTCCCCAGCCATACCTATTATAGAGGTTTTTTTTTCTTACACTGTTCTTTGGTTTGTCTTTTTCTTGTTAACGATTCACTCTCAAGGTAATGGTATCGGCCTACAACAAGAGATTTTAAAAGGCTCATCTGTAGTTGTAAACACAGCCATGTCTTTCACACTTCAGCACTTAAAGGTTGGATTGCTGTTTCAGGAAAAGTCCTTGGGTCAGAGGCCCAAGCCTCTGGAGAAGGCTTCTGCAACTTTGTTTTAAATCTCTTGGGTGTTTTCTCTTTCCATAAGCTGGATACAGAGTATAGAAAAAAGTGGGATGCCCTGGTAATCAAGCTGGAAGTGATTGAGAGAGACGTGGTTAGTGGTTCTGAGGTTCTTCACTGGGTAACACATTTTCCTGTGAGTATTTTTAAGTCTGGTTTTACTTTTATCACCTCCATGTGAGGCACAACAATAATCCTGATCCTTTTTTTTTTTTTTAGTATCCAATGTACTCACGGGATTATGTTTATGTTCGGCGGTATAGTGTGGATCAGGAAAACAATGTGATGGTGTTGGTGTCACGGTATGTATGGTTACCTGGGGCTTCTGCTGAGTTCTGTTAGCTGTGTCCTTCATTCACATATGTCTGTATTGGGTTTGCATTTTCTCAGTGCCCTTATAAGCGAAGCCCAGGCTATCCCAACTAGAACATGAGGTTGAAGGGATATAAGCTTTTCATTAAAGAATTTCAGTTTCTTAATATTGATAATTTTAAAAAGAAGTGCTGTCTTCAACACAAAACTTAGTGAGCTAGGAGTTACCAAAGGAACTCACTTTCAGAAGTTACTTTGTATTCATTTGTCTCAGTGATTCCTGTGTTGTATTTTATAAGGGCCAGGTTTTTAGATTTTCCTCTTAACTTTAGCTCCTGTGCTATTTATGCTGTTTTCAAGTAGACATTGATCAGTTTCCTTAACTTTTCTCTTTGCTAGTGCTGTGGAGCACCCTAGTGTGCCAGAGTCCCCAGAATTCGTGAGGGTCAGATCATATGAATCCCAAATGGTTATCCGTCCTCACAAGTCATTTGATGAGGTGAGTTTTATATCCTTTAAGAGGTGATAGGTAGTGGCTTTGGGATTTTCTGAAGGAATGCCTTTATCTGAAATGGGGAGGACGTAGGTTGCTTATAGGATAGTGGTTCTCAGAATCCACTGGAGCTTGTTACAGTACAGTGCTAGGCTGTGGCCTGAAAATTTGTGTTTTTAAGAAGTTCCCAGGCGAGGCTGATGCTGCTGGTCTGGGGACTGCACTTTGGGAACCCCTGCCATAGGCTGATGGGCCTGGGGCTTCCCCCCACGGCAATGTCCTGTTTATCTGAGATGAGATGATAGCCTCTGATTCATTAGCCTGTGGTTAGCAGCATTCTTTAGGAACTGGAGTGAGTACTTTTCCAGTCGAATTTCACCACAATGGGAAGAACATCCATGTATATAACCTTTCAAGACTTCTGTCTCCTTGTAAAATAGAGGGTTGGACCAGTGATTTTTAACATTTTTCATCACATGGCACACCTAAACTAATCACTAAAATTCTGTGGCACACCAAAAAATACGTCTTTTGCCGATCTGAGAAAAAAATAGGTATAACTTTGATTCATTCACACCAGGTGGCTGTTTTTGTGTTGGCTGTTGTAATTTTTTTTAAGATTTTATTTATTTTGAGAGACAGGGGAAGGGAGAGAGAAAGAGAGGAAGAGAAACATCAGTGTGTGGTTGGCCCCTCACGCACCCCATCCTGGGAATCTGGCCTGCAACCCAGGCATGTGCCCTGACTGGGAATTGAACCAGTGGCCCTTTGGTTCACAGTCCAGCACTCAGTCCACTGAGCCACATTAGCCAGGGCTGTTGTCATTTTTTTATTTGACACTCTTAAGGAAAAGAGACCTGTGCCCTGATGAAATAGTCAAGTATTGCATGTTTTAAAAATTCTTGCAGCATACCAGTTGAAAATTGCTGGGTTTAGACTGATGCTGTCTGCCTTCTTTAAAATGTTATGGCTTCTTTGAGAATGTTTTCTCACCTTAGTGGGGTGTTTTGTTGCTGTTTAGCCAAGTCTTTGTTGAGCATATATCTTGATGCTAGTGGTTGCTCTTTTTAGTTCTATCTCACTATGTACTTTTAGTACATGTGCTGCCAAATCAAGCTCATGTTTCATTTTATAATGGCACTTCTTTTTCTCCCCATCATTGTTTTAGAGCTGTATAAACTTTGTTCTTTAGTATGGTTTTGTTGTTTCCATCAAGTTGTTGTATTTATACCACCTGGACTGGGACTCTTAAATATGACAGAAATTGTGGTTCACCTCAGGCAGTGTGGTGTTTGGTGTTTGCGTCTCTTTTTATTGGGAGATCCCTGTGTTTACCTCTGAACTGTTTTTAGAGAAGCATTTTTCAGACCATGGCTTACTACCCATTAATGGAGGAGAAAATTAGTTTAGTGAATTATGACCAGCTTGACAAAGGAAAAGAGTAAGTAAGTAACACAGTAGAAAGTATTTGAGTGTAAGTGTATTTCATGAGACTTTTGTTTGGTTGCATAATGTGTATGAGTGCATGTCTCTGAGAGAAGCTGGGAGAGGAAACTGGGTTGCAGTGTAAAAAGGATTATTTACAGTGTGTTGTGGTTAAAAAAATGTTTGGAAGTCCTTGCTTTTGAACACAGAAAAGCAATAAGATTCTATTGATGTCACTCTCTCTTAAGAAGGGGAGTTTAGATCAGGCTGGGAACAGTGTGGGAGACAGACTTAATGCCTCTGTCCTTTCCTTTATGTTGCTTTTGAAATCTGAATCTTGTCCATATATTTCTATTTGAAAAAAAAGTGACTTGAGTTCCAGCATTGCTGCCTTCAGAAACTTATCATGAAACAGGTAAAGCATAGTTCAGCACCTGGCAGTGTGTGTTGCATCTAGTAGGCATCCAGTGAATAATTTCTTTAGCTGGCGTGAGGGACACTAGGAATTTTCTGTATGATTCTCGTAGTATATTTGTGGCAAGCTCTTAACAAAAATGTGAGGCTTGAGTTGATTTTTGTGAAAAGGCAGGTGGACTCTATATAGAGGAAACCAGGAAGGGCATGGTAGAAGGCGTGGTTCAACCAAAGACAAAGATAAGAACGAACCCTGTGTGTGTCCAACACTGCATAGAAAGGAAGGTAGAGGATAGTGGGAGTGATAGATTACATCGACGTATACAAAAGGTACTAGAAAAAGCAGCCGAGTTTGGGTTTGCCTGATGGAAAATACATTCTTGAGCTAAGAAATGGTGTTTTGTTTTACTTTTTACTATGGATGATTTGAAATGTATATGAAAGATAAAGAACTAGTGACACCCTGATGTATCCATCCGAGCTTCAAAAGACATCAGCTCACAGCCAAACTTGTTTTATCTGTGCCCTTTCCCATTCCCTGATTATTTTGAAGCAAAGTCTAGCTTTGGTATAGAAGAACCCATAAAAGAACCCTTCTATAGGTTTTTCAGTATTTATCTCAAAAAAAGATTTTTGAAAACAATAAAATCCCTAATATCAAGTATCTAGTCAGTTTAAATTTTCCTGCTTATCCATGAATTTTTTTTAGTTGGTTTATTATAGAATCAGGATCCAAATATTCAAACATCGAACCTTGTTTATACTATGCCATTGTTTACAGAATTTGCTATGACTAATATTTTATTGCCTGTTATGTGCATGATACCTTCGTATTATCAAATATGATAATTCTTACAACAACTCTGTGAGGCAGACATTATTTTACAGGTTAGGGCACTGAAGACAGAAACTTAAAGGATATATTTGAGTTTATACAACTATGATAATAATGGTCACCACTCTATATAACAATAGCCCCTAGTGCTTTATATGTGATTTGTTTCATTACAATGCTATAAGATAGGTATTAATGTCATTCCCAATGAATAGACCAATGAATTGACATGCATTAAAGTTATTTCACCTGTCCACAGTCACACAAACAGTATGTGGTAGGAGCTTAGTTTTCAATCAAGGGTAAAACTGACCTCTAAGCCCAAACAGCCAGCGTTTATGGTCTATTCTGGTAAGTGGTACAGTCACAGATTGAACCCACGTCCTCAAAATCTAGAACTGGTGCTCACTTTGTACATTTTGCTAAGACACCTCTACCCTCAACAACAACTGTCAGTGTGTTTTAGTTCCCCATCTGGCGCATGATTGATGCTTGAATAAGCAGTGAAATGACTAATGATCAGGCTGAGAAAAAAGAGAGAAAAATGAAGGTTTATGTCATTCTTGTCCTAAACCATCAGCCTCAGAATAGCAGGTTGTATATTGAATATAAAATTGCACTCCTAAGAGGAGTATAAATCCTCAGATATCTAGAATATGTCTAATTTTAAAGGAAAAATTAATTTTAATATTTTTGAGATTCAGTTATTTAATATTAGTTGTGGGTGTACACAGGGGTTAGACAATCATATAATTTATAAAGTGACCCTCTCAATATTTCAGGTACTTACCTGGCACGTACATAGTTATAGTATTATTGACTCTATTCTCTATGGTGTACTTTACATCCCTGTGACTGTTCAGTAACTACCAATTTGTACTTTTACTCTCTTCACCTTTTTTTTTCCTTTTTTAATTTATTATTGTTCAAGTACAGTTGTCTGTATTTTCCCCCCACCAGTCCCCCCCACCCCAGCTATCCCACCTCCCTCCCCTGATCCCACCTGCCCTTGCTTTTGTCCTTGTGTCCTTTATAGTTGTTCCTGAAAACCCTTCCCCCTTTTCACCCCATTATCCCCTCCCACCTCCCTTCTGGTCACTGTCAGTTTGTTCTTAATTTCAATGTCTCTGGTTATATTTTGCTTGCTTGTTTGTTCTATTGATTAGATTCCACTTAAAGGTGAGATCATATGGTATGTCTTTCACTGCCTGGCTTATTTCACTTAGCATAATGCTCTCCAGTTCCATCCATGCTGTCGCAAAGAGTAGGAGCTCCTTCTTTCTTTCTTCTATGCAGTATTCCATCATGTAAATGTACCATCGTTTTTTGATCCATTCGGCTACTAATGGGCATTTAGGTTGCTTCTAGCACTTGGCTATTGTAAACTGTGCTGCTGTGAACATTGGGGTGCATAGGTTCTTTTGAATTGGTGTTTCAGGGTTGTTAGGATATAAGCCCAGCAGTGGGATTGCTGGATCAAAAGGCAGTTCCATTTTTAGTTTTCTGAGGAAGTTCTGTACTATTTTCCACAGTGACTGCACCATCTCTTCACCTTTTTCATTCAACCCCCCCAAACACCCTCCCCTGTGACAACCATCAGTTTGCTCTCTGTATCTGTGAGTCTGTTCCTGTTTTATTCATTTATTTTGCTCTTTAGATTCCTCATATAAGTGAAATCATACGGTATTTGTCTTTTTCTCTAACTTACTTCACTTAGCATGATACCCTCTAGGTCCCTCTGTGCTGTTGCAGATGTTAAGATTTCATTTTTTATGACCAGCTAATGCATTGATATATGTACCACAATGTCTTTATCCAGTCATTTGTTGATGGTCACTTGGGTCGCTTTCATATCTTGGTTATTATAAATAACACTGCAATGAACATAGGTTTGCTTATATTTTTTCTTCTTAAATTAGTGTTTTTGGGTTTCTTCGGCTATACCCAGCAAGGGAATTTCTAGGTCATAAGGCAGTTCCATTTTTAATATTTTGAGGACTCTTCATATTGTTTCCCACAGTGGCTGCACCAATTTGCATTCTCACCAACAGTACACGATGGTTTTCTTTTCTCCACATACTCACCAACACTTGTTTGTAGATTTATTGATGATAGCCATTCTGACAAGTATGAGGTGATATCTCATTGTGATTTTAATTTGCACTTCTATGGTGATTAGCGACAGTGACGTTGAGCATCTTTTCTTATGTCTGTTGGCTATCTTTATGTCCTCTTTGGAGAAGTGTCTGTTCAGATCCTCTGCCCATTTTTTAATTGGATTGTTTTTTGGGTTTTGAATTGTATGAGTTCTTTATAAGGCGTAGGTATTAACCCCTTATCAGATGTATCATTGGTGAGTATCTTTTCCCATTCAATGGATTGTGTTTTCATTTTGTTGATGATTTTCTTTGCTGTGCAAAAAATTTTTAGTTTGATGTAGTTTCATTTGTTTACAGTTGTCTTTTGTTTCCCTTGCCTAAAGAGATGTATCAGAAAAAAATATTACTAAGAGAAATGTCAGAGTTTACCTGACATTACCTGACATAAGAGAAATACCTGTGTTTTCTTCTTGGAGTTTTATGGTTTCAAGTCTTACAAAGTCTTTAATCTGTTCTGAGTTTATTCTTGTATATGGTGTAAGAAGGTGGTCTAATTTTACTTTTTTTGCATGTATCTAATTTTCCTAACACCATGTATAGAAGAAACTGTCCTTACCCCATTGTATGTTCTTACCTTTGTCATACATTAATTGATCATATAGGTGTAGGTTTATTTCTGGCTCTCTTTCCTGTTTCATTGATCTATGTGTCTATTTTAATGCCGGTACCATGCTGTTTTGATTACTGTGGTCTTGTAGTATAGTTTGACATCAGGTAGTATAATACCTCCAACTTTGTCTTAAGATTGTAACGACTATTCAGGGTCTTTTGGTGTTCCATACAAATTTTTGTTACAGTTCTGTGGAAAAACACCATTGGTATTTTGATAGGGATTGCATTGAATCTATAGATTGTTTTGCATAGTATGTACATTTTAATGATATTCTTTCTATCCAAGAATACAATATATGCTTCCATTTATTTGTTTCTTCAATTTCTTCATTGTTTTATAATTTTCTGAGTACAGTTCTTTTACATCCTTGGTTAAATTTATTTCTAGATTTTTGGGGGGGATTTTTTTTTTGATGCAGTAGTGAATGGCATTGTTTTCTTAGTTACTTTGATAGTTCATTATTGGTGTTTAAAAATGCAACTGATTTCTGAAATATTTTGTATCCTGTTACTTTGCTGAATTCATTTTTCAGTTCTAGTAGTTCAATTGAATCTTTAGGGTTCTATATATATAGGTATAGTATCATTTCATCTGCAAATAATGACAGTTTTACTTACTCCTTTCCAATTTTAATGCCTTTTTTTTTTTCTTGTCTGATTGCTGTGGCTAGGACTTCCAATTCTATATTGAAAAAGTGATGGAAGTGGACATCACTTGTTCCTGATCTTAAGGAAACTCTTAGTTTTTCCCTGTTGAGTATGATGTTAGCAGTGGGTTTGTAATATATGACCTTTATTATGTTGAGGTGTGTTCCCTCTATTCCCACTTTGCTGAGACTTTTTATCATAAATGTGTGCTGGATTTTGACAAATTCTTCTACATCTGTTGATATAATCATGTGGGGTTTTTTTACCCTTCATTATATTTATGTTAATTGATTTCCACAAATCAGTTTTAAACCAGCCTTACATCTTAGGAATAAATCACACTTGATTGTGGTGTATGATCTTTTTAAATGTAGTGCTGAATTTAGTTTGCTAATACTTTGTTGAGGGTTTTTGCATCTATGTTCATTAGGAACATTGGTCTATAAATTTGTTATGTGTTTATGTGTTTTTGGAATCAAGATAACATTGACCTCATAAAATGAACTTTGTGAGTCTTCCCTCTTGAATTCTTTGGAATAGTTTGAAAAAGATAAGTGTTAATTTTTTAGTGCTTGGTAAAATTCACCTGTGAAGCCATCTGGTCCAGGACTTTTGTTTGTTGGAAGTTTTTTTGATTTTTTTTTATTTTGTTGGTTGTAATCAGTTCAGATTTTCTGTTTCTTCTTGATTCAGTTTTGAAGATTGTATGTTTCTAGAAATTAATTTCCTCCATATTGTCCAATTTTTTTACTTAAAATTGTTTGTAGTAGTTTCTTAATAATCCTTTGTATTTCTGTAGTGTCACTTGTCACTTTTTCTTTTTCATGTCTGATTTTATTTTGGTTCTCTCTCTCTCTTTTTTTTAATTCTTACCTGAGGACATATTTCCATTGCTTTCAGAGAGAGTGGGGAGAAAGACATTGATGTGAGAGAGGCATCGATCAGGTTCCTTCTTGTACGTGCCCCAACTGGGAATCAATCCCACGACTCTGGTCTGTGACACAACTATTACAGCCAACTGAGTCCAACCAGCTAGGGCATGTCCTCTTTTTCTTGATGAGTCTGGTTAAAGGCTTATCCATTTATTTTATGTATTTATTTTTAGAGAGGGGGGAGGGAGGGAGAAAGAGAAGGAGACAAACATCAGTGTGGCAGAGATATATCCATCGGTTGCCGGGGACCTGGTACACAACCCAGGCACGTGCTTGCTTCCCTGACTGGGAAAGGAACCCATGACCTTTTTGGGTTCTCAGGCCACCAGTCAATCCACCAGGCCACACCAGCTAGGGCTAACTCATTCATTGTTAAGTAACATGTTATTTAGCCTCCACATTTTTATGTGTTTTTTAGTTTTTTCTTATAATTTATTTCCAGTTTCATACCATTGTTGTAGAAGAAGATACTTAATATGATTTTAGTGTTACATTTTTTGAGACTATTTTTGTGACCTAACATGTGGTATGTGACCTGGAAAATGTTCCATGTGCTCTTAAAAAGACTGTATGTTCTGCTTGGGGGTGAAATGCTCTGAAAATATCAATTAAACATATCTAGTTTGGTATTTAAGGCTGCCATTTCCTTGGTGATTTTCTGTCTGGAAAATGTATCCATTGATGTCCATGGGTGTTAATGTCTTCTACTATGATCGCATTACTCTCAGTCTTTCTCTTTTATGTTTATCAATATTTGCTTTATATATTTAGGTGCTCCTATGGTGGGTGCATAAATGTTTATAAGGGTTATATCTTTGTTGGATTGATCGCATTATCTTTATGTAATGTCCTTTGTCTCATTATAGCCTTTGTTTTAAAGTCTTATTTTGTCTGATAGTTTTTTTTTTTAATTTCCATTTGCATGAAATATCTTTTTTCATTTGTTTACTTTTAGTCTGTGTGTGTCTTTTGATCTGAAATGAGTCTCTTGTAGGCAACATGTATATGGGTTTGTTTATGCATTCAGCTACTCTGTGTCTCTTGATTGGAGCATTTAATCCATTTTTTTCATTTAAATTGATTATTGATAGGTATGTAGTTATTGCCATATTAGTATTCATATTTATGTTCCTCTTTCTTTCCTGTTTCTTAAGAAGTTCCTTTAACATTTCTCATAATACTACTTTGGTGGAGATGAAGTCTAGCTTTTTCTTTCTGGGAAGCACTTAATTTCTCGTCGATTTTAAATAATAGCCTTGCAGCTTAGAGTAGTCTTTGTTGTAGGTCTTTACTTTTCACACTTTGAATATTTTATGCCAGTTCCTTCTGGCCTGAAAAGTTTCTGATGAGAAAGCTGTCTTTCTCTTGCTGTTTTTAAGATTCTCTCTTTGTCTTTAACCTTTTCCATTTTAATTATGTATGTTGGTGTGGGCCTCTTTGGGTTCATCTTATTTGGTACTCTGCACTTCCTGGCCTTTTACGTCTATTTCCTTTGCCAGGTTAGTGACGTTTTCAGTCATTATTTCTTCAAATAGGTTTTTAGTCCTTTGCTCTTTTTCTTTTCCTCTCAGTATCCCTATGATGTGGATATTATTACGCTTGATGTTGTCCCAGCTCTCCCTTAATCTACTCTCATTTAAAAAAATTTTTTGTTGTTGTTGCTCTGGTTGGATGTTAACTGTTTCCTGTCTTCCACATTGCCAGTTCAGTCCTCTGCTTCATTTAATCTGTTGTTGATTCTTTCTAGTGTACTCTTCATTTCAGTTATTGTGTTCTTCATCTTTGACTGGTTCTTTTTTATGGTTTCATTGTCCTTTTTTTATGCTTGATATCTCTTTGTTGAAGTTTTCACTGAGTTCATCTATTCTTCTCCTAAGTTCCTTGAGCATCCTTATAACCAGTGTTTTGATATCTCTCTCTCTGGCTCTTGCTCTCGCTCTCTCTCATAGATTACTTGCCTCATTTTATTTAGTTCTTTTTCTGGAGATTTCTCCTGTTCTTTTATTTAGTGCATGTTTCTTTGTCTCCCCATTTTAGCCACCTACTCTTGGTCAGGTAGCCTTATGTATTGGTGTCCTGTGGGGCTCAGTGGTGCAGTCTGTGATCACCTGAGCTGGGTGCCTCAGGAGCGTACCTTGTGTTGGTTATGTGAGTCCTTCTGTTTTAGTTGAGTCTTGGTTGCTGTTGGCACATCAGTGGGTAGGGCCTCAGGCTGGCCCCACCACAGTGTATGAGCTGCTGTGCGGGGGCCGACCCCAGGAAGTGGAATTTGTCCAGCAGGGTCTAGTGCCTGCCAGACTTCCCTTTGAATGCCTTGAGTGTGGAGCTTACCAGTTTGTGCTCTCTTTTGGTCTGAAGCCAGCCAGTAGAGTTCATTAGGCTAAAGCAGATTAAGATTTGACCCTGTGAAGGAAGGGCTTAGTATAGGAAGGGTGGCGCCTGTCAGGCACACAGGAAGACAGCCCTTACCCTAAAGCCACTCAACTCAGTCTCTGCATGTGTGTGTTTGGTACCCACTCCACTCCAAGCCTATTCAGAATTCCTTGAGAATTTTTCCAGTAAGGGTAGTTGCCTTGGGCATGGCCTCAGGCTGTAAAAAGACTGTACTGTGAACCCATGCTGGTTGCAGCTGGCAGAGCTTACAGCCCTCTGGGAGTTGGGTAGGGCAGGGCCTTGGGAGTTGTTGGGATAGGGCTAGTGTAGCTCCCCAGGCTATGCCATGTGATGAGAGTACTTGACCCAGGAAAGATGGCATTCATGGGTGGTTTGGGAGAGGGACTCAACACAGGGACATTAGTGGCTCTCTTTGCACCCCTCTCCGCAAAGCCACACAACCCAGTCTCTCCCTGTGTGATACCAGTACCCTCTGAGCTGCTGCCCCTCTGGAGCCCAGGATGAGTGCCTGTGAGTGAGATTTTTAAGAGGATAGCTGGGTTTCCAGCAGCCTTTAGCTACTGCACTCAGGAGGATGGAATTCCTGCTGATTTTCCCAGCCAGATATTATGTAGGCTCTTCTTAGTTAGCACTGCTGCTCTGGGCTGAGGAGTGCCCCATGATCTAAAAGGGTTTAGATCTTTTGGTCCTGAGGGGGAACCTCTACTCTGGATCCTCAACTGCCACACATGGTTGTAGGGCCAGCCCATCTAGCATCTCTGCTCCTCCTATCAGTCTGGATGTAGTGACTTCTGTGTATTCTTAGTTATAGGACTTCTGTTCAGCTAGTCTTTGGATGGTTATCCAGGCTGATCTATAATTCAGTTGTAATTTGATGTAGTCATGAAAGGAGGTGGGTGCAGCTTGCACCTACTCTCCCACCTTCGAAAATCCTCCATACTATGTCTGCAGTCTCTTGAAATCATTAAGTTCTTTTTATCCCTTGCAGTTGTATTTTTTCAAAGAATTCAAATTTTTTTTTACTTACTGATTTTTAGAGAGAGAGAGAGGAGCACCAATTTGTTGTTCCACCCATCCATGCACTCATCGGTTGCTTCTTGTATGTACCCCAACCAGAGATCAAACTTGCAACCTTGGTGTATTGAGATGATACTCTAACCAACTGAACTTCCCTGCCAGGGCCTCACAGTTGTATTTTTTGAAGAGCAGCATTTTGTCTTGCCAATTGTATCCCCATATTGTCCATAGTGTTATTTGACATACTTCTCTGTCCCTTCTATTTCCTGCATATTGGTCCTTATATCTAGAGGCTTGAATAGATTTGGGTTGTTTTGTTTGTTTGGGTCAAGACCATTTTATTAGAAGGCAAATGTCTAATTGTCTCTTTATGAATTTAGAAGTGCTTAATGATTATTTTTCAGATCCATTTTATTAGGAGTTACAAAATGCTGATTTTGTAATTCCTTCATTTGTTCATTTATTTCCATTTGTTAGTTGAAATACTTACTGAAAATTTTTCTCATCAGCTATCTGGTTTCCTATAGTTTACATAGGAAAGGGAGATAAGAGAAATGCTTGATTTGTTTCCTTTACTTACTAGTTCTCAGAATAATGAATTAATTTTTTCAACTAGGGATCCTCCAAAGGTAACTTTAAAAAAAAAATACCATTAGCCCCGGCTGGTGTGGCTCATTGGTTTGGTTGCTGGTTCGATTCCTAGTCAGGGCACATGCCTGGGTTGCAGTCCAGGTCCCCAGTAGAGGGCGCATGAGGCAACTACACATTGATGTTTCCCTCTCTCTAAAAATAAATAAATAAAATCTTGGGGGGAAAATACCATTAGAAATTCAGAGAATGTATGTATTTGGTTAACTTTAATCCATTATAGTTATTCTTATTGATGTTAAAATTGTTCTGTGTTTGGCCATTAGGAGCCTCATCTTACTGGCTCGAGTCCTTTGACTTGACCTTAGGAGCTTTCTGTTTTCTGGTCTTATGAGATGTCCCAGCCTCATTTTGTGTAGTTTTAGTAGCTCTAAACCTGGAAATTCATGTATCTTCAGGGAGCCCTGGTTCCTCTTTAGAAAATGTCATTCAAGTACCACAATTTGTCTTCTAGGAGTACTCATAGTAGTGGCCTGCTTTTTGTTCTTAGGTTTCACAGCATAGAACTAAGTAATGTTTTGTTTCTTTATTTTAAAGATAAATCCTAAGTGCATACTAATACTTAGGATTAGTAAATCCAAACTCAAATTAGTAAATTCAAACTCAAGACTGTATAATTTTTATTTGTATCTTAAATCTACCCTTTTTCCCTGGACTGACAGACTCAATTCTCAACTCATCACCCCTACGTAACACTCATTTACTTTAACCTGAAACACACACATACACACTTACATCAGCATCAGAATAGTAATATCAACAAGATCAAAAATGTTATGACTAAAAAAGGTGTATTTCCTAAGTCTTATAACTGGCCTTTGTGGTGCGTACTGGTCCCACTCCTGTTGTCTGGGCATTACCTCTCCTTCCTGTTTACTTGTGTAGTAGTTCATCTATAGCTCTGGCATGGCACCCATTTGGGCACCCCATTAGCCTACTCTTTAAAAGTTCCCAAAGGCAAGGACTAGCATATTTTTCCTTTTTCTGTAGCACCAAGCACATAGCCAGACACATAGCAGATATTCAGATAATGCTGAGTACATGAGTTAAAGACTAAACAATTCACTCAAGGAAAAAGGATATTGACTTTGGTATAAAGGCGCAAGAGTTTAAAGTCCAGGTCTGCCACCTGGAGTTCTGGCCATCAGCCTTACAAAGTATAGACACAAGTGGTTCTCTCTTACTCCTTTGGGTGGGGCATAATTGGTTCAGACCTCTGCTAAGATCAGGACACCTCTGTGTCTCCTTGATCCTCACCCTTCACCCTATCAGGCAATGAGAGGACTGACTCCGAAAGTGTGGGTACATGAGAGTTTATGTTGGCTCTCATTGAGTCTATGGGGGGTGACCTTGAGCAAAGTCACTTATACTCTCTGAGCTGAGTTTCCCCATCTGTAAAAGAAGATAGCAGGTCCCATATTCTAGAACGGTTGTGAAGAGTTGAAGTACTTCCTGGCACGTAGTTAAGTGCCATGTAAATGTTGGCTGTTAGTAGCAGTAAATACCATTTTGGTAAAGATTAAGATCTTTAACATTGGGGTTATATTTTGGGGGTCTTCAAGACCACCCCTACAATTAGATGTTTCACTAGAAAGACTCACAAGACTCAACATACAGTTGTCCTCATGGCTAAGATTCATCACAGTGATATACAAGGATGCACAGCTGGATCATAAGGGGAAAAGACAGAGTCTGAAGGGATCCATGCGCAGGCTTCCCATACCCTCTTCATGTCATGAGGGTCATAGAGAGTCCATTCTCCCAGCATCAAGAATGCAGCAACGTGGTGTGATGTTCCTGCCTAGCGAACCCATTAGACACTTGGCCCCTGAGATTTTATTGGGGGCAGTCACATAGCCACCCTCTGCTCAGTACATACCAAATTGCAGAGCCCTGGGAGGAAAGCAAGTGCTGAGCCTAAATTGTATGTTTTGCACTAATAGACAAGGCACAAGGAGCTGCCCTTAGCAGTTAACCGTTGACTGGGGACACTCAGGGGCAAGTTCCCAGACTCCAGCCGAGGGCCAACCTTGTAAGCAGGCCCAGCCTCTTCAGTGTTAATTCTTCCACTTAGGGTAAAACAATGTCATTCTGCCCCAGACTCAAGTCATGGTTATCCTGTGGGCCCAGATAACAGAAGCGGTGGGTAATTCAGGTACCTTCTTCTTTGTTGTTTTCTTTTCCAGAATGGCTTTGACTACATGTTGACATACAGTGACAATCCCCAGACTGTGTTTCCTCGCTACTGTGTTAGTTGGATGGTTTCCAGTGGTGAGTGGGCACTTGTGTGCATGGCCTGGAACCTACCTGGGTTGAACACTTTGTTTTTCTCTAGTTTCTTATTGGCAGCAAGAAGATTATACTTGTGTCACTGGAGCCCTGTTGGGGAGATTAAATGTCCTTCCCGGCTCATGCTTGAATACCCTGAAGCTGTAGAAGCCTCCACCAGGGTTTGGAGGAATGAGAAGTATGACATCCCAGAAAAGAACTGTACCCAGAAGGCAGTTTTAAGAAGAGCATTTGTTTAATGTCTTAAATATGGACAGTGGACATTAATGCACTTCAAGTATTTCTTCTTAGTGTTGGGCCATAAAATCTGGCAGAGAAAATGTGGTTGTAGGACAGTTACCTGGGTCCTAACAAAGGTTACATGCCATGGCTGTTCCTACACCTTTCCCTTTCACTGTCTTGCCTTAAAAAGCACCCTGATGTGATTTTCTTTCTTCTGGTAGCTTGTACCTCCGTTCTTGTACCTTGGGAAGAATGAAGAGGAGACTAGGTGCTTCTGTGTGGCATTTATTAAAATAGAATTGGTAGAGATATAGGCTGTGCTACTAATAAATGATGTTTTCATCACCTGAAAGAGAACCACTTGGGATTTAAGTGGCTTTCAGCACCCCTTTTCAAAGTATTTCAGAGGTCATGAGTTGTTTTCATGCCTTATACATTTTGAGAGGCAACTGTCACTAACAGGTTGTTGATCAGGCTGTGATTTCTATAAGGAGGGAGGGCTCCATCACGAAGAAATAGGGCGTTTGAATTTTGAGCCCACAGCTGGTCTGTCTGTCAGCCTACTCAAATTTCCCTCTTTCCAACAGGCATGCCGGATTTCCTGGAGAAGCTTCACATGGCCACTCTGAAAGCCAAGAACATGGAGATCAAAGTAAAGGACTATATCTCATCTAAGCCTGTGGAAATGGGTAGTGAAGCCAAGGCCACCACCCCGTCTTCTGAACGGAAGAATGAGGGTAGTTGTGGCCCTGCCCGGATTGAGTACGCTTGAACAGGGCTTTGGGATAAGACAGGACAGGCTGCTTCTAGCCCTGTCTCAGTCCCTATCATTCTGCTGCAGAAGGGGGACGTGTACTAAAAGACGTCTGCTGTAACCACCAGTGCAAGGTAATTCAGTAACTGGTGTCCGATTTCATTCAGAACCCTCTTTGCTCTTTATCAAAACAGAGAAGGAGGAGGCATCCGTGGGGGCATTGTCATATTCTCAGGCCAAGCATGTTGCAATTCAGTATTTCGGTGAGCTAGTGTGGAACACACCTCAGGCCAGAAGGGGATGACTTGTTTTTGCTCCCTCTGAGTTGTTTCCTCTGCCAACATTCCAGTTTCCACCATCAGTTCTGCATTTGGACTTCCTTTATTTTAAAGGTCCAGCTGGAAAGTGAAGTTGGCTGGTTGATGTTTCCCTTGGTTCAGTGAGGGGCCATCGGGAGTGCTCTTGACAACTGCCCTAGTGTTGAGTGGACGTGCACTATTGCTTGGCAGTGTAAGTGCCTTGTCCTAGCCTTGCTATCTTCAGGGACATAAAGTTTGTACCAGGAAATTTCTCTCTTTGCCTCCCAAATACCACCCATTGACCACCCAAAGCCATTTCCTTTGGACTGGCCAGCTCTTCTGTATTCGTGCACTGTGTTAATTTGGCTTGGCACCTCATTCCTTGGCTCATTTACCGAGAACACTGGAGAACGATTCCTTTCAGACAGTAGCTTTCTGTATTGTTTTGATAGAATAAGTGGAAATGTTCAAAACATCACACATTAATATTTTTTTAATCTTTGTGTCAAAAAGTAGGAATTGGAGAATTGTATAGAATTTTTCTAGTCCCACTGTCTGGAAAACACCATTCTGATCCAGGCATTATTTTTCACACTTCATGTTTGACTGGATGCCGAGAACTTGTCCTTGTCAGAGGCTAAGCAAAGGAGTGAGGTTGGGCCACTCCCCGGAGCTCTCAGAGCTGTAAACAAGCTCTGTGACCCAAGGGGTGAAATTTTGCCCCAAACACTAATATAATGGGTTTATATGACCCTCTTGTTCCTCTGAAATTTTTTGCTCCTTCAAAGATAAAATAGAAGCAAATTATGCTCTTTGGATGAAGTCACAGCCAGAGGGTACCAATCTGGCCTTGCTGATTCTGCTGACGGTCATGCTGCCGTCTGATGGGAGAATAGGGATCAAGTTTTAAATCCTCTCTCCCCTTTTTTTTAGAATTTAAATGATGAGATTTCCCCCTTTTTTTCCCTACTTGGATCTAAACCTGAGACTAACTTGAGCCCCTCAACCTTTTTGTTGCCCGTGAAGATTTGTGCCGAGGAAACAACTGCCCTGTGTTTCCAGTCTTGCCTCCTTGAAGTCGTTGGCAGAGCAGAGATGCAGCGAGCAGCCTCCGCTCCCCCCATTTTTTTTATCCTCCCTGGAGGACATTTTTTCATTACTTTTAGAGGGAGAGAAACATCAGTTAGTTGCCTCCTGTATGCACCTGGACTGGGGATTGAACCTGCAACCTTTCTTTAGGTTATGAGATGACGCTCCAACCAACTGAGCCACATAAGCCAGGATCCCTAGCTTCTTTCATTGATCAGTTCTCTGTTCTCATCCCTGGAACCTGATAAGCCAGGGCAGTCGCCCTGGGTTATGTCTGCACTTAGCGCCTGTGATTGATTGTCAGGGCAAGGGTGGCTGTGGGCAACAGTGTGCGTGAGTGTGCAGGTGTTAAGGAGCTCTGTGTTGCTCGGGTTCTGATTAGGGGGAATTTGCCTGCACTTGGAGTCGGTCTGTACAGTTACTTATGTCATCATAATGATTTCACTCCTAACTGATATTTTTACCATATGTGTGAATAAATACATAAAGATTGGTATAAAAGAATGTTTGTTTTTGGGTGGATGGTGGTGGGGAAATCTTGCATAATGGGCTTATCATTTCTTCCTGATTATAAAATTTGAAAGGAGTGTTGCTACTCACAATTTTGGCATGTGGAAGTAGGTGTCGTCCTCCCTGGCGGTGGCTGACAGAGCTAACCACCTTGTCTAGACAAGGAGCCCTTTCCAGGTGACCAAATGGCAGCTGAAAACAAGCCATCTATTTCCACTGTCTTGTGTTGATCTACTAACCCATGTCCTTTTCTTTTAAAGAAAGGTCAACTTGAAGGAAACAGTGATAGAATTTTGCTGCTAAAACCTGAGGGAATGAGGAGAGGAGACTTGAGCAAGCCTAGGTCTAGAGTTGTGGAGGGTCAATTCAGGGCCTTGTTGGAGAGGGTGGGTAGTGACCTCAACATCCACTTGGCCTGTGGGAAGTAGTATCACACAGGCTATTGTGCCAGAATTTGAATTTCTTCCAAGGCAACTGATGGAGACACTGGGAACATAATGCGAAATTTGAATTTATGTGTGATTTTGCCTCTGGGAAACACTAGGTCAACACAAATGAACAGCCTGACTCTGAACCCTTTTCTCCAAATGTCTCCAAGATCACTGGTGAGACTAGTTTTCTGGGGTTGTATGCTTGCAGGTGTACATGTGTCTGTATAACATGCAATTTTGAGAGTTGTCTGTTTGGCCTCCTCACTGCGGAGGCCCCTGCACAGCATCCTGATGTTCTCCAGGCTCCATTGAATGCTGACACTCAGTGGCTGAGCTCTGACTGAGAGCAACATTTCTGGTGTCAGACAGCTGTGGCTCTCAGGAAGTTCTTTATGTTAAGACTAGATGTGCCCCAGGCTCCTGAGTCTACCATTGGGTCCAGTCCTGTCCTTGGATTGCCAGGGAAAACACTACGATGGACAGCACTTCACATTCTTGGAGACAGTGGTGATGGAACCCTCAGCTTTTTCCCAGGCTTCATTTCTCCAGCAGCTTTGTTAACAAGAGAGACCTGGTTCTTGCTGACGCAGTAATATAGATCAGCAAGCCCATTAACATGCAGGTAAAGTTTATTAGTGCTAAGTTCTAGTGGGAGAGCAAAAGCAAGGGGGCCAGAGCCACCCCTCCCCAGTCCCCGACCCCCACCAGAGGCCGGGTAGCCAGGGGCCCCCTGTGTGGCAAAAGGGCCAAGAGAGCAAGTCCTTTGTTCTGAGAAGTCACATAGTTGGTGGATGGGGGTGAGGGAGTTACATATTGATTGACCAGTAAAGGTGGTGCCAGCTTTACCCGGGGAGATGTGACTACCCAAACATAGGTATGTGTGAAGGTCTGTTAGCCTGAACCCTTATCTTGCTCTAGATTCTATTCGTTCATTTTTCATATGTGACGAGGCAGGCAAAGTTTTATGGGCTTTTCATTGGGCACTCCTCCCTTCCAGGCCTTGGGACAAATACACAGTCTCGAGGTTTTCCTTTTCCCAGCTAGTAGAAATGATACACACGGACTTTCAAGGTCTCCTCCTGCCCCACCGCCCCCAACAACACAAGTAAACTAGCTATCATAGTTTACCTGTGCTGTTCAGAGTGCCTAGCAATCTTACCGAACCAGGCTCAGGACTACTGGGTCAGCGGGTGAGACATGTCTTCCTTTGTGTTTAGCCTCCTGTATTGTTGGGTAGATTGCAATGGTGAGGGCCCTGCCTTTATTTCCTCTGGCAGCTCCTTCCTAGCTGCTAAGTGCTAAGAGGCATTGCCTGGCAACCAGGACACTAGCCAGTGGCCAGCAACAGCAGCGCAGTCTCAAGAGTTTTTCCTGTGCTATCTGCATCAGCTTCAAAAATCCTCCAACTTTTTATTTGGAAAATTTTCATATATAATGAAAAGTTGAAAGAGTAATAATACAGGGTGGGGCAAAGGTAGGTTTACAGTTCATGTGGAAAAAGATGTGCAGGTTATGGTTACAATAGCTTTATTAACGTTTGTGTACTCACAACTTGTAAACCTAATTTTGCCCCACCCTGTAAAAAACCTCGTAGACTCCTCCCCTACCTTTGCAGGTAGTTACCAGCTTGCTGTGGTGTGTGCTTTATCTTTTGCTCTCTACGTACACTTTGCTATGGACTAAACTGCGTCCTGCTAAAATTCTTGTGCTGAATCCCTAACCCCGCTGTGATGGCATCTGCGGCAGGGGCCTTTGGGAGGCTATTAGAATTAGATGAGGTTTATCACCATTTGAAAGTAAGTTGTAAACATCACCGTATTTCACCCCTAAACACTAGATCACAGTTTTTTATAACCATGTTCTGTGTAACCATATATCAGATATCTAATGATTTAGTCCATTTTAAAATTTCCCCATTTGCACCCCCCACAAGGGACTTTTCTCGTATGCCCTCCCCCAAATCCAGGCTCCAGTTAAGTATCCTGTGTTGCATTTGTATCTTTACTCAATAGCAGCCAAGTAGCTAAAGCAGTTCTAGTCTGCTCTTCATGTGGAATGTAGCCTCGAAGGTACTCTTGATGGGGGACTCAAATGTTGGAAAAAATTTAGTTTGGGGCAATAACTAATAAGCTTAGCAACCTCAGAGTATGTAAAAAGCTGTTGTTTCAGGAGCTGAAAGTATGACCCACCCCGACTCCAGGAGACCACAAGCACACCCACCTCTGTGCCTCAGGAGGACTGCAAGCAGTCAACATGGTATCTGAGCCGTTGTGCCCCAGAGAGAGACACAGATGAAAGAATGCTGGTGCTTTTATCTGATTAACTTTTTCTCTGAATTCCAAACTTCTTACCTATACTTTTCTTCTTACAAAAAGGATCAGTTTAAAATGGAATTTACAAAGGTCTGTTAGGGTACAAACCCGCCGGCCACTTGAATAAAGTGCCCATAAAGATTCAATCCCTGTGTTTGCTTTCTGGGTCTGGTAGGTGACAGGCAGCATGAATGCCGGCTTTTCCTGTTCCACTCAGCACAGTTTCGTGCAGGGGTCCTCCAGCTCGGCTCTACCTGGCTGCACCCCCAAGACCAATCACAGATTGCTGGGGTCCACAGTGTGGGATGTGCATGTGATCAAAAGGATCCAAAGTAGGCAGGCAGTGGTCTCCCTTGATGTGGTGCCTGATGTAAGCTAAGCTGTCGTTAGTTTGTCACCCTTGCCTTAGTTGGGCTTGGGATCAGCTGGTCATTGTCCCTATTACTGAGCATTTGCTGTGTCAGACACTGTGCTTCACGTTTTTAAACAGGACCTCATTCTACAACAGCCTTGTGAGTATGTAGTTATCCTTGTTTTATAGGTAGGGACCAGCATCAGAGATTAAATAATTGTCCTGTGCAGGGTCACAGGAGGTGACGGAGTCAGGATGCAGACCTGACTCGGACCTCGGCAAAGACCTGGCAGCGTGGCTTCAGACTCGGTTGGTTTCTCATAAATGCTCCGAGCAAATTCCCTGCCAGGGCTGTTCCCTTATTTTGGAACCTGGATCATAGGCTGCTAATTACAAAGTAACCTATCCCTACCCATTGTGGTGGGACAGAAGTCTGGAAATCCTTTTCAAAATGAAAATGCTCTTGATAAAATCTGAGAACTGAATTCTAATGAATAAACTTGAAAGGGTCTAAAAAATTTAGCATGTGGATGGAAGTCGAAAGGACAAAGCCAGCCCATTTGCCATACTGGCACCAGTTGCTGAGCCGGCCTGTGACCTTGTTAAACAGGACCACCATTTTACCCCTCTGAGCTTCTGTCCCCAGGACTGGAAATTACTAGAAAGCGAAAACAACTGACTAACCTACAGCCACGGGCAGAAGATAACATGGGAACAAACCACAGCCCCATGTGACAACACCCCAGCACAGCCCAGGGGCCACACAATAGCACCCCCACCCTTTTTTAATCAATTATATATTATCCAATAAAAGCTCGCAGCCCCCACCCCTCAGTGCTGGTGCATATCTCTGAACCTAGCCTTTCCCTCTCAGGAAAGTAAAATAAAAACTTTTGCTCTCTGCACTTTCTTCTCTGTATGAATTCTTCCAAAGCCCGTGTCATTGACCCCCCAACAGAAGTGATGTTAATATAAGACATACTTATTTCTACAAATCTCTGATTACTTGATAGAGCATCCTTCTGAAAGAACCCCCACGCCACACACTATCACAGTCTCTTAAAGCCTTGTGATTGATTTTGCTCTACAAATAACAATTTTTTCAAACAACTTACAAATGACCTAACTTCCTCATTAACTTTAAAGGAGCCTAACCATCCCTAAAAAGGTAAGGATGAATGTTTAAAAGTAGTAGTATTTAGGTGTTTTTGTGGCTAGTGCATTTTATTATATCTTAAATCTCTTCTGTGTACATGAGTTAATATTATGTCCTCACAGACCCAGGCTCCTGCTGTCTTGAACTACCTTCTATCACACGGGCTGGCACTGTGTTATATGTCTGGATAAACTACGGTTTGTTGATTCTTTTCTTAAAATGTGGAGCCCAGGACTGGACCCAACTGCTCTGGGGTGGGTGAGCACAGGGCTGTGTCTGCTCATTGCCTGCTTGCTGAGTCCTTGGTACGTTGTGGGGTCTGTTCCACCAGCCATCACGTCTGTTTTACCCCATGGGAAGGGACAAAGAGGGAAATAAGAATGTCCCTCCCCTTAAGGATACTTTCCAGAACGGTACACCATTTCTGCCTAAACTTCTGTGGCCAGAACTTAGTCAAAAGACCACGCCAACTGCTAAGAAATATTCTATTTCTTTGGGCAGCCATGCTTCCAGTTAAAAGTCAGAGGTAATTTTGCTGAGGAAGGAGAGAATGAAAATGGGGGCAACCGGCAGTCTTTTCCAAATTATACTAAAACATACCTACGACTTTAAAAGCATCACTTCAAGGTGGATTCTGTTGGAAATGTCACTGGAAAGGGGCCGAGCCAAGGCAGGTCTGCCCCAGCAAGGTCTGGGATGTGTGGGTCCTTTACTCATGCAGGAAAGATTTCAAGACAGTCCAGGTGAAGGTGGGAGTAAGTTTATTACAGCTTGGTACAGGATGGAGGAAGCAAAACCACAGACACAGGACTGAACCAAGGCAGGGCTGCTCCGGCTCTCGGAAAACGAGGCGAGAGGAGGGCCCTTGGAGCTCAGGAGAAAGACAGCACACGCCTGAGGAAAGGGAGGCTCGGCTGTGTTGAAGGGAGAGGGAGCAGCTGGCCGCCTTTGTCCCAATGGCTTTTTATACACGGTATTTGGCTCCTGTCCTGTAGTGTCCTTGTGGCAGCAGCAGGGGGCAGGCTGCGCCTCCTACTAGGAGCCTTTCCTCAGGCTGCCCTTGGCCATTAGAAGGATCTCAGGGTTCACAAAAACCCATGGTTCAGACCTGTTTGGGCACCGCCACCCTGCCCGCAAAGCCCTGACTCTTGACTGTCCTCGAGCCCTATGAATAAACGAGAGGAAGTGGGTCAGATGACCACAACCTGTGTGGGTATGTGGTAGTGTAACAGTGCAGCCCAGTGGGGGGGCCCAAATGGGGATTTGTAATGGGGTCCAGAACTCAGGGTGTCCAGGAAATATTAGAAATAGAAATTATATATATATGTGAATATATATATGATGTCCTCACCCCCACAAGTCTGAGCTAGGGGATGGGATGCATGGAGTAGGGCCATTGTGAGCTGTTTTGAATAGCAACAGTTTTGCAGATAACCTCTAGAATGGTGGTTGAACATATCTATAACCTTTAACTAGTTTCATGGATATATCAAATAGCTGTGGCCATGCTTTGAGCCAGGGGGACGGGAGTGACTTCAACGCATGATGCAACTGGGAGGCAACTTTCCCTGGGTACAGAGCCCGCGCGAGAGTTTGGAAATGATTGGCTCCACACCATGGAGCCACGCGTGCCCAGACTTACTGTGGCAACCCAGTAAAGCCAGAGGAATACGGGAATGCTGGCAGGTGTAACTGATTGTGGGAGGAGTCGGAAATGGGGCTGCAGAGGAAGATTGGCGCTGGGATTTAAACCCAGGCACAGCAGCCTTGTGGGGCTTTTCGGGACCACGTGGCTTTGGTGAAAGTTGGGACCGTGCAGCTTTAGGGTGCTCCTTTTTTTTGCCACGTGGCTTAGGAAGCAGGAGAGACTTTGCCTGAAAGAAAAGGGGTTAAAGGACTCTTGCTGGTGAGCCGTGAGAAGGTGCCACATGACTTTGGATTAACTGGAGGTCCTGGCGGTGACACAGCAGATGGTGCCTGGAACCGGAGCCACAGACTCCTACTTCTCTTCCTGAGATACGGTACCCCAGACTGGGCAAAGGGGAGAAGGAAGCACTGTGCATTTGTGGGTATTCTAAGGACTTTAGTATTTTTAATAAAGACATTAAGTCATTCTAAGTCTGTATAACTTTTTAAATAAATAATCCCTTTCCTTTTCACCAATCTCGCATTGAGAGGTGGCTTTCCCTGGTGGCAGGCAAGGTGAACCTAGTAGAGGGTGGGGAACCCCCAGAGCGCAAGGGTGGGTCCATTCAGTAATAGTAAATCATTTGCATCCCCCCTCACCCCCGGGGTCTGTTCTGTAACAGTAGGCTGGGGAAAGAGGAGGCCAAGGGCAAGTGGAAGATTCCCAGGCTCCTAGCCCAGGTCCAGGACTGTATGCATGGAGGACTGAGGTTGAGAAAAGGAGGTAGCCCTCTCAGCATCCCTGCTCCTGGTGGACCATTCAGTTCTCAGTCTAGGGAGGTGGGTCACCCACAGATCCAGGCAGGACTGGTAGGCCAAGCGGGGGGGACCCCACCATGTGAGTTGCCAGTTCTCCTGTTATAATTCTCATTTGCCTGCTATATTCTGCACCTAGGAAAGATGGACATGATGTGATATTCAACAAGGAATTAATGAAGGCCCACCCTCTGCCTGATGGCTTTCAAAAGAATTACAAAGCCCCGGGGAGATGACAGTACAGTCGGCAGAATTAAAGGAGTATCACTTCCGTGTGGTGGGGAAAGGGCAGGCAGTCACGAGACCAACAAACATTCTGGAACATTGAAAACCAGTGTCCTGCTGATTCATCACTGAGCACATTCTTGACACTCCTTTGGGTTTTGCCTTCATATTCTTTTGTTTTCCAGAGTAACTGTGTGATTGAAAGGGTAAAGCATTTATTTTATACATAGAAATATAAAGAATAATGATCTATAATCCTTACAAGCCAAAGAATCGTTTTTTCCCCATACTTATATCTGTACATAATATTTTTTATAGTTTCTCTAAGCAAGCATGAACATCATTTAAAAAGTCAGATTGTTCTTATAAAGTTTGTTACAAACTTTATAACTGTCACTTTCCCTTCTCAGGGCCAGCCAGTCTATTAGGTAGCAGCTAGGAATGAGCAGCCAGATGGGAAATAAAGGCAGGGTCCTTGCCATTACAGTCTAACAGGAAACTTAATACAGGAGGCTAAAAGCAAACGGAAGACATGTCTCACGAACTAACTCAGTAGTCCTGAGCTTCATTTAGTAACATTGCCAAGCGCCCCAAGCATTACAAGCGAAAAAGCACAGGAGGAGGGGAGAGTCCTTCAGCCTGTGCTGGGAAAACGGGCTTCTGTAACAATCTTAACTAAGATTGCCAGTGTTCTGAACATCACAAATGGGGATTACACAGGAGGAAGCGGGGGCCTATGCTGGGAAAGAGAACCTCTGTAACAATTTCAGTAAGACAAAGGGCATTTACTTTTACTGAGAAAGAAAGCCTTTGTACCTGTATGTTATTCCCAAAATTTAGAAGGGGGAGAAGGTGGGGTGAAAGGGAGAAGGGGCCAGAGGAGAAAGCCTCTGGAAGCCAGCTAAAATATATAATCCCTGAACCCCAACAGTCGGCGTACTTAGATTAGCAAAGTACCCACTTGTAGCCTGGGTTTATGTATGTAGAACAAACTCACTAATTTACTAACAACTTTATTTCCTCTGTACTTGGGGCATTTAGACTAGCCAGGTGCCTGCTTGCAGCTTTTTGCTCCTGTGTGTTTCATAAACTTGCTATTGATACAGAGAGATCTGATCAGATCACTGGGAAGGAGTGGGGAGGGGGGCGAGGGAGGAGGTTGCCCAAGCCAATGGTGAACAGCCTCCAAACGACTCGCTGAGAAGCTCTGTGTTTCCCACGGACAGTATTTTGGATGGGAAGGAACTCCAGGCACAGCCTAAAATTGCTGGTCTGGCAGAGGGAGGCAGGTTTATTCTTCGGGTGTTCTAGAAGGGACGAGGTCTGGGCCAGAAGCTTGCCATTCATCCAAAATTATGTAACTTATATCTTACGTTGTTTTAATTTGTAAACTAACCTTACAGAAGGTCACTAAAAACTAATAGGAATGATAGGAAAACTCAAGTCGTAAAAAGTTTAACCTTAATTGATGGGTTTAAGTGACTAAACCTCTAACTAAAGAGTCAAAGACTTTAGTCTTAATTGTTAGTCCTAAGTGACTAATTCTTATGGAAAGCTGTTATTCCAAAACTGTGAAGCTTTTGAATAAAGACTCCCTTCCTTTATCACCAAAACTTTGCCTCTGGAATTTTGCCTGAGGGTGGTGGTGGGCAGCAGGGCCCCAATTTGCTGGTCAGTAACACGGATCTCATTTCCACTACCTGTGTTTCTCTTGCTCTAATTGTTCTATTGTGGGCAAGACTAGGACAGAGGCGGGGGAGTGGGCCTCCTGACTGGGGTCTGACTCCCTCTCCATCAGTAACACTTCACTTCCCAAAGGGATAATAACATGGATAGTTCCCTCCAGGTTGGTAAATGACACGCTTACATTACCACTCCCCGACCTTTCATTTTAAACATTATATGAAAATTCCTCTCTTCCTTCCGCTTCCTCTGTCCCTACCATCCCCTTGTCCTCCCTAAGCAGTTACATCTAATCCTAGCTCCAGCATTATTCAGCATTTACGTTGTGATGAGCATGGAAATGTTATTCACAGACAAGACAAGACACTGTGGTGACTTCTTTCCTGCACACTTTTTTATGTTCTGAGAGTGAGTACTTGGTTTCCATGTTGCAGCCTTTCAAGGCTGAGCAGGTTCACTCAGGATTGGGGCAGACAGAAGAAAATCCGGAAGCCGTGGGAAAGCCTGACATGCCTGTATTCACGGGTGGGAGATCCATTCCCCGCTGCAAGCCGCGTGTCATGCCAGCTGGGAGTCCCAACTCTGCTATATACCGAATGCACACAAAACTGGCAGGGTGCCAAGGGATCGTACAACAGCATGATTCTGTGTGTGTGGGCCCATTCTCAGGGTTATGGGAGAACTGCTTTTCTTAGTTGCCCAGACATCTGGGTGAAGGAGCCTGACTCACTCCATTTTCCCTACAGTCCACCCCTTCAGGGCTCCTCACCGTACACACAAGGGCATCTTCTGCAAAGATCCCTTGGTGAGGAGGGCAGAGCTGCGTACCCAGCTGCCACAGCAGCAGTACAAGCTGCAGCAGCATGCAGCAAATAAGGCCTAGGTGCAGCGGCTGGTCCGTTTTCTGGGCAGCTAAGGCCACCCATGTGAGCCACACACCCAGAGGGTCCCAGTGGGAACTGCAGCCCACGCATTATTCCACGCCTTCCAGGCATGCTTTAGAGTTTGAATCTGACACAGACCTGTCGGAGTCCAGCCCACTTTTCTTCAGGGTTCTTAATACAGAGAGGGGGCTGGCCTAGCCAACCCCACAGTCTAGCTGTGAGCCAAATCCAAGCCACCCCACATGGAGCAGCCGACCAATGGCTGGGGCTGGTCACACCATTGCTCGGCCCCAGCACAGATGCCGGTCTAGGTCAAGTTCCACAAGGAATGTGCACTGTTCCACTGGTGCTGTAACCAAGTCCCATTTGAGGCAGAAGCTGGAGAACTCAATGGGCCATGAGAATATCACAGAGGTGCCACAGAGAAGCATTTCACGGTCTGCTGGCCCTGAGTACGTCACCTTTAAGATTGGGGGCCCTGTCACAATCACCCAGGGAACTATTTGCAAGTTTCTCTCCACCCTTTGTCCCAAAGAGGCAACAAGAGCCGCCCAATACATGTGAAGGGCTTTTATTTCCCAATGCCACGTCCAAGTGGCTGTTTGCCCTCGCTTCAGGCCCTCTGGAGCAGGCAGGAGAATATTCCCCTGTTTTCCCATGTCTGGTCTCAGCAAGGCATCCTTAGTCTGTACCTGCAGCTGAACTGGAGCAGCAGTCCCGTGGAGCAGTGCTTCCACCGGAGCTGGGGCCCCCTCTGACTCTTCTCATTTAGAGTCTGGAGGACAGTCCATAAGCGTTTCTTCCAACCCCTCAGTGTAGGGGTGGCAGCTGCAGGTCGCAGGCCCTACTTTAAGAGGCCATTGTAGCGTTGAGTCATTCCAGCAGCTTGGGTGTGATAGACTACGTGGCATTTCCAGTCAATCCGCAGGTCTCGGGCCTATTGTTGGACCAAGGCCCCAGTAAAATGAGTCCCCTGATCACTCTCAAGGGTTCAGTGTTCAAGGGTTGCCCATAGACAGTGCATAAACGCTGTAGTGCAGTGACCACCGCTTTCTGATCTGGGTGCTGTGCAGGGTAAGCAGCTAAAAGTCCAGTAGCCGTGGCCACACATGTGACTGCATACTCATGTCCCTCTGAACTGGCCAGGGGTCCGATTACATCCACCTGCCACCAGGTCAGCAGTACCCGTCCCCACACCACCTGCCCAAGTAGTTCCCACAGGCCTCCAGGGATGCTCTTGAGAGCAGACAACACAGGTCTCACAAGCTTCTTGTACCTCTGCTAAGGTGACAGGTAACCCCTAAGTTTTTATAGTGGACCATGTGGTCTTCTGTCCAGTGTGTAAGAGGCAACTGTGTAGCCACTGGGCTACTTCTCTTCCTGACAGGCTGGTAGGCAATGTTTCCAGCCAGCACACCTTGGCTAGAGTGTCAGCCTCATCATTTCCAGGGGAGGCAAGGGGTGCATGCCCGGTCACATGGTATACAGTGATTTGTTTCCGGTGGCCTACTTCCCAAGGTCTTGCCACAAGGCCTGCCTGCATAATGGCCTATGCATAACCATCCATTTATTTGCATGCCACATAGAGATCCATACTACCATTCCCAGTGCACCGCCCAACTCTCTGTGCAAATAGCCGGGGGCAGGGCCTCATTGGCAGCCACAAGCCACATGGCTCGCAGTTCTGCCCACTGGCTTCTCTGACCTTCTCCAGTAGTAGGCCAGATTGTGTCTGTTCAACCGCTGTCACCCTTCTTAGGGATGGTAACTGAATAGGAGGATGCTCAGCATATCCCCACAAAGAGCCTCAACAGGCTCCACAAGGGGCCCAGGATACACTCAGGAGTGGGGTACACCTAAACAGTATACTCACAGTGTGGGGAGGACAGTCACCCAGGGAAAGCCACACAGCCTTCGCCTTTTCCGGTCCCCACCCATCCCCTATAGACAGGTTTCTTGACCCTTCCCCCATTCAAATGTCCAAAGGATATTTCCTCCCTCTTCTTGGAAGTTTGGCACAGCCTTGTGGTCCTCCAGATGCACATGACAGGCCCCTCCAGGGCACACCCCAGGGTTTTTCTGGCCTTCTTCTGGGGCCACAGGAAACGTAGTTCAGCTCACAACCACATGGGGTCGCTCTTTAACTGTGAGACAGAGGGAACTCAGGACACCATCCCTCCCAACTGCTGCTGCTTTTCCTCAGGCCGCCCGCTGCTGCCACCTCCACTGCTCCCTACCAGGGCACCCAGAGCAGAGTTTTCCAGGTGCCCACCCACCAGGGCACCTGGCTCAGGCCAGTCCTCCAGCCCGGTCGCTCTCAGCAACGTTGTCCATGTCTGTGTGGGACAAGGGAGGGGAAGGGGTTACGGAAGCGGCAATGCCTCTCTTCCTCCTCTTCCTCCGAGTAGTTTACTACAATTGGGGAGGAGGATCACTGGGGCTCTGCTCTTTGGAGGTCTTCCTCCAGGGTGCTGATTCTGGCTTCCAAGGTTTCTTCTCTTCCTTGTAGTTCATGTAACTTTGCTGCATCACAAAGTGCAGTCTCCATCTCAGCTCACAAAGCCGAATGAAACACCCAGACCATGGCCCCCACGGCCCCCAAGGCCCCCACGCCCCCAGAGCACTTGGCTTTTCTGGGGTCTCCTCTACCACCCGCAGGGCCTTCTCTACCATGTTGGGTGTGCCACCAACATCAGGCCAGTTCTGGGGGGAAGCCCACGCTGCCAGGAGACTCACCACCGGATACCACATCCTGGTCACTGTCCAGCCTTCCTGACTCCCCTCCAAGGGGCCCATGGCTCCTCCACATGCATACCATACTGGGATGAATCCTACTGACCGCACCAATTGTGTTGCAGCCTTTCAAGGCCCAGCAGGTTCACTCGGGATTCTGGCAGACAAGAAAATTCTCAGAGCCGTGGGAAAGCCTGGCATGCCTGTATTCAAGGGTGGAAGATCCATGCCCGCTGCAAGCCGCCTGTTGCACAGGCGGGGAGTCCCAACTCCCTTATATACTAAATGCACACAAAGCTGGCAGGGTGCCGAGGGATTGTATAACACACGTGATTCTGCCCGTGTGGGCCCATTCTCAGGGTTAGGGGAAAACTGTTTCTCTTAGTTGTCCAGACAACTGGGTGAGGAAGCCTGACTGACTGCATTCGCCCTATAGGGTCTCATTTGCTATATTACCACAAATTCCACGCCACCCTCTGTGCCCCTTGTGATCTTTGGATATGCAGCCAATCAGGGATTAAGTCCCCACTCCCTGAGGAGGTCTGGGCAGATGGTGCTGTGTTTTGTGCCCACTTGGTGCCTGACAGCTCCCTGCCCCCTCACTCGGGACCCTTCGTGTCCCCCAGCTGCTTTGTGCCCCGTTCTTCCTGTTTTCCTCGATGGTAAAAGAAGAAAGCATCCACGGGAGGTAATTTTTCAGCTTCTCTTAGGTTGGCTTATTCAGCTGAGTACTGGTGCTTCAAGAGAGGTAGTTTGCCTTCAGAATCTGGGCACAGTCTCACAGTGTTTTGGATCCTTTGCCTGTGATGTGTCGCCTCTCCCATCCTCAGCCTCCAAGCTTGTGAGCTCTGTTCTTTGCTCCCGGTTTTGGTCTTGCGTTATTTACCTATTGTGCTATCACTGGACCCTCTCTTTTAAATTCCTGTCTTTCAGTTTTGGAGAACTTCCTGAAATCATTATCTTTTCCCTCTTCTCTCTTTTGGCCCTTCTGTTATTCAGATGTTCAGACGAGATCAGGTGCTTTCAGGGTGGGATGGCCGTAGACCAGATGTTCAATCACTTCAACTTGACCTCTCATTTTCTTGTCTTTTTTTTCTCTTGATTTTCATCCATTTGTCTTCTTGCTCTACTTTCTTTATCTTTATCTTTCAACCCTGATATTGAATTTTTTTCATTTCTTCTTCTTTGTTTTTACTACCCAAGAATGCTACTTTCTGAATGTTCCCTGTTCATGGTAACTGTCCTTGTTTTATGGGTGCTGTATCTTTCCCCTCTAAGGATGTTTGTGATTTTTGTTAAAGTGTTCTTTTTCCTGCATAACTTGTTTCATCCAAGTTGCTTTTTTGTAGTAGGTTCCTCTCCTGCTTGATGGAGGCTTTCCTTGTTGCCTAAAAGCTATTGGCTGTTGGTTCGTATTAAGAAACTCACACCGGGGGCTCTAAGCATGGACGTGCTGGTGGCTGGCTGTGGACTTCACTCATTGCAGGGTGGGCTGGCAGTGTGTTCCACAGACCTTCTCTGGTTCTCATTCTAGCCCTTCTCTTCACTCCACCCGGTGTCCCACTTACCCGGAGCCTTTTGGGATTTCTGCTGTGTAAATGGATTGGCTCTCGTTCCCAATACTGGCAAGGAATTCAGTTCTTTTTTTTCTCCTAAGCCATTCGCCATTTTGTGCACTGCTTTCCAGTTTCCAAAACATTTTCCTGTTCTTCCTCTCCTTGATCCTGTGGGGTTTGCCTTAGATTCTGCTTCCTCTGCTGTTGTTGAAGTGGGGTTGCAAGAAGGAGCAAAATAAACCTGTGTTTTCAACCTGGCATCTTCACCTGGGTCTGTTTTTGTTGTCTTCATATAGTTTATTCCCCCAATTCTACTGATGTGTAATCAAAGTACAGATAACTGCATGTATTTAAAATGAACAATCTTTTATTCAATTTTTTACAAGATGTTATTTATTTAATTTTTTTACAGAGAAGAGAAGGGAGAGACAGACAGGGAGAGAAACATTGATGTGAGAGAGAGACATCAGTTGTTGCCTCTCATAGGCACCCCAACTGAGGACCAAACCCGCAACCCAGGCACTTGCCCTGACCGAGAATCAAACTTTCACTTTGTGCGACGACACCCAAGCAACTGACCCACACTGGTTAGGGCAACATTCTATTCAGTTTTGATATGTGTATATACACCTGGACATCATCGGCGTCACAATTATGATAATGAATATTTCATCACCCACAGAAGTTTCCTTGAGCCCCCTTGCCATTCTCCCCCAGCCCTGCCTCCAGGCAACCAGTGATCTACTTTCTGTCTCCATAAATAGTTTACACTTTCTAGGATCTTATATAAATGAAGTCATACAGCATATGCTAATTTTTTCCTTTATACATTTTCATTTATTGATTTACTTTAGAGAGACAGGAAGGGGGAGATGGAGAGAGAGGAGGGGGGAGAAAGAGAAACTTTGATTTGTTGTCCCACTTATTTATGCATTCATTGGTTGATTCTTGCAGGCGCCCTGACCAGGGATCAAACCCACAACCCTGGCCTACCAGGATGACACTCTAACCATCTGAACTACCCAGCCAGGTCTACACTAATTTTTTCCTGTGATTTTTTTCATCCAGCCCAGCGATTCTGGGGTTTGTTCATGTTGCATTATTGGGGGTTCACTCCTTTGTGTTGCTGAGTATTATCCCACCAAGTGGGTACACCGTTGTGTGTTCGTTCACTGTTGGGGGCTTGTGCGTGGTTTCCAGATCTGTCTGTTACAAGTGGGGCTGCTGCACACATCGATATACAAGTCACTGTGTAAATATGGTTTTTTTAGGTGAAATACCTTCAAGTGGAACGGGTGAGTCATGTGGGAGGTGTATGTTTAACCGTTTTTCAGTAACCACCAAAACTGTTTTCCAGAGTGGTAGTTTTATATTCCCACTAAGCAGTGTGTGAGAGTTCCAGTTGCTCCATCTTGTGGCCCCAACTTGTTATGACCAGTCTTCTCATTAAGCCTTTATGCATTTTCCTAATGACTAATGATGTTTAGCATTTTTATGTGCTTCTTGGCATTCATAAATCTTCTGTGAGGTGTCATGTTAAGTCTTTTGCTCATTTTTACTGGGTTGTTTATCTTATTACAGTGCAAGAGTTTTTACAGCATAAGAACTTTATTTTTTCTCCCTTAAAAAATGAGTTGCAATTCACATAGCATAAAATTCACCCTTTTAAAGACTACATACAACTCAGTGGTTTTCAGTATATTCACAAAGTGGTACAACCATCACCGCTATCAAATTCCAAACCTTTTTATCGCCCCTTCCCCCCTGCAAGTAGTTCCCAGAACCAACAGCAATCACACCTCCAACCCTCTCCGCTGCCCTCGGCAACCACAAATCTCCTTTCTGTCTCTGGGGAACATTTTTTCTGAATGGAACCCATACAGCATGTGTCTTGTGCCTGGCTTCTTCCACGGGGCACAGTGTTTTCAAGGCTCATCCATGCTATAGTATGAACCTGTACTTCGTTCCTTTTTATGACTGAATAATATTTCCCTGTATTGATAGGCTGTATTTTGTTAGGCATTCATCAGTTCTGGTCATTTGAGTTTTTCATATTTTGGCTATTTTGAACAATACCATTTTGAAAATATATGCACACCTTTTTGTATGAACATATGTTTACAGTTCTCTTGAGTGAATGCTTAGAGTGGGGTTGTCAAGTCAAAGTCCGTGTCAAATTTTTTAGGAGCCGCCAGACTGTCTCCACAGAGGCTGGGCCATCACACATCCCGCCAGCAGCTTACGAGGACTCTGTTTCCGCTCATCCAAACCAGCACTTATTATTGTTCTTCTATGCTAGCCACCAAGTGGGTGTGAAGTGGCATCGCAGTGCGATTTTGACTTGCATTTCCCTAATGACTATGATGTTGTGCAACTTTGCATGTGCTTGTTGGTCATTTGTGCATCTTTGGTGTGATATCTGCTCAAAACCTTTGCTTATTCTTTATTGGGCTATCTGTCACTATATTGTGGAGTTGTATATTTATATATTTTAGATGCAAGTCCTTTGTCTGATATATGTATGTGTTGGAGGTATTTCTCCCTGACTGTGACTGGCCTTTTTTTTATTGTATTTTTCAAACACACAAGTTTATTAATTTTGATAAAGTTAAATTATCCACTTTTTCTTTTATGTTTTGTGTTTTTGTGTTCTATCTAAGAAACATTTGCCTAACTCAAAGACATAAAGGCTGTCCCCCTATGTTCTCTTTTAGCCATTTTATAGTTTTAGGTTTTCCATTTAGGTTTGTGATCTATTCAGGTTATTTTTGTATATAATGTGAGGTAAGAGTCATGTTTGGCCTCGAAGACATTTCCAATTATTTCTCATTCTATGTTGATATATATATATATATATAT
>CM052543.1:87843583-88062472 GCA_028533065.1 Trachops cirrhosus | reverse complement strand
CCTTATCTCTTGCTGCTTCTAGGATTCTCTCCTTCATTTTTACCTTGGCTAATGTAATTATGATGTGCCTTGGTGTGTTCCTCCTTGGGTCCACCATCTTTGGGACTCTGAGTTTCCTGGACTTCCTGGAAGTCTATTTCCCTTGCCAGATTGGAGAAGTTCTCCTTTATTATTTGTTCAAATAAGTTTTCCACTTGTTCTTCCTCTTCCCCTTCTGGTATCCCTATAATTCGGATGTTGGAACATTTAAAAATGTCCTGGAGGTTCCTAAGCCTCTCCTCATTTTTTGAATTCTTCTTTCTTCATTCTTTTCTGTTTGGTTGTTTCTTTCTTCCTTCTGGTCCACTCCATTGATTTGAGTCCCAGTTTTCTTCCCATTGCTATTGGTTCCCTGTTCATTTTCCTTCATTTCACTTAGCGTAGCCTTCATTTTTTCATCTAATTTGCAACCAAATTCAACCAATTCTGTGAGCAACCTGACGCTTTGAACTGTGCATCTGATAGGTTGGCTATCTCTTGGTCACTTAAAAGTACTGGCTCTGAAGCTTTGATCTGTTCTTCCGTTTGGGTCATTTTTTTTCTTGTCTTGTTACACCTGTTACATATGAGGGGCATAGACTTAGGTGTTCACCAGGGCAGGGCAACCCAGTTGCTGGGTTGTGATGCTGTATGTGGGGGCGGGATCCGAGATGGAACAATGGCGCTTGCTCCACTCTCTGTTGGATTTCAGTCCCTTCCACCACTTCCCTCAAGCAAACTGGGCCCTTCTGTTGCTAATTCCCATGTGGGTGGGCTTGTGCACATTCTAGGACCCTGTGGGTCTCTGCAAAGAACTCTCCTGTGAGGCTGGGAGTCTCGTCCCGTGATTCAATCCCCACAGGTGTTTTCAATCAGTGCCCTGAGGCTCTATTTCCTGGCAATGGGATGCTGGGACTGCCTGGTCAGCCAGCCGCCTTGCTCACAGTGCCTTGCTTCACAATCACCGCCTCGCTGTGCCCAGGGTTCGCCCAGGGCCTGGGGTCTGCCAGCCACCGCCTGTGCACCCAGGGTCTGCCCACTGCAGTCTTGCATGCTCGGGGTGCCTTGCATGCCAGGTGCCACTGCTTTTTGTGCCATGACCCCTCTCCGCCAGGCTGCCTGACTCCGCCCCTCCTACTGGTCTGGATGAATATGTCTATTTTAACTCCTTGGTTGTCCGACTTCTATACAGTTCAGTTTCCTGCCAGTTCTGGTTGTTATCTTGTTTCTAAATTGTTGCTGTCCTTATTTTGGTTGTGTGAGGAGGTACAGTGTGTCTACCTATGCCTCCATCTTGGCTGGAAGTCTCATGAAATCTTAAAAAAAAAAGATAAATATACAGAGACAGTTTGCCAGTATGGAATGTACCTTTTTGATTCAATACTGCCACACTGTTTTCTCTACATCTTCAACAACACTCAGTATTGTAGGACTTTGATTTGTTTTTGGCCTAGATGGTATAAAGGGATATCTCATAGGATTTTTTAAAAGATTTGATTTATTTATTTTTAGAGAGGGGAAGAGAGGGAGAGAAATATCAATGTGTGGTTGCCTTTCAAGCGCCCCCCACTGGGGACCTGGCCTGCAACCCAGGCATGTGCCCTGACTGGATATGGAACAGGTGATCCTTTGGTTCTCAGGCCTGCACTCAATCCACTGAGCCACACTAGCCAGGGTGGATATCTCACAGTTTCATTTTTCATTCCTCTAGTTGCTAGGAAGTTTAAGTATTTCTTCACATATTTTTTAACCATTCATATTTTCCTTATATTAATTATCCACTATGGCTATATCCATTATTGATATTTTTATATAATTCCTCTATTTTATTCTTGAATTGCAAAAATTCTTTGTATATGTTCAATGAGAATTCCTTAATAGTTTATTTTACTTGTGAATTTAAATATTTTTACGTGTGTGTGTGTATACATGTACTCACACACATGCAATTGTCATTGTCAGTTTTAGACGTAAACATTTTCTTTCATTCTATCACCCACCTGTTAACTTTATGGTGCTGTTTATTGAACAAGTGTCTGTAATTTTTACATGGTCAAACCCATCATTTTTTCAGCTATACTCTATGTTTTTTTTGTTTGTTTGCTTTACTTTTTTTTGTAGAGAGTAAAATTTTTATTCACTCTCCAAGAAAGGAGAGGGGGATGGTGTGGAGCCATACACCAGCATTGGGGGTGGGGTTTTGAGCTTTTATTGGATTATAATTGGATTAAAAAGGTGGAGGGTTTGCTGTTGTGTGGCGCCTGTGGGCTGTAGGAGGTTGCAGTTTGTCCCAATGTCATCTTCTGCTTGTGGCTGTAGGCAGCGGTGGGTTAAGTCTCCTATTTTTGCTTTCCAGAAAATTCCAGTCCTGAGGACAAGCTTCTACCTCCGCACTGACAAAACGTATCTTGATGGATTTATTTCACAGCTGACAGGTGTGTTTCCCCACCCGGTCACTGGCTATGAAGGTGGGTGAAAAGGAGGCTGTCCGCAGAGTCCAGAGAGATGGAGAAGGAACAGAATCCTCTCTCCAAACCACACAGAGACAGGGTTAGGGGGCTAGCCCGGGTCGGCTTATGCTGCCTGCTGCTTCCCTGCTCGCAAGTCTCAGGAGGCTGGAGGAGAGGGAGAAATAGAGAATGTCCCCATATGGGCCACCAAAATATTAGGGTGGGTGGTGACAGGGCTGAAAGAATTGGTGAAAGAATTCACAGAGAAGAAAGTGTAGAGAGGAAGGGTTTTATCTGCTCCCCAAGTAAGGAGAGGGGCATGGTGTGGAGAGGTACACCAACTATACTCTGTGCTTTAAAATCTTTACTCCCTCAAGGTAAAATGGATGTCCTCCTTTATGTTCATCTCTTAGTTTCGTGGGTTTGCCTTTTATATTTAGATATTCACTCCATCATGTATGTATGTGTATGTGGGGTCCAACTTTATTTTTTCTGTCCTGGTTTACCAGCTCTGCATCCTCTGTAGTAAGCACAGCAGCTAGGCAGCCAAGGGGCAGAGAGGGCCCCAGGATCAGGGGCCCCTGAGTGGGAGGCAGAGACTGACCCTCTTGGTGATTTTCTCCAGTTGCCGGGGCCAAGAGCTGGATTGAGATGACATCAGGCTTTTTTGTTTTGTTTTGTTTTGTTTTGTTTCCAGCTGTCAGAGTCAGAACAACAAGGAGTGAAGGGAGTTCAGGACTGGGCAGGGGCAGAGTGGACATGATAGGCCATGAATTGCTGTGGACAGGAACAAGGGGTTCAGTTCAGGGTGTTTGAGACACAGGAACATGCTTAAGTTATGATAAATGAAAAGATGACCAGGCAGGCCAGCGTGTAGGCAGTGACACTGGGCCTGAATGTGACAGGAGGGCTTTCCTCCATACCCTCCACCCTTCTTGGAGTCAGCGTGGAGTGGGGTAGACCAGGATAGACTGAAGGCAGAGGCTCTGAAAACAGTGGCAATCAGAACTAGGCCCAGATGTGGCCACCCTTCCATATGGGAATGGTTGGATTATCCCAAAGGCACAGGCCCTCAGGCCAGATGGGTAAGCCCCCTCACTGTTCAGGAGCTGGGGTGGGAGTGGACAAGCTGCATGTCTGAACACTGAGGAGACACTCAGGGCCAGGATGGTGGTGGGCTACAGGAAGCAGCAGGATTTAATAGACCTAAATGTGAGAGGGAGGTTGGGGGGCAGGGGAGCAGGGCCATGGAGGCTGGCTTGTCTCACTAGAAGCCAAGGTGGAGCTTTCCAGCTGGGCTGGGTGACACAGTGCAGCAGTCCCACATGCCAGCCAGTTAACCCGTCCCAGAGGTTCAGGGCTGGCTCACGGGCCTCCAGCCTAGATAGCTGCATGGCCTCCAGTTATTCTCCACCAATGAGGCAGAGGAAGAGAGGGAGAGCAGACAATCCCCCAGGGCTTTTCAGGCCTCAGCTTGTAAGTGCCATTTCATTGGCTGGAATGAGTCATATGGCTGTGCCAGCCTACAGGAAGGCAGGAAGGGCCAGCCCCTGGACACCAGACAGGTGGGGTCCGGCCACCAGCAGTCACGTCTACCACAGTATGTGTGATGCCGTGTCCCAGTCAGGACTGGCCTCCTTTTGGGCCTACCCTGGCTTCCAGTGGCCCCTGGACTTGCCCTGGAGGGAAGATGTTAATGATGGGGGACTGCAAGGCCCAGGGAGACCTGAGCTCCTCAGAGGAGCTATGAGACCAGCTGGCAGGAAGGAAGAGGAGGAGGTGGGTGGGCTTCCTCAGTACTACCAGGGGCCCCTGCCAGGCCTTGTGTTCAGTCACAGCGCTGCCTTTCTGCCCTTTCTCACTAAGTGCACGACAAAGGGCTCACACCTGGAAGTGACGCCAAAAGTGAGCCACGGGGTGTTATGGGTGACGCTCTACTGCCTCCCCCTCTCTCCTCTTTGTTCCAGTTCCCATAGTGTGGACAGACTTTGGGGACGACTAGGGAAATAGCAGTGCGTGATAAACGTGTGCAGGCAGGTATGGTGGATGAGGCTTCTGTCCCCAGGGAGACAGGACTGGTGGTCTCAAGGCCCTCCTGGCTGATCTATGGTGCCCTTGTCACTGGCTTTCACCAGGGAGGCCACCCCTTTGGATCCCCACTTGGTAGCCAAGGAAAGTGGGGCTTGGGTCACTTAAGGGCCTTGACCAAGGTCATGTGGCATCTTGTGGGGGACCAGGCTGATATCTTGGGGTGGGCCCTGACCTAACCCTCGTCCTCTCTTCTTTCCCTCCACCTTGTCACTTGCTTAAACTGAGCCTGCTCCTCAGACCATATTTGACAAATTAAGACCAGTCCTTCTGGAGAGCAGAATTGAGTGTAAATTCTTTCCAGGCCCCAGGAGTTGAAACCAAGAGACCTATACCCTCTAGAATGACCCCGGAAAGGCCATGTGAAAACCCAGGAGGTGGGGGTGGGAGCCCAGGGCGGGGCCCCGGGGTGTCAGAGGAGTGGAAACAGGATGTGAGCAGAGAGGGGGCCGTGAGAAGTAAGGTGGCTCACAGCAAGGGCAGCCACCTGGCACAGCATGCTCCGAGCCACGGAAAAAGACCCTGGGCTGCGTGGGAGGTGTCACATCCTGCTCCCCACAGGACTCCCCCAGGCTGCCTGGCTCCTGGCAGAATCTGATTCTTGGGCGCGTAGTGGGTGACAGGTGGTGGGTGAGAGGACAGAAATACGGCCTTTTGGAGAGATGGGAATTAAATCTTAACAAGGGCTCCCAGCTCCCCAGGGAAGCCTGGTACACAAGGGTGAAACCAAAAATGAAGGGAAGAGCAGGGCAAAGAGCTCACTCCTCCATCCAGCCAACATGGATAGAGGGCCCACAGGGCCAGGCCGGGCCAAGAGCAGGGAAAGTGAAACTGCCAAGGCCCACTCACTGGCGGAGGCCCTGGTGATGAGGCCTGCGATGGGCGGGGGTGAGCCTGCACCCTGGGAAGCCCGGAGGGAGGCCCTGGATTCAGCCTGAGGATCTGGGAAGCCTTGAAGGATGGGCAGGTGAGGGCGAGCAAGGGCATCCCAGGTAGCACCAGGCAACACAAGGTGCCAGTGGGACACCTGGCCTGAGGTATGTGTGTCAGTGTGACTAAGGGCCTCTTTTTGCCCACCTGGCCGGAGCCCATTCCCTTGGCCTTCTTGGAACCCACAATCTCCCCTTTGGTGTGGCCTCTCACCAACATTAACACCTGGCATTTTCCTTCCTTGTCAACGCAACCCCTCTGCCCTATACACCACCAGTGAACCTGTAGTGTAGCCCTGCCCCAGCTCTGACTAAATCACCATCAACCTCCCGGGGGTTCAGTGCTTTTCCTTGGCTTCTAACTAGATGTTTTCTCCTAGAGCATTTCCATACATATTTATGTTTATATATAATCTAGAGCTTTCTCATTTTTGTAAAAATGGTATCATACTCTATGACCTTATTTTGCAACTCACTTTTCACACGGCCTTGGAGCTGGTTCTATATCAGTGTGCATAGATACGCTTCATTATTGCTTCATTATTCTCTCACAGATGCTTGGTGAGACTATACAAATTGTGTATTCCATCTGCCCCAGCACAGACAATGCTGCACTGAACATCTTTGTGCAATTCCCTCTTTGCAGAGAAATGCCCAGATGCAGGGTTCTAGGTCAAGGGACATGTTCTTTGGACATTTGGATAGGTCCTCTTAATTGCCCTTTAAAACAAAAACAATACCAACACCCTCTGCCACTGAAAGGGCATGAGGTTACTCATTTACCTGTCCCTCCCGTACTGACTGTTTGCCAACCGGAGGGGCGAATAGAATCACCACCTCGTTCCAGTGGGTACAACGTGGGGTTCGCATGTCTGCTGGACACTTGCAGCTCTTGGCCTGTTGCTGTTCTTCGCCCCATTTCCTCTTGTGTTCTTGACTGTTCCTCATTCATTTTTGGAGTCCCCATATCTTTGCTTGCCTTCCCCACACTCCCTCCCCTCCTTTCCTGTTGTGTTTTTCCCGTGACTGCTCTCTGATATACTGTAAGTTTATGTCCTTATTGCCTGTTTCTCCTGTCCTTCGAGAATGTAAGAACCAGGAGGGCAGATATTTTTGTCATTTGTTTATTTTATTGTTTCCAGCACCTAGGACAGTGCCTGAAGTAGGCACCCCTCTAACTGATTGTTCTGTGAATGGATGAATGAATTAAATAATGGAGTAAATAATAACCCTTTATCATTATTTGTTTTTCCCCATGTCCCTTACTTGCCTTTACCACTGGTTATGGTGAGTTTGATCATACAGAAAATTTTAATTTATATGAGGTCAAGCCTGTTCTTTTTTAAAAAGATTTTATTTATTTATTTAGTTTTAGAGGGAGGGAATGAGGGAAAATGAGAGGGAGAGAAACATCAGTGTGTGGTTGCCTCTCACACACCCCCTACTGGCGACCTCGCCCACAACCCAGGCCTGTGCCCTGACTGGGAATGGAACTGGTGACCCTTCGGTTCGCAGGCCGGCGCTCAATCCACTAAGCCACAGCAGCCAGGGCCTGTTAGTTCTTTTTGCACATACTTTTGTATTCTGCATTTTGCTTAAGGCCTTTTTTACCTTAAAATTATACACATAATCTAGTATGTATTTTCTCTGATACTTGCATATTTTGGTTTTATTTTAAGTGATTTATTCTCCATGGAGTGCATTTTGTGATGAAATGAGGTATGGATAAACAATTTTAAATGAACCGCCAGCTGCCCGAACGCTGCAAATTGGAGTACAGTCCCTGCCCTTCTGCCCTTGGCGTCGCCTTTCCACCCATCGTGCTCCGGCCTTTCTGGTCTGTTCCACCGGCCATTTGTCCATGACTACGCCAGGCCCACACTTCGAACATCAGACTTTTGTAGTTTTTTTCTTTTTTTATTTCTTGTTTATTTTTGTTTTTTTCTTCATTTTTTGTTGTTTACTTTTATTTCAAGTGGGACAACTCCCCTCCTCTTTGTTCTTAATTTTCAAAAATACCTCTGCCTTTTTTGGTACATTTTCTGTCTTAGATGAACGTGCAAACCAGCCTGTCAGACCCTATGGAAACACCCGGTGCCTCTGAGGGGGCGGCGGTGCACTTACGGGCCAGTCAGGCGGGGCCCGATCTGCCTCTGCCCGCTATTCCTGTTCCGGGAGGGACACGATTCTCTGTAGAGTTTGCTCCGTCCTGTTCTTCAGCCAAATTTTGTTTTGTTTTTTATATTTTATTTATTTTAGAGAGAGGGGAAGGTAGGGAGGAAGAGGGAGAGAAATGCTGATCAGTTGTCTCTCACACGCGCCCCAACTGGGGACCAAGCCCGCAGCCCAGACATGTGCCCTGACCAGGAATCGAACTGGTGACCTTTCGCTTTGGGGAATGATGCCCAACCCCACACCGGTTGGGCATCAACCCAGGGGCCCACGGGCCCAGGAGAGGTATGTGTCCAGAGCAGAGGGGTGGCCACGTGGCTCTGAGCCACACCGGTCAGGGCTTCAGCCAAATTTTATAGCCACCTTCATGTGGGTCTTACACATTCCCATTAGGCTTATTTCTTGGTATTTTACACTTTCTGTTAATACTTTGAATGGCATAATTCTTTCACAATTTCTCATTGGTTTTCCTAGTGTGAGATCTTGTATTGGGTACCCTGGCTGACCTCCCTCTAGTTCTAACACTTGTTAGATGCTTTCCTTAGACTTTCAGACAGGCAGGCAAATAATGATAGTTTAGTCCCTTCTCCCACATCTCTTCCTTGTCTCACTGAGAGACCAGGACCCCAGAACACAGCCCGTCAGACACTCCAGTGGGTGCGCTCTTCTTGTTCCTCCTTCAAGAAGGCTCCTGGTGCCACGGCAGTGAGGGAGTTAGGGCTGAAGCACCCACACTCTCCTCCTGCTCTCCCTTTGCCAGCTGGCACCTCCTGGTTGACCCTTGGGAGGCCGAGGGCCAGGGAGCCCAGGTGAGGTGTCCACACAGTTTGGAGCAGGGAGGGACGGGGGTCTGGAAGAGGGAGGGCAAGAGAACAGCCAGCACAGCCGTGCGGCCCAGAGCCGGTGGTGGCCCTGGCGGGTAAAAGCTGCTCCACAAATGTGTGTTGAGTGAATATCACAGGGTCTCTGGCCCAGGCCGAGCCCCTCTAATGTGTGTACTTGCGGTTTGGCAGCCCTGGTTCCTCCAGGGAAATTCCAGGGTGGATGAAAGAGGTACAAGAGGGGGTGGGGCCAAAAACAGAGTGGGCGGCCCCCACAGCATCCAGAGTGGCCTGAAGGACCAAGAGATTGAGGAGTAGTACCAAGAGGAGGGTCCTGGGGGAAGGTTTGTCCTCGGCTGTGGGAGGATGGCCACATGGGCAAAGACGGCAGCCCTGTGCCTGTCGGGGTGGGGGGGGGGAGAAAGGCCTTTTCTGGGATCTCTGCATAGGTGGGGGCTGCCCCGCATCCTAGGAGCCCAGCCCACTTTCCCATACTCATGATTCTGTTGTTCCCTAATTATTTACATTATTTCCAGTTTCCAAAGTGTCCTTCCTGAATGGTGGCTCATTCAATTCTCACAACAGACAGGCTGGCCGTGCTGTGCTGGCCCCTTCCCCAGGGGCCGCTGATCCTGTGGTGACTCACTGGGCTGCCCAGCAGGGCTCTCTGGGAACAGGAAGGTGCCACTGTCGGTATGTAAGCAGTTTCTGTTTCCCTTAGTTGCCAGGGCTGTGTGGGGCCTCTTCCCCACGAGGACCTGTCCCCCAACCTGGGCTCAGTTTGGGGGAGCTGCCCTGGTTCCCTGCAGGGTGGGGGCATGGGGTTTGCCCCTCCTAGCCTCTTCTCAGTGCTTCCAGGCTGCTGGACACTGCCTTGCTCATGACCCCAGACCCACGTGGCCACCCCTCTGCTCTGGACACATACCTCTCCTGGGCCCGTGGGCCCCTGGATGGGAAGGTCGAGATCATAGGAAAAGCCTAGCGGCTCCTCTGTGATCTGCCTCACAGCCCCACGGCCCAGCCTGGCTCTGGCGGAGGCTACTCCGTGGTTGGGCGTGGGGGCCACGGCAGAGGGGTGGAAGGAGGGGAGTGCTGCTTTGGGCAGCCTGAGCAAGACCTGCCCTCCCGCTGCCAGGCTGCTGCCCTGGACATGGCCTTGCAGGACCCCCTTTCCCTCTCTGGGCTCTATTTCTTTTTTGGAAAAGTAGGGCTGATGAAAGTCCCCGAGGTAAGGCCTGGGTGAGGCACAGCCAAGAAGGAAGGCAGCATGCAGGAGAGCCCTGCGCACCCTCCTTCCTGGGCAGAGATGGAGCCAGTCCCAGAGGGGCGGGGGCCTGTGGCAGCCCGAGTGCAGAGACTCCAGTAGGGCAGGCGCCCTCCCAACTTCATGCCTTTCTGGCTGCTGCCTCCTCAGGACTCTAACCATTTGACCTTCTGGGGGTCCTCCTGTGTGCTCTGGATGTGGATGGCATGCCCACCCTGGCCCTCCTGTGTCCTGGGTGTCCCTTCCTCACTCTCAGCACCCAGACCAGCAGAGGGGAGGCTCCAGACACCTCGGTTTGGGACTAACGATTACTGTCCTTGGGGCTGCACCCTGGGGCCGTGGCCTCATCTGGCCTCCTGCCCTCGTCACTCAGCCCACTGCAGGCCTGGCCACCCCATGCCACGATGGCAGGAACACCAGGCATCTGGGCCTGCCTGGCCCCAGCAGGCTCCAGGAAGCTGGCCTGGGGCTCTGCTGCCCTGCCCAACTTTGCCTCCAGGGCCTTTCCTGCCTCAGACTAAATTCGAGGCCTTGCCCCTGCCCATGGGACAATGGAGGCAGACATTCCTTGCTCAGGCCTGTTGTGTGTGAGTCAAGGTCAGGGCAGGGTCAGCAGCTACACCCTGGGAAGGAGCAGTGCCAGCAGTGATAAGCTTTCTTGGTTGGGGTGCTTGAGAAGGGCCCACTGAGAGCATGCCCCCACCCCAATATCTCTGACTGGGCACCCTCTCCCTGGAGCAGGGTTCTGACTCAGGGCAGTGAGTGGTTTCCCAAGGACTGGTCAGTCTGGCACAACAGCAAAGCCCAGCTCACAGTGAGGTGCCCTGTAGGCACCCAGCACAGGGTCTGACACCCAGGGGACCCTTACCACCACATCTGCAAAACCAGACTAACATGGGCCATCTTTTTTGAGCCTCAACCCGAATGATACCCCTCCGCAGAGCAGCACTGATGGTGGGTGTTTGTGTGTGTGTGTCCAGGAGGCCAGGCTCAGGGAAGTGGCCCTGCTTGGACTCCTTCTGGGGCAGTAAGGGCACGGTGGAGCAGCCGGAAGGGAAGAGGATGCCACGCCTAGCTGTCTGAGCGGGAAACGCACTCGGAAAGTTGTGGCCAGGCTGGCCTGCGCTCTGTGTTAAACACGGGCGGCTGCTGGTGGGCAGGGCCAGTCTCAGGCTGGTGGTCTGTGTGCAGGTGTCTGAGCTGTATAGCGGTGAGTGGGGCACACGTGGCAAGGCGGGGCCTGCAGATCCGTGGACTAGCCCTGTGAACACTGCGGTGGGGGCATTGCTCACAAAGAGGCTCCTGTGGGCTCTCCCGGAGTCTGGCAGGACATCCAGCATCCATGAATAAGGGGAGGATGCTCGAGTTTCGTTGCATGTGATGGCATGCCGCACCCTGAGTGCAAGGGCAGGTGTGTGGGGGGGTGTGTGTGCGTGTGTGCCTTCTCGGGATGTCCAGGGCAGCTCCAACAGCAGTGATGACTCCAGCTTTTCCAGGAGCCCATCCTCTTTAAGGGCAGTGCCACCCAATTTGGGGTCCTCATCTCCCCTAATCCTCTCCAAGCACTTTCTCTCTGGCATCCACTCTTCCAGGCACCTGTGCTGCTAACCCAGCCTGGGCCCTAACCGGGACTGCTTCTTGGTGCCACCCCCTCCCGCCCCCCAGCAGCCTCCCCTCTCTGCCCTTTTCCCTCACAAGTGCTGCAGGTATTCCCCTCTTCCAGACTGTAAAACCGAGTCCTGGGGTGAGGTGAGCACACTCGGAAGCTGGCGTCTCTCAGCTGGTTCCTTAGTCCCCTGTCTCAGGAGCAGGTGCCCAGACAGGGCTCTGGGATAGGAGGAGGGGGAGGGAACCTGTGCCTCGCCCTGCCCGCACTCAGAGGCCCCTCGGCTCAGCCCAAACTGGAGCCCTCCTCCCCTGCCCTGTCCGGTTCCTGTTGGTTTTGTCCCCACTGGATCCTGGATGCTTCCTCATGTTCATTGCCGCTCCCTGTCCATCACCATCCCCTAAATCGGGGTTTTAACCCGGCCCACCCACCCTCCCACAACACAGTAGGAGGTGAGTGGTGGGCCTGCCTCAGATACCACCTGAGCTTGACTCAAAATACCACCTGACTCAAAATACCACCTGAGCTCTGCCTCCTGTCTCCCCCCTACCCTCCCCCACCCCATGGAAAAATTGTCTTCTATGAAACCCGTCCCTGGTGCCAAAAAGGTTGGGGACTGCTGCCCGAAACACGGCCGCAGCCTGGGCTCTCCCTGCAGCTACTCCTGTGCCCACAACCCATTCTCCACCCACAGACAATGGGGCTGTTCTGGTGTCCATCAGATGGTTTGTTCCCTTCATCAAGATCTTCCAAGGATGCAGATTGTCCTTTCAATCGAATCAGACCCTCTCTGGCAGCCAGGCCCAACAGGGGCTGCTTCTGGGACTCCACCTCCCCAGTTGCTGGCTCCTCCCTGCCTCAGTGCTTTTGTCCTTGCTGCCCCAGCCTCTTGGACAGCACTCCCCTACCCATCCCTGGCTGCCCTCTCATCCCACAGGTTACAGCTCCAAGGTCATCGCCTTCCGGAGGCCCCCCTGCTGGACCTCACTGCCCTCTCCCGGCACACCTATCCTTGTCTGACACCAGCTTGGTTTTTGTTCACTTGCCTGTCTCCCAACTGGAAGGTCATCCCACAAGGCAGGAACCTTCTCCATCTTGCTGGTGCATCCCAGCATCCAGCACAGGGCCCGATGCTCAGTACTCATCTGGTACGTGAACCAGTGTGGCCTGCTCAGGGCCTCTGAGCTGCAAGTGGCAGAGCTTGCCCTTGAACCCAGGACATCTAGCTCTCTGTGCAAGTTACACGGGGCAATTCTACTCACACACAGGTGTGTTCACTCTCTGGAACCATCCTCTGCTCTGGGGACCCAAGGGCACCGCTTCTGGATCCAGGGCAAGTCGGGGTGAGGGAACCAGAAGGGCCCTGTCCTGACACTGACCTCTGTCCAGCATTGTGGATTTTCAACTTCCTATGTAGCGGCCTTCCCATGAGGGCTAGCGGGGCATAGAAACGAGTGAACACAGTTCCAGAGACACATCGGGCAGCCCTGGGGGCAGGCGCTGTGATGGCCAGTGCCCTGTGTGGCGTGCCTTATCCCAAAGCTCAGAGCTGAACTGGAATATGAACCGGCACCCCCAGATCAGCAAGGTCCTTCTGCATGGTGGATGGAGTGCCACAGCCCAGTTGAGAGATGGGAGGGCTTTGGGCGAAAAGGGAGGAAGGTGGCAAGAGCCTGGTGGGTTGGGTGGGAACCTGGGTTTGGGGAGCAGGATGGAGAGCCTCAGAATTGTCAGTTCAAACACTGGCTCCATCATATACCAGCTGTGACACTTTGGGTCAGTCAGTTGGCCTCTCAGTGCCTTGGTCCCCCATTTATATTTGGGGTGCCAATCCTTCCACCTTGTAGGACCCTTTGGGGTTTTAGAAGAAGGTGGGGCACGTGACAAGCATGTCACTGTGAGTTGTAGTGTCTGTATGAAGAGAGACGGAACCTGGTTGCGGGGGGAGGGGTGAATGCGGGACGCAGGGGGGCCCAGCAGACCCTGCCCAGAGGCTAGGTAACCTCATGCTTAACACCCGGGTTCCAGTCTCAGTTCTCCCACTTAACTGGTATATGGCCTTGGTTCCCTATCTGCAAAGGGAGGGTGCTGAGGCTGCCCCTGAGGCCTGATGCTGGACACAGTGGTGCCTAGAAGGCACCCAGCACTAGTCATTGCTGTTGTTGAATGAGGGCACAGAGGGGTTAAATTGCTTGGCCAGGGCCACACAGCGAGGAAGCAGCCCTGCTGTGCTTGAGCCAAGGCCATATGGCTCCTGAATCCCCACACGCACCAATGTGCACCACTGCTGCCGTGGCCCTGTGGCTGCTGGCGTTATGGTCTTTATGGCGGTGGCCCAACTGGTCTTGGGTGGTAGTGACCATGTCAGGAGTGAAGAGGGGGAAGAGCAGTCTCAGCTCCTCTGGGCCTCGAAGCCCCTGCCACCTGCACGCTGCACCTGGCTTGGGCTGCAGGGACACCCTGGGAGTCCTTTGGACACAAGCCTCTGACCACAGTGGCCACTTTTCTGAGGATCCCTCACCTCTTTCCCAACTATTACACTGGTGACAGAGCTCTTCCTTAGCAATGACTTCTTCCTCTTCAGCCACTTGAACATAGCCAGGGGCACCCGGCTGACAGGGTGGCAGCGGGCTGGTTCACAGCTGCCACGGGCTGGGGCCTCCGTGTACTGAGGACGGGTGCGCACCAAGGGAAGAGGCCAGGGAGGGGGGCCTTGGTACCCAAGCCCAGGTACCTGCGATAGACACACCACAGAGCAGAGGAGTAAGTTCTGGACTTGGCAATGAGACCGGCTTTCCCAGGGCCCCTTCCTCAGGGATGTGGCCTCTTCTCCCCTCCTCCCCTGACGGGGGGCCACAGCAGAGTGGGGGAAGCAGGTTCCATGGAATGGCTCTGAGCTGAAGCTGGACAAGGCTGCGGGGCCTCTCCCAGGCAGCACGTCCTGACTCGAGTGTCTCCCACCCCATCACACTGAATAACACCTTTGGGTGCCATCTGTACTGTTCGCCTCAGTTGTTGCAAACCTATTTTGAAAGGAAACTATGTGAGTGCTCTAGGTGGATAACTAGTCCCACTTGTCATGAGTGCAACGTAATTGCAAAATGAGGTCAGCACGCGAAGGGCAGCGGTTCGTGCTTCACTGCTGTGTCCCCCGCACCCACAACAGTATGGGACACATCGTACCTTTTGAGTGAGAGGCTGAGGAAATGAATAAATGAATAAACGGAAAGGGTGCGTGGTCTGGAATGGATGCTTGGGGAAGGCGCTGACTGAGCCTGTCTGTGAAAATGGGAAAAAGCGAATATTTGAGAGGCATCAAAGCCATTCCAAGTCTCACGTGGAGACTTTCTTCTTGGCACATTCACCGCATCCAGCAGGGTTGTCCAAGTGTGTTCCTGCCTGCACACACAACATACCCTATGTGTGCGGCCAGACTCTGGCTGCCTCGGCCGCGCACAGACCCTCCGCAGAGCCCGCTGAGGGCTGGGTGCCGCAGTCACAGCCCTCTGCCCTGCCTGGCCTCCCCGCCGTGGGTGGGTCGTCTTCCCAGAGCGTGCAGTCACTGTGCTTGTCTGGCAGGAGCCTGTGGGGGTGGCCGAGCCTGTGGGGGTGGCCGCTGTACTGTTTTGGTAGAAGCCTGGCACAGGAAACCTGACGTCATCCTGACTCACTCCTGGAGCTGGGCTGGGGGTGGCCTCACTCATCACTCTTCCCTCCACACCTGCCCTGGCGCATGGATCGTGGCCACACCATTCACTTCTCCCTCCCTTCCTGGGGCATCTGCTTGAGGTGTGGGCTTGGAAGAAGGAAGGGAAATGCAACAGAGGCAACCTCGCACAGAGCTGTGTGATTGTGGATGGGAAAACCAGTCTGCAGGGGGCTGGGGTGTGCTGTGGGGCAAGGAAAGACCAGGGGGCCCAAAGGTGGGAACAGGGGCAGTGACGCTGATCCAGCCAGTGACAAAGAACAGCACTGAATGATATTATCTTCCAGTTGGGTATTTTCATTTAGGATTTTATTTATTTTTAGAGAGAGAGGGAGGGAAGGAGGGAGAAAGAGAGGGAGAGAAACATCGATGTGAGGGAGAAACATTGTTTTCTTCTCTTACACACCCAGACCCTATACCAGGCATGTGCCCTGACTGGGGATAGAACCACCAACCTTTCACTTTGCAGGACGACACCCAACCAACACCCAACCTCTGTCTAAGCCACACAGACTGGGGCTAGTTGGGTATTTTAATTTTAAAAAACCCCAAAAAACAAACAACACTGCGCCTGAGCCCAGCACACATCTGCTGCCATCCCTCACCACCTAATGGTGTGTGCAGGGTCCTCCCTCTGGGCCCCGCAGCCTGTGGACCTCAGGTCTAACAAAACCCCTCCTCACACCTGTGCCCACAGCCCTACACCGCCTCCGCCAGGGCAAGCGGCGGTCCTTGAGGAGGTGGCAAAAGGGACAAGACAGCCATGTCATGACTCACCAAGGGTTGGGGGACTGTTAGTCAGGGCAGAAGTAGGATGGGACGTGGGCTACATTCTCTTCCCTGGGCCTCAGGCTTTCACCTAGTTATGGGGGTGGGGGCTCCCCCAGTTTGGAAATGGGGGGAGACAGCACCTCCTTCATGGCAAAGTCAGGCCTCCTTGAGCTGGGGTTCCAGGGCTGAAAAGGGAGAGCCCCAAAGCAAGTGGCACTGTGGGATGACATCCATGCAGACACCACAGGCAGAAATCACTGCTTTTGGTCTGAGCGGTGGGCAGCACACGCGGGCCTGGGACACTACAGTAGCTTCAGCAATGCTCTTCAACTCCCAAGGGTAGCTTTCTGCAATGTCTCCCTGCTCTCCCCAGGAGTGGGAGAGGCTCAGCCGGGCATGGATTACAGGGCTGGAGCTCCCACACTGCCGAGCTGCTTTCCTCCTGAGCCAGGATCCCAGCTGGCCAGTCCTCATGCCGCCACCCCAAGTTGCTGAAAGGCCAGGGCTCCTGGCACAGCAGGTGACACCAGCCTCATGGTCAGCAAGCCTGGGCCTGACTGTCCTTTCATGTGCTCTATAATTTGCCTCTGGGATCAGCCATTAAGTCACCTGCTGGCAGATGCCAAGGATAAAGCCCATATCGGACTCTGGGATCTGTGGCCCAGACTCCCCGGCTCTGCTGTGGCTTTGCCGAATCAGCCTCCAGACTGGCCTGGTAGGAAGGGACAGAGCACTCACTGCAGGAGCTCACGCAGTGGCGTGGCCTCATAGCCTTCGAACCACTGTGGACAAGCAACTGATCTATTATGAGCTCCCATGTTACTGATGGGGACAAGAGGGTGAAGTGACCCCAAGTTTCTTGGACGTCCTTGAGGCTCCTCTCACCTGTGTCCCTTCTCCCCCACAGCAAGCTGTCTCGAACACTGTGGAACTTCATACGGATCTGCTCCAACACACAGACACACCAAGCCCAGTGCAGGGCTGGGGTGTGTACCTGGGTCCTGGCTGTAGTCCTTCAAGAAGGTCTGGACAGTAGAGGTCTTCGGGACAGCTGGAGAGGCTTACAAAGGGCACAGGGTAGTGACTCAGGGACAAGTGGGCTAAGGGGGTTGGGATGGGGTTGGGTATGGGGTCAGCTCCAGTTCCAGGACACCATCCCCACCCACCAAAACTTCTCTGCTTTGGAGTTCAGATCCCCCCACACACACCTGGGGCTCACCACATCCGGTCCCAGGGCTTTCAGCTGGGGTGGGGGTGGGCAGAAGGGGTGTGATCTCTGAGAGCTTCCGCTGCTTACGATCACTGCCTTGCGAAGCACCAGCACTAGGTCCCCACCTGTCCTGGGGTCTGCTGCAGGCCTGGGGAGCCTGGGGGTGGGGGATGGAGGGATGAAGGAGGCTGGTTCTGGTAGTTCTTCTCTTTCTTCCCCTTGGGGCCACTCCTGAAATTCCCCGTGAGGTCCTGGGGAGAGCCCATCCTCGTCAGCAGAGTTCCCCTTCAGAGCTGGCCTGCGACTTGGGGAAGTGCTTGCCTTGGCCCCTGGGGTTTCCCTAGGCTCCTGGGGAAGACTTGCCGGCTCATAACTGGAAACTTAGGATGGGCCCCATGCCTTTCCTCTCTCCCCCAGGCTGGGTTCCTCCTGATGCCCAGGGTGTCAGCCTCTGGGGCCCATGTTCTAAACCCAGCTTGGCCACTAAGCCTGAGTACTGGTCTCGGCCAAGAAATGGGGCACGGGGAGGGGAAATCAAGCCCCTTCTGCCCAAGGTCTAGCAGAAGCGGCTGTGAACCCTCAAGTGTAGAAATCATCTGGCACACTCCAGCTTTTGTCGTAACAAATTTCTCGCGGGGGAACATCCGAGGAGGGAAGAGGAAAGGCAGAGGAAGCAGAGCAGGGACACCGCTGCCCCAAGTCCCCCGGGGGGGGGGGGGTGTAGGGGAGGAGATGTGCATCTGGGAAGCCAGGGCCTGAGGACTGTGCGGCGAGGAACAGATCAAAAAGTGCCCGCGCTTTTTAAGGCTGCAGCGCAAACGGGGGTAGTTTGGACCCCACTGCCACACACGAAATCTTTCTTCCGGAGCTGGTCTTCCGCCCTCCCCAAGCGCACCCCTCCCCCAGTCCCGGCTGAGCCCGCGTGAGGTCGCGGGGGCGGCACCGGCGCCTTCCTGCTCTGCCCTTATATGGTGACCCGAGGGCCGGGCCAGGCTACTTAAGGCCGAGCAGCCAACAGCACCAGAGCAGACGGTGGGGCCTCGCCTAGAGCAGCGCCTGCGGGTGGAGAGGGGACGAGAGGGGACGCGGAGGGTAAGCGCAGGAAGAGGCCGGCGCCATGGGGCTGGAAGAGGCACGGGAGTTGGACTGCGCGGCGCTGGGCGACTTGCTGCGGGAGCCGCGGGAAGCGGAGCGCACACTACTGCTCGACTGCCGCCCCTTCCTGGCTTTCTGCCGGCGCCACGTGCGCACCGCGCGGCCCGTTCCCTGGAACGCAATGCTGCGGCGCCGCGCTCGCGGTCCGCCCGCAGCCGCCCTCGCTTGTCTGCTGCCAGACCGCGCGCTGCGATCACGCCTGGCCCGCGGGGAGCTGGCGCGCACCGTGGTGCTGGACCAGGCCGGCGCCTCGCTGGCCACGTTGCCACCCGACTGCCCGGCCCGTGTACTGCTGTCCGCGCTGCTGCAGGAGACTCATGCCGGGCCCACCGCTGTGTGCTTCCTGCGAGGTGAGTGGCCAGCCGGACTCTCCCAACCTAGCCCTCCTTCCGCCCCGCCTCGCATGGCCGGGTCCTCTCCTCTCCTTGCTAGGCTTTCCCGCTGACCCTCCCCCTGTCCTCCCCGCAGGAGGCTTCGACGCCTTCCAGGCCTGCTGTCCTGACCTGTGCTCTGAGTCCCCCACCCCAGCGACAACGCCTGCTGGGGCAGAAAACAGCCGCTCAGACCCCAGGGCTCCCTTCTACGACCAGGTGAGTTGAGCCAGGGTACCTTGTCACTGTCTCCCAGTGTGCCTGGGGTAGGTGGCTCATGCACCTCTGTGGGTCTGTGGATGTCTGCAGCCTATTTGGGAGTTTGCCGGGGGGTGGGGGTGCGGGGGGACGACACACACACATGTATATCTGTGAGTGTTATATCTCTGTGTGTCCCTTGGTGTCCTCCTATCCCGGAGCCTGGTCCCGGTCAGGACTGGCCCAGGGCTCCTCCAGGCCTGCGTGAAGCAGACCTCACCCTGCCCCTCCTGCTCTCCCTCCAGGGTGGCCCCGTGGAGATCTTGCCCTACCTGTTCCTGGGCAGCTGCCGCCACTCATCGGATCTGCAGGGGCTGCAGGCCTGCGGTATCACCGCTGTCCTCAACGTCTCCGCCAGCTGCCCCAACCACTTCGAGGGCCTCCTGCGCTACAAAAGCATCCCGGTGGAGGACAACCAGATGGTGGAGATCAGTGCCTGGTTCCAGGAGGCCATAGGCTTCATTGGTACGAGGGGCCGCAGCAGGGACCAAGGGGAGGGACTGGGCAACGTCTCCTTCCTGCCCAACTTCCCGTCTGACCCCCACCCATTTCCCTTGCAGACTCAGTGAAGAACAGTGGGGGCCGGGTGCTGGTGCACTGCCAGGCTGGCATCTCCCGCTCTGCCACCATCTGCCTGGCATACCTCATACAGAGCCACCGTGTGCGGCTGGATGAGGCCTTCGACTTTGTTAAGCAACGCCGGGGGGTCATCTCCCCCAACTTCAGTTTTATGGGACAGCTGCTACAGTTTGAGACTCAAGTGCTGTGTCACTGAGGCAGGACCGAGGCACACACAGCCCCGGGTTCCTGGGGAGCCGACCTGGGACAGCTGGGCTCCTTTCCGGGCCTCACAGTGCCCCTCACCTCAGGGAGAGCTGCCCCTTCCTTGGAGTTTGGAAAGCCCTGAGGTGGGGGCGCTGGAAGTACAGGAATGCTGATCCTCTTACCTGGTGCTCTTCTGCTAGGAGTCTGAGGCTGGCCCTCATTTGGGACAAGAGTGAAGAGTTTGTCTGTTGTCCTCCAGCCCCATCTTTTGGCAGAAACTAACGACTCTACACCGATGGATCCACTGGTCCCACTGCTGTGTTGAAGCCCAAGGAACAAGCTGTGACAACCAGGAGCCCTGTGTGGGGATGGCGCAGGGCCTGGATCCTGAGCCCTGTGCTCCTAGGGAGCTGGGCTCAGGGAAGTGATGCGTCCCTGTGTGTGTGAGCCTCTCGCCTGCGTGTGTGTATTTGAGCATTTCACGCCCATGTTGGCGCTGGAAAGTTATTTGTGTTCAACTGACATTTAACACTCCCTCCCGTACTTCCTCCCAGCCCTGTGGGTGGGGGTCTGGAAACTTAGCACTTTATATTTATACTGAACTTGGAGAATGTGTCAATAAAATATTGTTTTGTTTAAAAAAAACAACTCTAAAGCATCTGGTATCAAGTCAATGTCTGGGAAAATGCTCAAAAGCTCTTTCTTAATTAGAGCTCATCTTTCCTTGTGACTTGGTGCCTGGGAAACTGAAGGAGGAAGGTGCGCGTGCGCACTCCCTGGCAGAATGTGCCCTCTGGGCCCCAGTTCTCCTGTGCTGCTGGCGGCCTTTCCCAGGTGGTTTCTGGACACTGGCTCCAACCTACTCCTGTTGCAGGCATTGGTCCTGTGGGAGAAGGCTGCGTCCAGCACTCTCAACGGCCTGTGCTGCCCTGCTCAGACCCGCTTTCTTTCTGGAGAATGTGGATAAGTGTGTGTGTGTGTGTGTGTGTTGTGTGGGTGTACTCAGGTGTCTTATGAGTGTGGGTGTCTTGTTCCTGGCCTGCCTACACCTGTGTGTCATTTGCATGGGTGATCCTATGTTCCTGCATGTGTCTGTGTGTGGCTGTGTGCATGTGCCAGGCCACTCCACCTGCCACCTGTGGGGCAGCACGGCCTCTCCCACATTCCCAGGTTGGGCCCTGGGCCTCAGAATTCCTGTCCATGCTGGGGCTCATGACAGCCCCTGTTCCACAGCTCCTTGTCTCCAGAAGACATGAGGCATGGTGTCTGGTACTGCGTACATGTCACCAGCGATGGGCTTCATTGCTCTCCACACCAACCCAGTGAGTGTGTCTTCACTGAACTTTGGTTATGAGCCCAGTGTGTCCAAGGAGAACAAGGTGTCTGGGGAGACGTGAGATGGGGCCCAGCCAAGCCTGAGTGGAGAGCGCCTGCCGAGCCTGCTGGCGGGGTGTGGTGGCTCGTGAGTTCAGCTCTGAGAGAGCTCATTCTGCTTCAGCCTCTGCTCTGACTCTTCTGGCCTTCAGACATGCATGTATCATCTCACTAACTTTATTTTGTCCTCCCAAATGCTGCTCAAGGGTCACCTTGTAGAATGCTATCTATTATTTTGGTCTTTTGGAGTACCTGGCAAGGCACTCCCCAGTGGGACAGGGGAGTTTTTTTTCTTAAAGATTTTGGCCCTGGCTGGTGCAGCTCAGTGGATTGAGCACAGGCTGCAAACCAAAGGGTTGCTGGTTGATTCCTGGCCAGGGCACATATCTGGGTTGTGGGCCAGGACCCCAGAAGAGGGCACGAGAGAGGCAACCACACATTGATGTTTCTCTCCCTCTCTTTCTCCTTCCTTTCCCCTCTCTCTAAAAATAAATAAAATCTTCAAAAAAAGATTTTGGCTATTTGGTTATTTTTATTTATATATTAAATTGGGAGTGTAGTATCGAGAATTACACACATGAATTCCATAAAACTCCTGCACCTGCACATAGTAGGTGCTTGGATGATGTTAGCTCCTGATGGCCCAAGAGCAAAGGTTTTCAGGTGTGCAGTTGTGCCTCTCAGCCAAGCAGGATGGTTCCGAGGGCAGGGCCTATGGTTTGCTCACTCTGTGCCGGAGTCTGGCACAGATGCACACCCACTGCATGGGGCAGGCTCCAGAGTGAACAGCCTGCCCCCCTGGCGCCTTGTTCCCTCTGCTCTCTGGTGAGAACAGCAGAGCTGGGGTGGCCATCGGGGCTTCCTCAGGTCCTGAGTAGGCTTTTATTTGGACCTGCCCACAACACCACACCCATCTGAGATGGTGGCGGCCTCTGAGCCCCTGAGGAGTCACTGGGCCTTCCCATCACACTGCCCCACCTCGCAGGAGGCAGGACTGGTGGCTGAGGCCCCTGCCCACCCCATCCTCTCACCCCTACCCCACCCTGTCCTATCTCTGTCACCCCATCCCACCCCAGGCAACCACTCCACCTCCCTCTCCCCGGGTTTGTAAGTTTGCCTTCCAAACAAGCTGCACTTCTTCCCTTCCCTCCTTTCTCTCTCTCTCTGTCTCTTTTGCTCCCCTTCCTCCCTTTTTATTTATTTTTAAATTTTTAACTGTGGTAACAAATATAAAACAAAATTTATTATCTTTACTATTTTTAAGCATATGGTTTAGTAATTTTAAGCGTGTTTGCATTGGCGTGCAGTGGATTTCCAGAATGTTTCCATCTTGCAAAAGTGAAAGTCTGTCCCGATTAAACAGCAGCTCCCCATTCCCTCCCCAGCCCCTGCCAACCACCACTGCACATTTGTCTAGGAATCTGACTGCTCTGTACACTTCATGTGGGGTCACACAGCATTTGTCCTGTTGTGACAGGCTTATTTCACCCAACATAATGTTCTCAAGACACCCTGCATTTCTTAACTGATAATCTGTTTTTCTACCCGAGCAGGGTGATTATCAATTATTAGGATAATTTTACTGAGCTCTCTCATCTGACTGTCAGCTCCATGTGTTAGCCAGGGCATCGGGGCATCGGGGCATCAGGGCATATGGCAGCCAGGGAATCTACCTTCATCATTTCTCTTTATGATACAATTCTTATCTTTTAAGAAAAAGATTTTATTTATTTATTTTTAGAGATAAGGGAAGGGAGGGAGGAAGAGAGGGAGAGAAACATCAATGTGTGGTTGCCTCTCAAGCACCCCCTAATGGGGACCTTGTTCACAACCCAGGCATGTGCCCTGACTGGGAATTGAACCGGCAACATTTTGGTTTGCACATCAGCACTCAATCCACTGAGCCACACCAGCCAAGTCCAATTCCTATCTTTTGAGGTACCCTGGACTGCAGGCAGAGCAGGATGCTGAGAGGTGCTTGAGGACAATAGCTAGCATCTTTGGTTCTGTGGCTTCCCTTCAATGGAGTCCCCAAATCCTTGGCCTCCAGGAGATTAGTCCAGGCAGATCCGTGATGACCACACTATGAGGACAGGCCTCTTGAAAGGCTGAGGGGATTCAGAGGAGCAGGGAGAAGGACAAGGAGCTTTAGTTTCTGAACATGTGAAATGGGGCCAAATGCTGATTTTGCAAAGCTGTTTCTGCAAGGCTGTTGTGGGGATAACAGGGGAGCACCCATGCAATGGTCTAGGTATCCAAGAATTCCCCCTTCCCCATGGCAGGCTTCTCTGGGGTGTTGCTTACACCAGGCGTTCAGCTTGTGAACTTTCCCTGATTCCTGCACTTGCGATTGCATCCTTTTCTGTATGTATGCGAAAATAAAAGCTCATAAAAATGTAAAGAACGTTACCTCCTTCACAGATAGATTGGGGAAGCCTCTGGGTCTCATGCTGGTTTTCCCACATCTGAGCACAGGCAGAGGCAGTTAAAGCATTTCCCTGTGCTGGAGGACAAGGTCCCTCCCAGCGCTGAGCCTCAGCACCTTTCTTCCTTTCTGCCCCCTGGTGGTGGGAAGGGGCCTCAGCAGAGGCACAGCCCCAGTGGGATGCCCCTCCCCAGGGAGCCTTGTACCCAGCTTCTCCCCACTCTCATCCACTTTAGCCAGGCCAGGAAGGATCTGACCAGGATGCAAAATGGGATTTGTTGTTAACCCCATTGTGTAAAGTTCCTGCGCCTTTCTCAGGGACTGGAGAACTCTTGGACACCTAGAGCCTCCCAGAGGCCGGAGGTGGGGAGCACAGGCAGGAGTGGGAGGGGCTGCAGGAGGAGCTGGTTGGAGAGGGTCTGTAGATGGAGTTGATTGGGGAGGGGATGCAGGTGGGGGCTGGAGTAGCTGCTATTTAAGGGCGGGGGTGGGGGGTGACTCTAGGTCTGTAATTAGGTTACCTCTTCCTGCCTGGATTGCAGCTCCTGCTTACTTCGGGGCCCACTGCAGACAGCACAAGCATGGGAGGTCTCTGGCCTTGGGTGCTGGGTCTGCTCTCTTTGCCAGGTAAGCAGCTGCCTCACCCTCCTGTTTTGACTCCAGCCTGCAGAGGTGCTGGGAGAGGCCAGAGGGTGTGGCTGGAGCCTGCAGGGCTCTGAATTGGTCTGAATGGCTCAAGAATGGGCTCTTCAGGGATGTTCCTAGAGTCAGCTCCTGGGGGCCCCACGGGGAGGCCTCCTGAAGACCCTGGGAGCAGAGGGCCTATCTGGAAGGTGTGGCACTCCAGACTCCTGGTTCTTCTGGCTCTGCTCGCTGGACTAGGCTTGCCCAGGTTGAGGCCTAGGCTGAGAAGGGAGCTGTAGGGCAGGATCTGAGGCTAGCCCTCACTGTGTCATTGTGTTGCAGCCTGGGGTTTGTCCCTGTCCCTCCTTCCTGCTGCCTCTACCTCAGACACCCACACACTCTGTTGGGGCTCAGCTGTCCCTCTAAGGGAGCTTCTTCCTCAGAGTTGTCTAGGCTAGGGCTTGGCACCAGCGGGGGCAGAGAGCGGAGGCCGAGAGCGGAGTCCAGGCAGGCTCCCAGGACTCCTTGCCTGAGGCCTCCCTTAGAGGCGGGTCACCCACCCCCACCCCATGTTCCAACATCCTCTCCCACAATGGGGGCCCCGTGGGCCCCACGTGTCTGGGCCAGGTTTGATCCTAGGAGCGCCCGCAGCCTCCAGCTGCGCAGAAGTCTGTGGGAGCAGCTTCTCGGAAGACCTGATCCCCGAGGAGACCCAGACATCTTGGGACAAGGACATCCCTGCGATTAACCAAGGTGAGGGTACAGTGTCTTGTTGTGGGGTGGCAGGGTATGACATTGACCATGCGGTGTGGAGAGAACTGTGCTAACTGCTCTGACAGGCAGAAAAAGCTGGAAGGAAGCGTGAGGCTCACTCGAGGGCTCTAGAGGAGTGGCTCTACCTTCCACTTCTTCCAAGTCTGTTTTTCTATCTTCTCCACTGCTTGTTAGTTTTATAGGAAGGGGGAAGCGTAGGCTTTTATAAATGGCCTGATAAAAGTACAGGGCTCTCTGTGCCTGGTGTCCAGCTCAGTTGTTAGAGTCTGTGTGAAACGTGGGTCACCTGCTGCCTCATGGCCTGTGGGAACGAGCCCGGGGTGCAGAGACAGTGACGCATGAGCCCCGTGGCCTCCCTGACTGGGGTCTCCAGTGGAGAATGAGGACATAAGGTGTGCTGGGTCCACACTGATAGAAGCACAGACTGGGGGTCGGATGTTAGAAGCTTTCCTTGGGGGAGTGGAGTTGCCTTGCCCTGGGGGATGCGACCCCGGGTGCGGTAGTCACCACGTGGTCTGCTCACTTCTTTCTCTGTGAGCTGGCCTGGAGCCCTGGCACTGCCAAGCTGGAGTTGGAACTGGAGCAGGGCAGGACACTACCTTTTGGTGACTTTGACCTGTCTGGAGGTAGCCAGACTCAAACTGAGGCTTTCCTGGCATTGGTTTTTAGATGTGATAAAGAAAGCTTTTAGCTACTGTTGCTGGCAGCCCAGACAATTACGGATCCATGAGCTTCCTGTGGCAGCTGGGAAGCACTTGATCCCAGCTGCTGGAAATGCTGGCTGCTGAGGCCATGCAGCTGAAGGCCTTCGGCCGGGGATGTTGGGCAGCTGCTCCCTTCCCTGCCCTTGGGGGTCCACAGTAACTCCTGGGTACATGGGTCTGGCCCCTGCCTCAAGGTGGGACAAGACCATGGTGCCATTAGAGCCCGGGCCTCCCCTGGGACTGGGCTGAGGCTGCCCTCCAGCTGAACGCCCTTCTTCCCCCAAGCTCTCCAGCATTCCTTTGTCCCTTGGGAAACTCTTTCCAGGTGTCTCCCAACTCTGGCTCCGCTTCTAGGGAGCCCAACCTCAGGCACCTCCAGGGTGTCAGGCCTTTTCCAGGATTCCTTGTGGGGCTCAGACGTTTGGAAAGCAGTTATGGGGAAGGGCTGCAGCTGTGGCAGAAAATGGAGTCAGCAAAGGTGAGGGGGGAAAAAAAGAAAAGGAGAGGGGAGACAAGCTGAGAAGGTGAGGGAGGTGGGGAGAGGGAGGGAGCCAGTCTCCCTGGAGCCAATGCTCACTCTACTTTTGTGTCATTTGGGCTGATATTGTTGTCACTTGCCACCAGAAGGGTTCTGAATACCACCCCCAGGAGGGCAGGAACTAGATGGGGCACGAGGTGAGACAGCAGAGCCCAGGACATGCTCTGGGGAATGTGGCTTGGGCCGGGGTGGATGCAGACAGCTGGAAGAAAGGCTGCCTCCCGGGAACTGAGGGCCTCCAACAGAGGCAGGAGTTGGTGGGGACTGTGGAGATCATGGGAGACATGGACTGCCTTTGAGTGGAGAGAAGGGTGTGATCAGGCTGAGAGGCATCACACTTTTGTAGACTGAGGCTCAGAGGGGCTGCATGACTTGTCTGAGGCCACACACCCTCAGCACCCCCGGGCGGGGCTCTGGCTCCAGAGTCAGAGGAAGGATAGACTCGGGTTGCTTGATCTGGCAGTCAAGGCCTCTGCAAGGCTTTCCTTAAAGCATGTGCTCTGGGGGGCCTGGGCTCATACAACCCTCCCGACCTTCCCAGGGCTCATTCCTGAGGAAACACCAGAGAACAGCTTCCTCCTTGAGGGGGACATCCTCCGGCCGGTGAGTGAGTAGTTATAAGTAACCTTGAGCTTCCTCCTATCCTCAGGTGTCTTGGGGTGTGACGTGGGAGAGATCTCTTTGTCACTCATAGCTCAGTAGACACCCTATCTGGCCAAAGTGAAAGTGAATGTTCTATTAGGAATAGCTAGCCTGAATGCATTCCAAATGCTACCATCCAGGGCGGGCTTCCTGAAGGAGGGGGCTTTGCCCTCAAGACCCAGCTTGGTATCCTGCCCAGGGGGAGATGCTCAGGAAGTATTAGGATGAAATAAGAGCAGAGCATGGGTTGGCAGAGAGGCTGGTGGGGAAGTAGGGGTGTGTTTGGTGGTCTGGGGAAGACAGAACAAGGAGTAAAGCAGACACCATACTGGCAGGGGTTGGCAGGCAGAGTCAGAACGGGAGCAGGATGGATGGAAATTGGGGCAAATAGCCAGTGGAGAAGGGAACACTTTGTTCAGGAGAGCAATGCCATCTTTCAGGAGACCGGGGATGGCAGAAAGCTCTAGAATAGGATGGTGACCTGGTGAGAGCAAGACTGTTCTGTGGTTTGGAGGCTGCCTGCAGATAGCACAGCATAGCGTGAGGCTAGGCTGGGCTGGCTGGGTAGGAACCCCGGAGGCAGGGCAAGGCAGACAGGCCAGGGTGAGGCCCCTGCGGCCCCTGGTCCCCACTACCCAATGAGTATGGGGTATAAGAGCAGAATCCAGTAAAACCTTTGGCCAGTGGGGCAGGACAGGCTGGGTACTGTGAAGCCTGTGCTTCAAAAGGTTTGGGATGGCAGAACAGATTAGAGCTGCCAAGGCCAAGGGTATTACCTTAGCAGCAGCCAGGGAGGATCCTGCCCTGTGTTTCTACTACACACTCGGGGTGCTCAGGAGCTGCTGTGCTCCATGGAGGGGCTGCTGGTGGAGCTCTGAGCACTTCTGAACTAGGCCATCCTGGGGTTCTGGGACCCCTAACCAACCTCTCCAGAGTGTTTTGTTTTATCGGCTTGATAGAATCAGTTGCAAGTTCTGTGTTATACAGAACAAATATTTGGGTTATGCACCACCATTCACACGGCTGACTTCCCAGGTTTTACCCTATTTTTAATGGTCTCCCCACCGTCACATGCCTGTCAGACCACTTACATCTTCAAGGCTCTTGTGGTCTGAGGTGTGGCACACTGTGGCATAAAGGTTGGCTGGTCTGTGTCCCCAGGGGTCCCTGAATCCTGCCCTCTCTCCTCAGAGTCCCTTCCGCCTATTGTCGGCTACAAACAACAAGTGGCCCAAAAACGGGGGTGTGGTGGAGGTGCCCTTCCTGCTCTCCAGCAAGTACGGTGAGTGTTCACCAGGAGCCCGGCGCCGTCCCCCTCCTGGCTCCCGCCCTGTTCCCAGTGCAGCCTGTGCTCCTCTCTGGGTTTTCTCCTCTTCCTCTACATCCCCTCGGCCCCTCTCTCAGCACTGCCCAAAGAGCCCTTTCTCCAGAAGCGCCCCCCTTAAAAATAAAGATGTGGTAATATATACAATGTAATGCTCCCAGCCATAAAGAAGATATCTTGCATTTGTGAGCAACGTGGATGGATCTTGAGAGTATCATGCTAAGTGAAATAAGCCAGACCAAAAACCATGATTTCACTCATATGTGGAATATAAACCAAAAAGTAACAAACTAACAAAACAAAAGCCTCATAGACACAGAAGCTCTTTTATTCCTAGGGCCTCCTGAGATGTGGGAGGTGGGGGTTAAGATCCTGGAGGACCTGATGGGCAGGTACATAAAGGGACTGTCTGATCCATTCTGAGACCAAGTGGCCGGGGGACAGTGACCTCTCCAAGACCACACAGCCAGGCTCTGTCTGGAGCCCAGTTTTTTTCCCCTTACATCATCACGCTACCTTTTCTTGACACTTCAGGTTGGGGGTGATTTCAGTGATTTTTGAAGCTCAGTTCTCTGCCTGGCATACAGACTTCCAGGGGCCATGAGGGCTGCAGGGGTTTGGCTGGGGTTTCAGCCGACTGTCTCTTCTCCAGATGAGCCCAGCCGTAAGGTCATCCTGCAGGCATTTGCCGAGTTTGAGCGCTTCACATGCATCAGGTTTGTTGCCTACCATGGCCAGAGAGACTTCATCTCCATCATGCCCATGTCCGGGTAAGTGCTTCTGGGTGTGTGTGCTTGTATGCACATGCAAGGTGAGTTCCTCAGCTTTCTCCTGTGTTCAGCCTGGAATGAAACCCATCATCTAAAACCCATTTCTGGGCCCATCTGCCCAGGTCCAAATACCCCTGCTCACCCTGAGTGTCTTGCCTGATGTGAGCTGGACCTATAGTACTCAGGGCCGAAAGTGGGAAGAGAGTTAGTTGCTTGGCCCTCATTTATGAAGCCTTCATCCCTAGGAGACTCCACGGTCTGGGAGGTGAGTGCAGGTCTGGTGGGACAGTGCTGGCCTTGGATGTGGGTTCCACAATGCAGGAACTGCCTGACTCCAGGCAAGTCCCTTGACTTCAGAGCAGCTTCTGCCTTCTCTCTGAAATGAGGGTGATGCTGTTTCCTAGCTTGTCAGGGGCCTTAGCTAATGTGTGTGGTAGTGTCTCCCTGTGTGAGTACATTCACTTAGCTACTTTCATTACCCTGTTACTATGAGCTCCTACCTCCTTTTTGTAACCCAGGACGGTAATGGGGCTCAGTACATCCATTTCACAGAGGGCCAGGCAGTGAAGGGACTTGGGAACAGCAAGCCTGGAACTAGAGTCTAGGTGGCGACTCCATGTTTGTCTCATTTATCCCAGAACTAGGGAGGAGGGGATGGGCTGGGTCTGCTCTAGCTCTCTCTGGGCTGGTGCCTACCCAGCTCACTCTCATGGCCCTGCAGGTGCTTCTCCAGCGTGGGGCGCAGTGGAGGGATGCAGGTGGTGTCCCTGGCTCCCACCTGTCTCCAGAGGGGCCCGGGCATTGTCCTGCATGAGCTCATGCATGTGCTGGGATTCTGGCATGAACATTCACGGGCCGACCGGGACCGTTATATTCGTGTCAACTGGAATGAGATCCTCCCAGGTAAGCCAGGTACAGCACAAGCCAGGCTGGGTCTAGGAGTCCAGAGAGAGGGCCGCAGGTATGGCCCGGGGTCTGAGGAGTTGCCTGGCTATATGGAAGAGGTTGTCTATCTCTCCCACCATCTGCCTGTCTTCCATGGGGAAGGTGGGGTCCTCATCTCTCTGAGACCTGGGAAGTGGTCCAGGTGGTGCTGCTCTGGGCTCTAAGCCTTCACCTGCCCACCTGCAGTCTTGTCTAGGCAGGAGCATCACCATTTCTCCTTGTGAATACTGGCAGTTACTTGAGGATGTGTTGTTGGGTATCCTATGAGTCTTGCTCATTGTATCCCAGCTAGCAGTCCCTTGTGCACATGGCCGTGTGGGTGGGGCAGGCCTGAGCTGAGCAGAGCCTGCAACTAGTGGACGGCATGTGTCTAGTGTCAGACACGGGTGGCTGAGGGCAGTGCTGCAGGGGCTTGGTACCTATGCGGGGGGGCTGGTGGGCATGGAGGACCGAGGAAGATTGGGAGGCTGGTCTGGGGAGTGGGCTGGTACACTTGATGCCTGTGTGCTGGGAGCAGTGCTGGGGACAGCGGGTTTAATCCTGGTCATGGGGGGACTCTGCCCTCTTGGGGGGATAGCCTGATTCAGGAGGTGAAAAGACAACTGTTTCACAGAGAAGGGGAGCAGAAGAGATGCATGGTGAGGAGTTTGGTTTGGGGTGTGGATGCAGAGGGAGGAGTCAGAGGCTTCCAGCAGGCAGAGGGCACTCAGGCCCACTGCCACTGTGGGTCAGGCCTGCGAGTGCCTCAGACAGATCAGCATCCTGGAGTCTCAGAGAAGGGTGCCCTGAGGGCGTGGAGATTGGGGATCAGAATTAGTCTAGGGAAGTGGAGGGTGATGGTGACTCTGTACCCTGAAAACAGACTATTCCCCTTCCACATGTTTATGGAATACTTGTGAAACTTACCATATGACAATAAAACTTCCAATTTGAAAAAGTAGTTAATATGAACATTCTGATCATGATGTAAAGTAAAAAATAGAAACTAATAACAAACCCAATACTTCTTCCACTTGAAAATTAAAGTTGAAAAAAACCCCAAAAGAGCAACCTTTCTGTTATCTCTGGGGTTAAAGAAATAGAGGAATTCTAAGGAAAAAAGTCATAAATGCATTAGAACCAACGGTTCACAGCTAAAGCAGGGCTCAGGGAAACCATGCAGACTTGACCACTCTATCAATATGAAGAGAGCAAAGTGAGCATTTCAGTCCAAGTTAAGAAAAAAATAAAGGAAAGCAGGAGGGAATTAATGAAGGTAAAAGCAGAAACTAATGAGTTAGGAAACGAAAAGCACTAATAGACTCAGGAACTGTTTCTTAACAATAAAACATGTGAAAACCCCTGCTACCCTAATGGGAAAACTTGCTTCAGAATGGTAAAAATGAGAATATTTGTATTTGGCTAATAGGTACTGAACAAATCCTGCTAGGATATGCAAACTGTTAGCAGTAATTAACTGGTGTTGAGGGTGTGGGCATTCAGAGGGTGGATGGAGTGGGAGACACTATATCTAAAGTTTTTTTTATTTTTGAACCAGATGAATATATTACCTATTTCAAATTGCTTAATAACTGAAGGGTTTTTTGTTTTTGTTTTTTAAGGAAGAAATAAGCACTCTCTAGGAGCAGGTGTTTTAGGCAGGTGATGGGATGCCATTTGATTCATGGTGACCATGGGGAGGATGTGCAAGTGGCTGGGCCTGCAGCGGGGCTCCGGGGCATTGGGGGGCAGAGACGGAGGGTGCAGCTCTTCTTTCAGAGGCTCGCTGTGAAGGACAGGAGAGAAGGGGAGGGAACCTTGCCCTTCCCAGGTGACATGGAGAAGTGGGCACTCTGGCCAACAGGGGAGTGCTGGACTCCGAACGTGGGCACTGGGTGCTGCTGGCTTGAGGCTAGAACAGCTGGGCTTGCTGTGGGGAATGCAGGTTCAGCGCAGCAGATGCCAAGCTAGCAGGTCGATAAAACCGGGTGAGGAGGAGGCCCTTCACTTGGGGGGCAGAGGCACCCAAGGCGAGGCCACTGAGAGGGAGCGGCTTCAAGGAAGACAAAGACTAGTCTTATGCAAGGTGAGTGTGAGATGCTGACGAGGAAGACAGGTGGAAAATGCTTAGGAGGCCTGGTGCAGGCCTGGACCCTCCCAGGTCAGGGGTAGTAAGAGTGAAGGCACACAGGAGAGACAGGACCAGGGACCATTTGTGGGGAGAGGGGTAGAAAGAAGCACGTTGGCTGTAATTTTGAGCCCCTCAGCTTACTTCCTAGAAGTCCCTTGTCCCCACACCATGCCACTCCCACCCATTCTCTTTCCCCATTGATAAATATTTTTTCAGGCTTTGAGATCAACTTCATCAAATCTCGGAGCAGCAACATGCTGGTGCCCTATGACTACTCATCTGTGATGCACTACGGGAGGTTAGGCCCTTTCTTTTTCTTCCTCCCTCTGCACTGCCTGGCCGGCCCTTGCTGTCATCCACACTCAGACCCCTGCCTGCTGGGTTCCAGGCTTGCCTTCAGCCGGCGTGGGCTGCCCACCATCACGCCGCTCTGGGCCCCCAGTGTCCACATTGGCCAGCGATGGAATCTGAGCACCTCAGACATCACACGGGTCCTCCGGCTTTATGACTGCAGCCCGAGTGGCCCCAGCCCCCAGGGGAGAGGTGAGTGACAGGGGCAGGGTGATTTGAGAAACCTGGAGAAGGTCCCTGTACTGAGGTGGTGTCAGTGAGGGTGACTGTGGTGGGAGATGGGGTTGCAGAGGTGAGCAGGGAAGGACGACCACGGGCTAAGACAACTAGTTATCTGTTTCAAAAACTGAATTCCTAATTCACATCATGCACCAATAAATTCCAGATGTATATAAGGCTTACACATACATGGAAAAAAATTAAAACTTCTAGAAGGTATTGGACTCAGCAGGGGCATGGTGGGCTATCACATCCATGAGAGGAGCTACCTCCCTGTGAATAAAGCTGAAGACAGCTCCGGCTCTCCGCAGCTGGGCCACACACTTTCCTGCTGTGATTCTGGGGCATGACCTGTTTTTTCTGTCCCAGGGTTCCAGGCGCATGGCGATGGTGGGAGCCCCACTCCTGCCTCTGGACCACACCTGCAGCAGCTTCTGGAGGCATTGTTGGCGGAGTCCAGGAGCCCCAACCCCAGTGACTCCAGGGCTGGCGAGAGCCCGCTGGCGTGGGAGGCCCCCGCCCTGCGGAAGTTTGGTGTGGAGGCCTCTGTAGGGAGGCCTCAGGCCTCAGCTTCCTCCACAGGCTCAGGGGCTGGGGCAGGGGCTCCTGGTATTGCCCTGGAGTCGTCCCGGCAGGCCCAAGCGCCCACTCTACCCCTAGCACTGTCTCGAGAAGCAGAAGAGCAGCCTGCACCTATCCAGGCTGCTTTGGGAAACCCAGCTCTGGGTCACTTCAAGGATATACCCAGAGGTCAAGACTGTGGCTTCTGTACCTAAGAGGGGAGGGCATCCTCAGCCCAGAGCAGCTGGCTCAAGCAACCCTTGGCCCCTCTAGATGACACCCCTGCCTTCCAGCCTCAGTCTGGCCGCCCTGTCTGAGGCCCAGGCCTTTCCCTCCACCTCTTCCTTCCCTACCATGTTTCCCCAAGGGCTCCTGGGGACAAAGGGACCATTTGGTCTGTCAGGGGGCGGCAGGCCTGTTGGGAACACCTGGCTCTGCCTGCTTTCATGTTTCCCTCAGCCCTGGAAGGTGCTGGAACTAGGAGGTGACATTCTCCAGGGACCCAGGGACAGGGGTTTGGAGGGGTGAGGAAAAAGATTCTAGCCTTCAAGGCTGTGGAAGTCTTCCTGTAGCTGAAGCCCAGTCCCCCAGCGTGAACTAATGGTATTGCCCCCACCTCTCCTTTGGACCAGGCCTTGAGGGGAGCCCCATGCTGGAACCTTGGGAGCAGCCTCCTGTCCCCAGTGTCTGGGTGCTGGGAATGCTGCCCTGCACCTGCAGCTTCCAGTGCTGCTCTCCGGGAGGTTCTCAGAGCCCACCTCCCTCCCCTGCAGTTCAGGAGGGCAGAGTCATAGTGGTGTCACCTACAGGGAGATAAGGAAGAGGTTGGGGCACTCTATACAGTGGGAAAGTCAGCAAAGATGTGAGGACCCTGAACACAGAACTCAAAGCCCCTTACCACTCTGCATTGCTATTTCCTGGAGTCTTCTCTCCCCTGTGGCTACAGGAGGCCCTAAAAAGTGGCAATGGGCTGGGCAGGTTACCTTGCTTGCCCTCCTTCAGCCAGTCCCCAGTTGTCCTCAGCTCCTGGCCTTCCCAGTGAGGGCTGTTCCGGGAGCAAAGAACACCTCCAGGGATGTCTGCAAGCCTGCCAGGAGCCCCCTGGTGGCGCTATTCTGTGACCTGGGGTGGGAGAGAACGGGAGCCTGTGCCCTGTCCCATGGGCACCAGGTACCTCAGATATTGGAGGCAGAAATAAAGTTGGGTGCTTGCTCCAGGCTTTGGGTGCTGCAGTGACTAAAACACACGCACACACGCACACACGCACGCGTACATGAGTGCCTCTGCTGCTCCTCACTGCCCTGGGCGGTTCTTCAGGTGGTCATACCCATTTTCCAGAGGGGCAGTGCAAGCTGAGCCTCTACTTTGCACACCTCAGGGGACATGCGGGCACACTCTCAGGATGCTGAGCCTCTGCCCTCAGGCTCTCTTGGGTCAAGGATTTTGTGAGACCAAACAGGAGCCTGATCTCAAGCATTAGCTTCAGTGGAGCATCACGTGGGGAAAATGCTGTCCTATTCTCGCTCCCAGGCATGGAGGAGGGTGTCTGAATTTAGAGTTGGGGTTCTGGCCATGCTCCTAGCAAGTGACAGCTCCCCTGGGAGATAGCTAAGCAAAGTCTTTGGACTGACCCTAAGATAGACACATCACCTTCAGTGCCCCTCATTTGTAAGGAAATGGGTGTGACTGCCTCACCTGCGGGTCTCTCTGAGTGGCTGAGCCAGGCCTCTGGCTATGGCCTGGGGTTCCTGATGGCCACATCAGTTGCAGAAAGTGACATGTTTTGTGTCCAGTGAGATCCTCCCAGCTCTCAGAGGCTCCCCATCATGTTCCTCCATTAGGATATGGCTCCGGTCTTGGAATCTGCACTCTCCAGTGACTGAAGTAAGGCTGGCAGAACCTGGTGGTACAAGGGGAAGAGCACTCCTCCTCTTCTTTGGGGGTGAGTAGGGACAAGGCTGTCTGTGCCATGTCCTTCCCCATGAAGCCACCTATCACTATAGAGCCCATTCCCTAGGCCAGCTCTGGGCCTAGATCTATTCCACAAGCCCACCCTGCCCCTGGTTATCCAGCCCTGGTTCAGGGCTGACACCCTGAGAGGGTGTTAACCAGAGCCCAGGTAGCTAGCCACCCCATCCCAGGGTCTGTGGCCTGTTCCCTGATCCCCAACCACATAGCTATGGGGACTCACAGATCAATTTATTCAGTCAACAGACATCCGTCATGAACTAGGTTCCAGGCAGGTTCTGTTGTAGGCACTGGGAATAGCATGTAAGCAAGACAGGATTTCTGTTCTTATGGAGTTCATTTGGGTGGGGAGAGGGATGGAAGGTACCCAGGCAGGTAAAAAAAGCCACCTGTGATGAGGGAAGGGAGCATTCCTTTCTGGTGTTGGCATTTCAACTGAGACCTGAATGACAGGATGAGGCTGCCCTGTGCAAACCTGGAGAAGGAACAGCCAATGCAAAGGCTCTGAGGCGGAAAGAGGCTGTGTCCGGCCTGGGCGAACTGGGGGATGTAGAGTGGAGAGCAGGCAGAGCCAGGCCCTCAGAGAGGGAAGGTTTATTCTCCGAGACCAGCAGGGAGCAGCTGCTGAAGGGTTCTAGGGAGGGGAGTGATAAGATCTGATTTAATATTTTAAAAGCCATTCTGGTTGCTCTGTGGAAAATGGATGGGAACAGGGAGAACAGCCGGAAGCCACTGCAGCTACGCAAGCAAGAGCAATTGGGGCAGTGGAAATGGGCAGAAGTGGGTGCTTTTGGAGTGTATTTTCAAGGTTGAGGAACTCACACCAGCGACTGGATGCAGGGGTTGAGGGCCCCCCTTGCAGCACTGAGGACCAAGGGGAGAGGCAAGGCTCCAGGTCTGTGTGTGTCATCTGAGGCTGCTAGAACTGGAAGGAGTGGACCAGGGAGAATGTGGGCTGACAGCCTGGAGATCCCACCTGATGGCTTCCACTTTCTCCTGAGTGTGAGGCAAAGCCACAGCTTAGCGGCAGAGGCCTAGGGGAAGGGGGCAGTGAGAGGTGGAGAAAGGATAATGAAAGCAAAGCTGATTCTGAACAGAGGGACCAAACTCCAGGAAAGTCTGGAGATTTGTGGTTGTGAATTGAAAGCAAGGCCAGTCAGCGCAGTGAGTGTTCTGCTCCGGAAAAGGCAGCCACTTGGTCAAAGGCAGAAAGTAGAATGATTTACTTCTGACCAGGGTTGGGGTGTTGTTAGGTGAGTGTGATGGAGGGAGGGAGATGACCGACTGACATTAGAGAGCACTGTTCAAGGGTCTGGGAAGGGGCAAGTTCGGGTCATACGGGGTGGTCTGAGGACCATCCTGGTGGGCATTGCACTGCTGGGGCCCTGGCCTGGGAGGACCTGGGACCAGTCTCACCTCTTAGGCCTGCAGAAGTGGGTCCAGGGCTTCCAGCTAAGACGGCACAACTCTTGCTGCATTCTCACAGCCAGGAATGGAACAACTGTCTTCCTTCTTTGGGAAAGATGGTACCAGGTGACCTTGACCCTGTGCCCCCCCTTTCCAAGGACATCCCTTGAGGGCACCTTCATTTGGGCACCCTACCTGCCTGGTACCTGCCTGTCACCATTCAACAGGATGTCTGCTCTGATAGAGGGAGTGATGCAGAAAACCCACTGGACACCGTCTCAGAACTGCTGTGAGCGGGAGACTGGTGCTGTGTGCATGGAATCAAGGAACGTGGAGTACAGGGTACCTCCTTCTGTCTGTGAGAATGGTGACAGATGAGTGTACCTTGAACAGAGAGCAGGGCCACCAAGCACAGAAAGAGAGTTAGGAGGATGTTTCGGGCAAAGCAAACACCCTGGAAAGGACTGGAGATGGGGGAGCTTAGGGCAATGTCCAGGGACCAACATGTAGCCTGGTGGGGCCAGGAAGGCAGACCAGTGCCTGCTCTAGGCAGTTCCTGCTGCTGGCTGCTTGTAGATCTGGATCTGAACTCTGCCTGGTGGAATAGGATGACAATGAAAAGTCAGATGTACTTGAAGGAAGCCCTGCTGTGGCCTGAGGCTCTGATTCCTGCAGGGCTGGGTGGAACAGGCAGCAAGAAGGTGTGGAGGAGATGGAGAGCTGCAGAGAGGAGCAGAAATCCAGTTATATAATGGCCCCCACTGACCCCAAAGCCAGAGGCCCGTCTGGAGGGTGGGGCTGAAAGGTGACACAGAGCCCAGGGTGGTGGCTGAGCCTCATGGGTGCTTGTAGACCATCTCTGGCTGTCTTTACCTGGGCTGGTACCCAGCAGGGCCTGGTGCTGGGCAGACCCAGAGCTTCCCCTTCAGGTGAGAACCCCTCAGTGGGAACTTGAATGGGGCAGGGGAGGGAGTAAAGTAGTTCTGACCTCAGTTCCTCCAGTAGCCTTGAGGCCTGGCCTTTTAAGGAAAATGGGCCAGAGACAAAGGCTGATGCTGGTTGTGTTGTCTGGACCTCCTCCCCACCACCGCCCCCACCTGAGTACGGTTGGAGAGGGTACAAGTGGTCCTTTCCAAGCCCGTTTGGGCTGCCAGGGCTCTCGGACTGCACAGCTGGGAACAGGGAGCCACAGAGACAGTCAGGAACTTGCTTAAGTGGTTGCTCCCAGGCTCCAATGTTCACCCTCTGACCTTCCTCATGGAAGGGGTTACTGAGACCTCTTCCATCCCTGGCAACTGTGGGTGCAGACCCTGCCCAGCCCAGTGAATGGGGAGGAGGCATCCATAAAATGTGCCTCTTGATAGGGCAAGAGAGACTGGCTGCCCGCTTGGAACCCAGCCCAGCTAACACTAGACCCATTTGGCTGTGGGCACTTACACCTAACAGAGGTTCTGGCTAGCCTGGTAGCCCAGGGTCAAGGAGGAACACACCTCCCCACCTATACCATGTGGCTGAGGGATCTGGGGTGCCACCCATCTGAAACTGGGTAGGGATGAGCCATTGTCTGTGTGCCCGAGAGGGTGCACTTCCTGCTGCCATGAGCGTGGAGTTGACAGGAAGGATGGTCCAGTGACCCAAGGCCAGTCCTGCTTCCTGGGGTGGGTAGGTACCTATTTATGCAGAGAATGTCATGCAGCACTGTGTGCTAGAAATACAAGGCCAGGCTCTAGTCTGGGGTGATAGCATGAGGTGCTCTGGAAGCAGAGCAAAAGTGCCCCTGAGGCTGCTCAGGCTGGCCCTGGTGGCGGTAGCCAACGGGAGGGTGGGTAGGAACAGGGTTCCTGAGGGAGAGCCCTGGCTGCACAGCTCTTCGAGGCCAGGATGCGAGTGGGCGGGGTGAGCATTTAGCCGGAAATTTCTTCTTACCTCCACTCCTCTTCCCACCGACACCAGAGAGGGGCGCGCAGCGTGCATGTGGGCAGTCAGCTGGACTGGACAGGGAGCAAGGGAAGCTCCTCCATTCACAGCTGACCCTGAGACCCGTTTTTTCTGAGACCCCCACTAAGTCTCCTTGCTCTGCGTCCAGGGACATCCTCTTGCTCTCGGTCAAGAGGTTGTTTCCCCAGAGCCCCCTCTCCCAAACAGATCTTTGGCTTCATCTCGGTTGCTGCCGAGATTTGAGTCAAGCCAGTTTTCTTCTTACCACTTTCTCCTCAACGGAGGAAACCGAGTCAGCTGCAGGAGAAACAGGGCGACTGAAGCCATAAATCTCCGAGCACTCTCCTGCCCCTCCGGCTTGGAGCGTTTTAGGGCTCTGGACACTGCGGGTACGCCCGTCCGGCGGGCTGCAGACGGCGGCAGGGGGCGCTCGCCACCGAGCCACACAATGTCTCCCCGGCACTGCTGACCCGACGGGAACCTAGTCTGAGCAAGAACGCAATAGGAGCTGGGGTTTGCAGCCCTCTCCCTGCTTCTCCCACCCCCTCCACTTGGCTTCTTTCTCGGGCGCCGGCGTGGCTGCAGTTTACTGTGCCACAACGTCCAACACCCACCCACTCTCTCCTTGGGGCTCTTGGGCAACGGGAGCTGAGATCAGCTCGTGCTCACCGTCCTAACTTCCCGGGCTCGGTCCCAACTCAGTATTCCGTTGGAGAGAGGTCCCCCTCGGTGCCCGCGGCCGCGCAGCGTCCTTGCTCCCTGCACACTCCGACCATTCCACTCCCGCAAGCATCCTTCCCAGCGTCTGGAAGATCCCAGTTGCCCGGCCCTTAGGACCTCCGGACCTCCGGTACCCAAAGGCTGGGGAAAGGGGCGGGGGCGAGACGCAGAAAGGCTGCGGGGGGCGGGGGTTGGGGGGGGGGGCCCAGCCCTCCTCGAAGTGCCCCTCCACCCAGAAGCCGCCCGCCCTGAGCCTGCCCCGCCTCCTGTACCCGCCTCCAGTCTCCTCCCTCCTGCAGACGCTGCTCCGCTCCCCACTCCCCTGCTGCCGCCAACTGCCTGCAGCCTGAGCGAGCGAGCGCCTCGGTCTCCTCCGAACGGGCACGCATGCCCGTGCAGCCAGTGGGACCCCGTGCCCCGGAGCAAGTTCGGCAGCCTGGGGGTGGGAGGGAGCCACTTTCCCTCTCCCTGACGGGGCGGGGCAGGCAGTGGGACAACTTGAAAAACTTCTCAGGGCGGACCACAGGGACACCGGGCTCCGGTGGAAGAGGATGTAGGAGAGTGGTGCCTGGCCACAGTCTTCCCCCATCCTCCTTGGCCCCACTCTTCCCAGCCATGGGGCTCCAGCACCCTGAGCGCCGTCAGCAGGGCGAGCCCCTCATCTAGCCTAGCTGGGTGGACCGGCACTGTCGCCCTCTGTACTAGCACTGGGCAAGCAACGCCCCCTCTGGCCTGTTCGACCCTGCCATGGACCACCAGGAGCCCTACTCGGTGCAGGCCACTGCGGCCATCGCAGCGGTTATCACCTTCCTAATTCTCTTCACCATCTTTGGTAACGCGCTGGTCATCCTGGCTGTGTTGACGAGCCGCTCGCTGCGAGCCCCGCAGAACCTGTTCCTGGTGTCCTTGGCTGCAGCCGACATCCTGGTGGCCGCGCTCATCATCCCTTTCTCGCTGGCCAACGAGCTGCTGGGCTACTGGTACTTCCGGCGAACGTGGTGCGAGGTGTACCTGGCGCTCGACGTGCTCTTCTGTACTTCATCCATCGTGCACCTGTGTGCCATCAGCCTGGACCGCTACTGGGCTGTGAGCCGCGCTCTGGAGTACAACTCCAAACGTACCCCGCGCCGCATCAAGTGCATCATCCTCACCGTGTGGCTCATTGCAGCTGTCATCTCGCTGCCGCCTCTTATCTACAAGGGCGACCAGGGCCCCCAACCCCGCGGGCGCCCGCAGTGCAAGCTCAACCAAGAGGCCTGGTACATCCTGGCCTCGAGCATCGGGTCCTTCTTCGCACCCTGCCTCATCATGATCCTCGTCTACCTGCGCATCTACCTGATAGCTAAACGTAGCCACCGCAGAGGTCCCAGGGCCAAGGGGAGCCCTGGGGTGGGTAAATCTAAGCAGCCCCACCCGGTCCCTGGGGGAGCTTCAGTCAAACAGCCAACCCTGGCCCCTCATTTGGCTGCTCAGGGTGAGGCCAATGGATGCTCTAAGTCCACTGGGGAGAAGGAGCAGGGGAGGACCCCTGAAGATCCTGCGAGCTCTGCCTTGCCACCCAGCTGGCCTTCCCTTCCCAGAGCATGCCAGGATCCAAAGGAAGGTGTCTGTGGACCATCTCCTGAAGATGAAGTTGGAGAGGAGGAGGAAGAAGAGGAGGAGGAGGAGGATGACAATGAGTGTGAGCCTCAGGCCTTGCCAGCATCCCCTGCCTCAGCTTGCAACCCATCCCTGCAGCAGCCACAGGGCTCCCAGGTGCTGGCCACCCTGCGTGGCCAGGTGCTCCTGAGCAGGGGGATGGGTGCTGCGGGTGGGCAGTGGTGGCGTCGGCGGGCTCAGCTGACCCGGGAGAAGAGGTTCACCTTTGTGCTGGCCGTGGTCATTGGCGTCTTCGTGCTCTGCTGGTTCCCCTTCTTCTTCAGCTACAGTCTGGGTGCCATCTGCCCACAGCACTGCAAGGTGCCCCATGGCCTCTTCCAGTTCTTCTTCTGGATCGGCTACTGCAACAGCTCACTGAATCCTGTCATCTACACTGTCTTCAACCAGGACTTCCGCCGTGCCTTCCGAAGGATCCTTTGCCGCCAGTGGACCCAGACGGCCTGGTGAGCCGCCTGCCTGCTGCCCTTGTGGGGTTGGTGCCAGGTGGCACCAGGGCCCCCCCTGTTTCCTACCCTGTTTTACGTGGCCATCTCCCTGGGGCTGTCTGGTCTCTACTCAGGTACTGCAGGCCTCATCTTGGGAGCACCCTGGGAGGGGCATGGGCAGGGTGCTGTTCACAGGGGGCTATAATAAGGCTTCCCTTCCTGGCTCAGCTGTGGGGGAACATCTTCTCCACACCCTGCCAGACCACAGAGAAATGGAGGAGGCCCGGACCTTCCTGAGTGTGGCTGAGGCCAGGCTGGGATAGAGCACCTCCCTCCTGGAACCCCGGAACCCAGTAAGCTTTCCTGAGAACCTTGTGGTCCCTGGCAGGCCACTTGCGGGTGGTATTTTGTTTCTTTTTCATCTTCCCCAATAAAGAGCAGGAAGCCAGCCTTCCACTCTCCCCAAGAGGGCCTGCTGCTGAGGAAGGGGCAGAGACAATGACAGCCGTGCATCCACACTGAGTGCCTGTGGGCCCCAGCAGGCGCTGGGTGGGGGTTTATGGGCTGGCACTGTCCCTGGGCCCTTCTTCCCCTTGTCCCTGTCTTGGATTTGCGGTTTCTTTGAAAGCTAGAACTGTGATCCGTGTCGCACCCGGCGCCCCTCTGGAGACCTGGCCTCTGCCTCAACAGGACATCCCTGATCACTAGCCTTCACCCCCTGCAAAATCCAGGGCGACAATAGCTTGCCGCCTACTTGCTGCAGGGAGATGAAAGGCATTGCAGAAAGCTTTGAGCTCTGTGGGGGAACCTAGAGAACCAGAAAATGTGATTATTTGGTGATATAAAAATCCCCTTTCTCTGTGTTTACCACCACCTGTGTTCCTATAGACTTTTGTTCTGTGCCTGGGGTGTGTGAATTCCTACCCCAAACTGGAAGTGGGGAGTGGCAGACAGAATGACTATTTCAGTTAAAGGATTTCTTTGAGAATGTGTTCTTGTGCCTGCAAAGGTTTGAGTTATTATGCTGCATGACAACTTCTTGACATTTTACCTGCAACACCAAGAGGGTTTTTTGTGGCTTGGGCCCCCTCATGGGGAATAAGCCTTTTGTCATCATGCAGGTGAATTGTTTCCCCCAGACAGCTAAAAATACCCACACCCTGGGAACAGTCTGACGTGGGAGTCCGTGGCGGGTGACAGAGCCCTCAGGTGGGGTTCTGGGCTTGGGCAGGTGATCCATGGCCTTCTGGACCCCTGGGGGAGCCTCGCACCAGATCGCCAGGCAGAGCTCTAAGCCCCAAATGGGTCCCTGTGATACACAACTGATCCCACCTGGGTGGGTGTTGGCTGGCCACCACCAACCCAGCCGTGTAGCTCTATCCCACTAATGGGGCTCCAGGGGCCTCTTCCTCCTAGTTCTCAACCCCTACCCCAGACCCTTGAACCCAGAACAATTTGGAGCACGTGAAGGATGTTTCCCAGTGGTGCCCTCTAGGAGTGCCTGACTTCAACAGTAAGCCTGTGGGATCTTAGCTGGGGGTGGGGCCAAGTGGCAGGGCACTAGTGGCTCTCTAATGGACCTAGGCAGACTGGGAGGGGTACTGAAGGCATTTTCTGGGGTGGAAGGAATGGAGGGGACCAAAGAGAGTCCTCAGCTCATTCTTCAGTCTCAGTGTGAGGCCAGGGCATTGCCCTGGGGCAGGGCTGGGCAGGTAGGTGGGCCCAGGGGAAGGACTGGCTTGTAATTGGCTTCTGATGGTCTCACCTGTGCTTCAGGGCACCCCGGCTGTTGTTGCCTGTGGCCCCCCTGTTGTGAAATGCAGGCGTTTTTTTTTAAAGGTTTGAGCTATTTTATCAATAAAGATATTTTGTAATAAGCACGCTGTGTCATAGTTTCCCAAGAGCTGCTGACTGTAGTTATTCCTCAGCTACTTGTAGCAGACTTGGCACAGGCCAGTTGCCCTCCCCTCCTCCAGGCGTGACCAGCTGGTGCCCATCCAGCTGCCTGCCTGTCTGCTTTATCCACGCAGCATCCCCTATTCCTCATTGTGAGCCAGTGGGGGTGGAGTGGTCAGAGGAGCCTGAGGCCGGCTGCTTGGGGAGGGAGGAAAGGGAGCCTGACCAGAGGTGGTGTCCTTTGGGCTAGGACCTGGGGGAGAACACCCAGAGGCAAGACTTTTGGGCAGGGAAACAGAACATGCCAAAAGGGTGCTGTGTGTGTGGTAGATTTGGCAGTTTGAGAGTCAGCTGAAAGCTGGCCTTGCTGGACTGTCAGGTGCAGGAGTGGGAGCCAGTGGAGGTGGTCCGGCACTACCCACAGGGTAGTGGCTAGTAAGAGGGAAGACGGGCTCTCTGTGGACTCTAAGCTGCTGCCTTCAGTGAGGGCAGGAGAGGGAGTGGAGCTGATCTGCTTCAGGCTGCCTCACACTGAGATGCAGTCACGATGTTTTAGCTGGAGTCTCCTCATTTCCAGATAAAGCACCTGAGGCCCCATAGCTTCCCTGTGCAAAGGAGTTCTGTCCACCAGTCCTCCTGTCCCACCTCCAAGAGGACAGTCTCAGGCCGGACACAGCAGGCTGCTGGTAGGGCCAGTGGGAGCCTGGGGGTATTTAGGGTGGTGCCAGGGAGGGTGAAGCCTGGAAGGGGAGGAGGGGAGGAGCAGCGAGGCCCCAGCATCTGGAAGTGTAAGGATACCCTTCACCTCCATGTGTCCACCAAAACTGGTGTCCTTGGCAATGTGGAGTGCTGCTGAGGACTTACCAAGAACACCAGGCCCTGCCCTGAGGAGTTCCCAGCCCTTCCCACCAGCCTGTACCCATGGCCAAGGCCCTCAGGCCTGAGGAGGGCAGATCAGAGTAGTTCGTATGTCCCCTGAGCTGATTGATCTTCTGGAGCTCTGTCTGATTACCTTATTAGTTATCTGAGCCCAAGCTCTTTCTGCTTGACCACACTGTTTCCTGTTGCCTGAGGGCTTGCCAGGAGCAGGCCCACGGGCCTGGGGGAGGGGCTCCCTCTAGTCTCTGGAGATGGTGGCAGGAAATTTCCCTGCTGGTGCTGGACTGTTGCCATTTCATTGTGAATAGATTCTCTCACGTGAGCCTTGCAACCTTGCCAGGTGTGCTACCTTTACAGACGAGGAAACTGCATCTGGGTCCCTGAATCACGATGTCATGAAAGTCAGTTGCAGAAAAGGTGTGGTCCTGTCTCTGGCACCATCTTTTTTCAGTGGCCTGGTTGGATGCAGCAGGTGCGGTGCTGTGACTGACTGCTCATGTCTGTCACTGGTACCAGACGTGCGAGTTACGGTAGGAGTTTCACAGGGTTTCCACTCCTGCCAGCTCAGTCTGATTCCTGCATTTTATTAAAGGAGAGTCTAAGGCCTAGGGACGGAGGACTTGCCTCAGACCCCCAGCCACGGGGTGGGGGAGCTGGGTGTGAAACCCCAGTTGCCCAGTCTGTCCCTCACACCACACCTCCATCCTGGGGGGCTGCAGCCAGACTCAGGAATGACAGGTGCTGACAACCTACCGTTGGCGAGGCCCTGTGCTTGCCTCCTCCCTGGTATCCAATTCAGTTTTCAGGACCTGAGGAGCAGCATCCTGGGAACTTGCCCAGAGCTGTGTGCACAGCCGAGCCGAGCCCAGGACTGCTGGCTCCCGAATGGACCTCTTCTCACACCCCTTCCTGCTGTTCCATGAGAGCAGCACCTAGTTTTGATTGCACCCTGAGCCCATCTTAGGGTTAGAGGGTTGATGAGGTGGGTTCAGAGCAACAGATATGGGTGCGGAGGCCCTGCTCTCCCAGGAATAGTCCTGGTAAGTACCTGCAGGCGAGGGCGGGGGCAGCAGGCAAGCAGGGAGGTGTGGCGGTCTGTCAGGGGGCTGTGAGCAGTCTTGGCCCAGCACTTCTACCTCCTGAGACCATCCTCAGGTAAGGGGGGCACCAATGGGGAAGACAGAGAAGAGGTTGGGTGGGAGGGCTTAGGAATATGTCACCCCTACTGCCCTCACTCTGTAAGAATCTGGAGACACCCTTGAAAGGGAGTTGAGACTCTGCCCCTGCCTCAGGCCAGGTGCTGAGAAATTTGGGGTGCTAGAAATTCCTCTTTGGAGCTTTCTTGCAGGAGGCACCCTGACTCACCTGCTCAGAAGGTGCTGTGGCAGGAGGGCCAGCTGACCTGCTGCCAGGACACAAGGTGGAGGGGGGCTTGCGGGTTCGTCAGGCCTGTGTCCTCCTCAATCCTTTGCATGGCTTCTACCTTGTGTGTGTGGAGTGCTGGGAAGGGGCTTTGTGACCGTGCCCTCTCACCACCTGCAGCTGGGGTACTGCCAGCTGGGAGGACACATCTGACCCTCTGGAGTTGGTACTGGGCAACCTTTTGTGGCCCTGGCCCTGGCTGGGACTTCTGCTCCAGCTCCTGGGGCCTGTGTGCAGCAGTGCGGGGCTTCTGTGCTGGTGAAAATCACGGTGGGGAGGTGGTGGGGAGGCCAGGGTCACGCCTGCTTCTGCCACCACCTGTCTCGCTGTGCCTGGGCAGGGCTGGGTCCTTCTTGGGCTCCGAGTCCCAGCCTGCCCACGAGGGATTGCCTCTATGGTCTCCAGGAGTCCCCAGCCAGAGGCTCCTTCTCTGCTCCAACCCAACCCCAGCTCCTGAAAGGTCCAGACACTGAGGTCCCTGGAGTTAAATCATTGTCTTGAGTTGGCCTCCTGGACAGAATCAGGCTGTTTTCCTCAACTTTGTAGCTCAGTGCAGAGGCAGACTGGGTCTGGAGAGACCAGTCAGTCTGGGGCCCTCTGCGATGGAATAATGGCAACTCAGAGTCGTTAGGGCCAGTGCCTGCCATGCATCATTCAAGATCGGAACCATTACTATCTCTGTCTCACAGGTGAGGAAACTGAGGCTGAGGGAAGTTAAGGGTCTTGTCTGAGGTCCTCCAGAGCCAGGATTACAAATCCACCCAGTCTAATCTTAGCTGGGTCACTAACTGGTCTCAGTGTCTGCCCCAGGCCAGGGGTCCTCCCAGCCCAGCAGCGCCTCCAACCTGCAGGACCCTGGCTTGGGGGTGATCTCCCTGACTGTTGGCACCTCCGTTAGAGCAGGGCCCAGGCAGGGGTGGGGTGCTCCCACCCTCCCAGGCTCTGCTCACTGTTAGCAGGGGAGGCAGGGAGTACTTGGCTAAAATTAGACACTGGAATCCTTCATGCTCCCGCATCCGTCCCCGGCAGTGTGGGGAAGGCTGTTGTCAGAAGGCCAGGGCTGGAAGGAGGCTGAATGTCAGCTTTCGCCTTCCCCAGGGCTCACTGGCTCTGATCTTCTCGCACCCTCCCTGGCCCTTGGCCAAGGGTTCTTGCCCTTGGCTTGGCCTTGTGGCCATCTATTGATTAGCAGTGATTTCAAAGGGAGAGGCCCCCCACCCCTTAATACCCACCCTCTACTCCGGGGACTCCTCAGCCTCTCTTCCCTTCCTCCCTTCCCCTCTCCTGGCCCTGCCCACTTCCGGGTCCTCAGTGACTCACTCCCCCTCCTTTGAGCCTCCCCTCCACCTCCTGCTGACTTCTGCCTCTCCCTGGGATGGCCCTGGCTCTTCATGGGGCCTGCAGGCTTCGGGGGTCATTGTGGCTGCAAGGGGACCGGAACAGACTAGAGACTGAAAATCAGCCTTTGTCCCTGACAAAGGGGAGATAATTGTGGCCTGGTGCCACCGTTTTGGGCCCTGGCCCTTTGGTAGGCCAGGTGGGGGAGGTGCAGAGCCTGGCTGAGGGTGCTAGGGCTCTGCCCTCATTTTCCCTGGGGAGGGGCAGGCCCCTCCAGGGCTGGGGATTGGGCTACTCCAATCTCAGAATGCCTGGAGCTGAGTTAGAATGCCACTACCTCCAACCCCCGGGGACATGGGCTGCTTCACGAAGAGAGAGGTCTGGGCCAGGGCAGTGTGGAGCCTGTGTCCTTATATCGTCCAGTTCCCACCCCAGCCGAGCCACAGCTGGGAGGCAGGGAGCGTGAGAGCTGCCTGTGCCTGCTGCTGGGAGTCCCTGGACACTGGGGGTCAGCAAGGGTTAAACCCGCCCTCCCCTCCTAGTTCAGGAGAGGGTTAGGCCATATGCTGCCGGCTCCCCCAGGCCCCTGGGTGCTCCTTGGCAGGTGCCACTTTGACACGGCTATTCCAGGTGCAAATTTTCACTCCCTGCTTGCCTGGAAGCTGGAATTAGGAGGGGCACAAGGTTGGCAACTGTTTAAAGGGTTTCCTCAGCTGGGTTGGATCCCAGGTCAGGGCACATTCAAGAATCAACCAATGAATGCATTAAATATGTGGAATAACAAATTGAGGTCTCTCTCTAAAAACACAAACAAAACAAAAACAGCTTTAACCCCGGCCCTGGTGGGTCTCCCTGGTGTGGACAGGGGCTCTGCCTTGTCGGCGCCTGTGCTCACTCCCGATGCGCAGCCTGGGGCAGGCACGAGATAAGTGTTCGTGGAATGAGTGAGGTTTCCTAGCAGTCTGTGGCAGCCTTGGCCTTGGTCACATAACGCTGGGAACCCTTGTGCTCTGGGAATGTGTCTCTGGTTCAGTGTTTAAATTTTCTGTTTTGTTTTGTTTTTCCCATAGTTCCTAGAGAAATTCTGTTGGAAGATTCCATCCCGGCCTTGGATGGGCCAGAGTTGGGAGAGCTGCCCCTCAGAGCTGGGTGGGGGACACCAGGGCATCCCAGGGGAAGGTGTGTCAAGGACCCATCCTGGAGTGTGGAGAGTAGATGGGGTGGACAGAGAGGGGACAGGCAGAGAGAGGGCATGGTTGGGTCATCCCAGAGGCAACATGAAAAAAGGCCAGTTCAACTGGCCTTGCTGTTGAACTTGGCGTCATAGCTTACTGGCTGTGTGGCCTCAGGCACACCATGAAACCTCTCTGAGCCTCAATTTTCTCATATTTAAAATGGAATGACATTGGCTCCTTTAAGGTTGGAGCAGTGTATTGAGAGATAGAAATGATGTAGATGTCCTAATATTGTGTGGGAGGGCAAAATTGGCATCCACAGATGGAAATAGACATTCTGATGTACTCTCTAGACACCCGGGTCCTCATCAAAGTGAGCTAGCAGGGCTCCTTGTCCCCAGGTGTCCCCTGACTCACTGCTCAGGAACCTGATGGGAAGAGGGTAGACTCTAGGTCCTGGAAGATGGCCCCATCCTGCATATGGATCTGCTCTAACCCCCTGCCCTCACCCCATGTTTCTGTGGAATCCAAAACCTCTCCTACCCAGAGTTTCTGCCAGGCTTTCTAACTGTGCCGCTGAGAGGGGAAGGCACTCAGGAAAACAAGTCAAATACAGCAAACAGGTCAAATGCTTGCAACCTCACCACTGTGACCATGGCAGACCTCAGCAACAGACCTCAGAACCCTCTCCAGGAGCTGCTGCAGGCTGCAGGGAGCACTGGGCAGACAGGCTCAAACCCCGCCGCTCACTCGTCCAAGAGAGGAAGCCTGTGTGCCCCGACTCCATGGAGAATCCTGGCCTCGAATCCCAGTGAGTGTGGGAGGAAGGGAGGCCAGCCTGAAGCGAGGGGGCTGTTGGAGTATAAAGAGGTTGTCTCTGGAGTCCTGTAGGATTCCTGTAGTTCTGCTGTGTAGGGGGCACCCAGGCGTCAAATATTGATGCCCACGGGGATCCCAAAGATTCTGAGAAAACTGCATGTGGATGCACAGTTGTCAGCAGGGGGGTGTCTGGGGGCCAGATGTGGGCGAGGCCGGGAGGCACCTCGGGGCCTGGGTGAGTGTGGGACTTCCTGGGACAGCACACCTAGATGGGGCCAGAGGTGGGCAGGAAGAGTAGGAAGGGCTGCGGGGCACTGGAGGTCTTATGCCCTCAGGCGTGAGTAACGCCAGGTGAGGATGCTTCAAGTTCGCCTGCCCACACTGCCCGTTCTGCTGCTTGGGAGTCTGATGGCCTGGCGTGAGTAGGTGTGGGGGCTTCCTGTGCTCTAGGGGTGGAATTGGAGCCCTGATTCCGTCCACCTGCGCAGCGCCCCACAGCAGTGGGTGTCCCCTGCAGCCCTAGCCATCAGTGTGCTCACGACACCCACGCTTTACGTGGCCCCTCCCCAACCAAACACCTGTCTTTCCTCTCTGCTGTGTTTTCTCCTTGGCACTTATCACCAGTTAGCAGGCTGGATATCTTACCTACCTGTCTGCTTCTGTCTTTGTCCCCTAACAGACTGTGGGCACCACGACGGCGGGCCTAGTCACCTGTCTCGTTCACTGTGTAGCCCTGACAGGGCCTGGCAGATAGTGAAAACACAAGGGCGGCCCTGGCCTGCTGTGCTGACACGGGTCTCCACGGGTGCTGAGCTACCCTGGAAACACAGTGAAGGAAGAAAGCCACGTTTATTTGAACTCCTTGGAAGGAAGGAAGACTGGATGGGGATGGGGGTGGTGTGGGCAATTAGAGCTTCTAGAAGCAGCTGGAACAACAACAGGGGTTGGTTGTGGGCTGAGCCGACTTGGGGGAGCTCAGTGGCTGCTGTGAGTCCCCCATAGCACAGCTTTGGTTGGGTGAGTGGAGTGTGCAAGTTTGGGGCTTGAGTGGAATTGCTGGGGATGGAGGAGGTAGGCAGATGCTGCCCGCCCCCTCCACCCCGCCTCCAGCAATGCCCTCCACCCCCCACTCCTAAGTTGGCTGTGGTCACTGGCTGGACAGCTGGTCCTGAACAAGCAGTTTGGAAGTGTCCCTGCAGAGCCTGCCTGGGCACCTGGGCCCTTTCTGCCCCAACTCCCCAGTGCATGGAGCTCTGTGCCAGCTCGAAGGGCTGCAGAGAGCCAACCACACCCTCAGCACTGGGAGTGAGGAAGGGGCCAGGGGAGAGGCCCCCAGCACCAAGGCTGCAGAGCAGTGAGGGATGGACACAGGGACACGACACTTGACGACACTTGACGCTTTGGGGAGGCAGAGCTGTGGGCCTTGGTGGTGCAGGAGGCGGGACAGGAGGCCTGCTGGAGGGCTGGTGTCTCAGGCAGGAGGGGGTGGGGCTGGGGGTTTGAAGGGATCGATGCTGCTCAGGCTCTGGCTCTGGTGTGTGCTCCCTCACATTCTGAGGTGCCTTCTGGACCCAGGCTATCCCCCACGGGCAGCAGGCGGGGCGGGGTAAGGCCTAGGGCCAGCACTCCACTCCAGAGGCAGCTGACTAAAAATAAGCTGGGATGTCAGGGTCTCCTGGCTTCCGGAAGTGGAGAAGAGGGGTGAGTGTCAGGAGGAGGAGGCAAAGAGGAGGAGGCACAGCCACAGCTGAGGGCAGCCAACAAACTTGTTTATTTTCTTCTCTCAGGCCTCTGCTCCCTGGGTCTGGGTGAGCGGCTCTGGTCTCCATCGGCCTGTGGGTGTCACAGACCCCTCACTGCGTGCCCGGCACTCCCTTCCCTGTGCATGCCTGGCACTCCCTTCCCTGTGCATGCCTTTGAGCAGAAGATGGGAACTCTGTGGGTGAAGGCAAGGGGGACCAGTTACCTCAGACCAGTTTGGATCTAGGCAGAGAGCCAACCTGGCATTTCAAATTTCATTACTACCCCAATATTTTGCAGGTGCGCAGGTGGTTTAGGGACTTGTCCCAAGTCACATATGGCAATGGCTCAAGCCACACGGAGCCCAGATCTCCAGACCCTCAGGGCACTGTGGGGGCCGCATCTCAGACATGGCACAACCATTGCCACCCGCCCTCGAGGAAGGGGCAGGGTGCAACAGGGAAAGACCATTTGCGGCTGTGCTCCCAGGTCTGTGGGTGCGGGCGGGAGGTGTGAGGAGGCTGGGACCAGTACCCCACAAGTTCTCAGGGTCCATACATGCACCTCAGCCCACCTACCTGGCTTCCAGGTGTCTTGGGGGCTTGGCTTGTTGATGACACATGTCCTCCTCTGCTCTGCACACCAGGGGCTGAGAGCGGCTTTGCAGAGGCTGAGAGGTAAACAGGCAGACTCTGTGCCCTCTGTCCTTCGCCTCTGGGGCAAGGCCAGGGAGGAGCCCACCTCATCCTGCCTGCAGACCTCCTCAGGCGATTTGAGCATAGCCCTCTTGTCTTGACCCTGGGAATCCTGACTGCTAGCCTGGGTGGGGCCTCAGAAGACGCAGACCTCTCTCCCTCTGCCCAGGCTACCTTACCCCCAGCTTGGCACACCAGGTCACCTAGACTTCATTGGATCCTGCCTGTGACCCGTGCGCCCCTCTTCTCCTACATCCTCCTTCCCATGCTCCTCTCCTCACTCAGGATGGCTTCTGCTGGGCTGAGCTCTAAGCACCCAGAGGTCACGTCTACTTGGCTGCCCTTGAGGCTCAGTGCAGGGCCACTCTTGCTCCCTGAATGCCTGTCACTGTTTATGTGTACCCCTCTGGTCTCATTTGGCTTAGGCAGTGTGACACCACAGTGAGCTCCTTGAGATGGGGCCAGCCCAGGAGAGGCCTGCATCCAGGAGCACAGCGGGGAGTCCTGGCTGACAGGCAGCTTGCGGATCTTCAGCCCCCTTTATTCTTTCTTGATTCCCCGCCCCCTTCTCTTCTTTTCACTGTTTTTTCAAGACTATTCTTGAAGATAAATTCTCTAGAAGGGCTCAAAATCCTCAGCCTTGCCTCAGCAACGGTCCCTCCATCCCATTAGTTCTCTCTCTCTCTCTCCCTCTCTCTCTCTCTCTCTCTCTCTCACACACACACACACACACACACACACACACACACACACACACACACGCCCCTTCTCACTCAACAGCCCACTCCTCATTGGCAGGCAGCTCAAAGCCTTGGGAAGCCCCCAGCCCCTTGCTCTCCCTCCCAGGGAGGTCATGCCCAGCCATACCAGCCCTTCCAGTTCTTGGGGGTATTTCATGGAGGTGCTACGATCAGGGTCTCATCCTGGAGGAAGCTCCTTGAAGATGGGAGGGGGCTTATTAACAGAGCCCGGTTCTCACCCTGATGCCAGCCTGGCAATGCTGTAGGCCCAGGGTACAGGCCCTAAGGCATGTGAAAGGCCAGTGCCTCATCTTCCCAGAGATGGGGTCACCGAGGCCAAGCATGCACTTGTTGGCTGCCCTTTCACTGCCTGACCAGGCCACTCCTGCCCCTGCCCTGGGCACTCTGGAGCCAGGGTGTCCCACCACCCCAAGCCTGGAGGTCCTGAGGTAGACATCTGTCCAGAGGATCTGTGGATGAGAGGTCAATGGCCCAGAGGACAGAGGCAGAGGGACAGCTATGGACTGTGGGTTTTATGGGGGGCTGCCCTCAACTGCAGGGAGCTGGACAGGAGCCTTGGCCTCTCTTCCAAGGTCCCCAAGCCCCAAACTCAGGACCCTGACAAACAGAGCCCGGGCTCTGCTGTAACTCTGCAGAAGCTCCTCAATTCCCCACGCACTGGGTGTCCTGAGAATTGCTCTGCCTATTGCTGCCACTTGGCCTCACCTGGAGCAGCTCCAGAGCCTCATCGACAGGGCACTAGGGGAGCCATCTGCCCTCAGCCAGTTAGGGTCCCAGCAACTCACTTCTCTCAAAGCTATTTTCTCATTTCTAAAAATGAAAGAATTATCTCAAGACAAAGTGAGATGATTTCTTTTGAGAGCCAAGTGCATCTAACCTTTTTCCCTCCTTTCTTCTCACCCCCAAATGCTGTCTCTGGCCCTTCCTCACGGGTGCTGCAGGTTGAGGGGTCACGAAGAGCGATCTGTAGACCCAGATCGGCCCTGGTTTCAGAGAATCATGTGGGAAGGGGCTATGTGGAGCACCAGGCTTGCCTTCAGATTCTGGCATATCTGCTGTGTGACCTCAGAGAAGTTACTCACCTTCCCTGACTCTAGTATTGTCATCTGTAAAAGGAGGTCCCTGCTGTACCTTGTTCAGAGGGCAGTGGGGAGAGTTACATTGAGAGGCTGGTTACAGAGACACAGGGCCTGTGTTTGCTGGCAGGCCTAGGAAGATGGCAAGGAGGGCAGGGCCTGGGGACTGGGTAAGGGACTTGGAAGGTCGACCCTAAGGCACTCTTGGACTGGGAAGGCCTCAGCTGAGGCCCAGGGAAGGGGCTGGGGTGGGACAGGGCAGATGGAGGACTGGGGCTGCCTCCAAGACCTCCCTCCCTGGGCTGCGCACCAGCCAGAGGTGCCACCTCTTCTCTCCATTCTTCACTGTAATTACCCTAAATGCTACATCTGTTGTCATGACAACATTTTACTCATCCTTAGGTAAAGGCATGTTTGCATGGGAGTCGGGCTGTCTGCAGCTCCATCACAGGTCCCCACATTGGGGCTCCCGGCTGGTGCCTCACCCTCCCTCCCTCCCCGCTTCCCATTTGGCCTTTCAGAGAGGTCCCTCCTTGTCTAAATTTCCAGAAGGTTTCTGAGACTTTTGTTTTCTCTGTCTCTGTGTATGTGGGCCTCCATCTCCCTCCCCTCCTCCCTTCCCTCATCTTCACCCCTCTCTCCCTCCTTCTCCCCTTTTCCTTCCCCTTCCCTGGATCCCCAGCCTCATTCTTGGTTTCCCTCTGTCTCCTTCTGTCTGCCTGTCTCTATATCTCTCTCTCTCCTTCTCCTTCCACCCTTGGGTGCAGCTGGATAGCATGAAGGTGGGTGGGAACAGGCAGAGCTGGCTAGCTGGCACGGGTCTGCTATGCAGGGGCCTCAAGGGTCCTGTGGGGCTCTGAGAGGTGCTCTGGGCAGGCATGCCCCAAGGGCCTCAGGCCTGTGTGGTGTGTGGCCAGGAAGGCCTTCAACTGCTCCTAGGGAAACATGGGCCAAGGGAAATGCCTTTCTTCTGCACCCGGCCCTCTGTCTTCCACCTGTCCTTCTCTGCGACTCAGCTGCAATGCTGTCCTGACTGGGTCTTGCACTTACTGAGTGATCCTTACACACTCGGCACCAGCCTCAGGGCACCGACACAGGAAGAACTGCAATAGCTCCAGGAGATGACTGGAATCATCCCATGCTATGGACGGACCGTGGAATGAAGGATCGGAGGGGTCAAGGCCACACAGCTGGTCAATAGATGAGGCAGGATATGAAATTCCATTCCACAGCCAGTGCTCTCAGCCATGGTGCTCTAAGAATCACACCATCTCTTGAGAGCTCACTCGGTCAGGCACCGTGTGTTTAGCAACATCTGGAACCCATTTAGCCCTGACGGAAACCCTGTAAGCTGGGACCATGAGCATTTATTTTACCAGTGAGGGAATCATGGCACAGAGAGCTTAGGTACTTTTCTCAAGGTCACACAGTACTCAGGGGTGTGGCAAGATTCAAACCAGGTCTTTTGGTCTCCAGAGCCTGGTCTCTTAGGCCTGAGTGCAGTTGCTACTTTCTTTCTCTCCTACAGGAAGGGGGCCACAGCAGAGAGAGACAGAGACAGGGACATGGGCTTCACATGCATCCGAACTCCTCCTCCTCCTCCCTGATTCCCTATAAAGTCCCCTCTGGGCCCAATCAGCATGCTTTTGGGAATCAGAGGAGGAAGCCACATGGCAATGGGTGGGCACAGCATCCAGGCGAGTGGGGAGGGAGTTCCAGGTCACCAGGAGAGGCCCACATATCTTCTAGTGCCTTGCAGGCCTCTGAGGCAACCCCAGCACCCCATAAGCACCCTGGCTCTCGTCAGTGGACCTAACCCCTTAGGATCTTGGGGGCAAGGAGAGCTCACGTTGGCTGGGGAGCCTGTAGGGCCTGGCTTCTGTGCCTGCTCTCCTGGCCTAGGGCAGCAGGAGCATCCACAGCCCTTCTTGCCCATTGCTCTAGTCCCTAGAGAAAAGCTTGGGCCTCGGAACACACTGTCCCAGAGTGTGGCTGACGGGATGATGGAGAGGCGGGTTATTTTTAACAGCTGAGACTCATCGACAGAGCCTCTTCTAGGCCAGGGGAAGAGACATCGAGAAAGGGTGGAGACCAAAACTCTGGGAACTCCCACCCTCTCCCTGCCCTCCCTATTCCCAGGCCCGAGAGGTTCACAGGCTTTGTGGAGGCCCTGGGGTTGGCAGGGTGGCTGCCTTTTGGCTGTTAACCCTGAGGGGGACCTGGCAGTATCACCCCTCATATATGTTCCCCACCCTGAAGCCGCAGGTCTGGGAGCTGTCGAGGCTCATGCCCCACACGGGGACTGCAGGGAGCCCAGGCCTGGTGTGGCTTGCTTGGTCCAGCTGGTGCCAGCCCTGGACGCCTTCTCTTTCTGTGCCTTTGAGGGAAGTAGCTCCTTCTCCAAGCTCCCCAGGCCCTTCTCAGCTTGAGCTGGAAGAACTGAATGACCAAGTGTGGGCCCCGTTGGGTCTCCAGCTCCTCCAGACTCTTTAGAGCTTGCTCCTACTGGTCCTAACACCTGGCGTACTAGGTCCCACAGTAAGTGTGCTGAGTACCTGTGTTGTCTTCCTTCCTCTGAGGACAGTGGAAATGCCCTGCTCACCCCTATCTCTGTGCTGAGTCTTTCAGTTCTTGCAATGACCTTCTCCTGTGCTTCTGTGTCCCTCTGTGGATGGGTCCTTTTATGACTTTCAAATGACGTACCTTAACTTGTCACAGAGTATCATATGGGAGCAGCATGCTGCTGGGAGTGACACTGTCCTCTTCCTAAGCTCCTTTCAGCCTTTACTGCCCCCACTCTGCCGGTGGGCAGAGGGGCCACAGAGCCCCTTGCAGGTAAGCCTCTCACTGCCAGCCTTTCTTGCTTCCCTTTTGGGGGTCCTCTCTGGCTGTTTCTCCTGGTTGAAGGCACACATCTGGTTTCTGGGTGTTGTTGGGCCCTCAGGGAGACTCTGTGTGTGTGTGTGTGTGTGTGTGCACGTGTGCGTGTGTGCATGTGTGTGTGTAACATCCTCAGCATCATGGGGACCAGCCCACAATGTGCAGCTCCCTGAGCCCGGGGCTGATTTCCTGAATGTTACTCCTCTTGTCGATTTCCTCCTGTCTGCTGAGATGAAACTCCAAGGCCACCTATCCCAGACCTGAGGGGCAGGTCTCTGCAAACACAGCTGCACCCACCAAAGAACCTGAGCTCTGCTCCCCAGGGTGGGATGAGGGGTGGCTGAGTGAACAAGAAGGACAGAGAGCTGAGGAGGGGAAGGAGAGGAAGTGAGAACAATTCTGGCTCTCTCTGCTGTTGCTGTGTGACCTCGGGCAAGCTCCCTCCCCTGTCTGGGCAGTAGCCCTTCCTCTGTGGACTGGGAAAGCCCAGTGCTCACAAGGTTGTTCATGAAAATGAGGTGAAATAGAGCAATTCAAGCATAAGAACAGGGCAGCCTATGGCCAGCACTGGGGAGGAGGGTGGGATGGCAGCCACTGCGGTTAGCTGGGCAATGATAGGGGGTGGGCATGAGGAGGGGAGGAGTCAGCAGCTGTGGTCAGGGTCCAGGGCTGCAGAAACCCTGCAAGGGGCCTCCCACCCACCCCATCACGGGAAGCCTGGAGGGACTGTGAAGAAGAGAGGGTCCTATAGGGGCAGCAGAGAGATAGGAAGGGGTGTGAGGGGTTCACCGAAGCAGGCACCCTGGGCACCAGGTGACCCATACACATCAGGAAACACCTGTCCTTCTCCCCAGTCAATGTTCCAGGGTTCCCCCTTAGGAGCTCCCCAGCCTCCCCATGTTCCCACCACAGTCACCCCATCCCTCACTGCAAGGCCCTGACCTAAAAAGGCTGCTGGAAGATGTTTTTTCTGCAGGGCACACTCAACATGGCTTAATGGCTCCTCTCTGGCTCTGAGTGATGTCCCCCGTGCGTGCAATGAACAAAACATGGTTATCGGTCCCGCTGCCATTGCCAGCTCCCAGACATTCGCAATAGAATTACAGCATCCTGTCCGCCCTCCCAGAGCCAGGGCAGCCTCCCCTCAGCGGCTCACTGAGTGAGGCTTGGTGTCCTGCCAGGGCCCCCGCAGAGACCATGTGGCTCAGGCTTTTGTGATGGGCTGGGACAAAGGAGGCTGCGCACTGGAGCAGGGGTCCCGACACTTCACTCTAGGCCACCAGGGACCTGTTCGCATAGCCTCTTGGCCTCCTCTCCCCAGCGCTGCCTTCCCCACCTCCCTGTCCTTAGCAGCTTTATCTCTTTGGAACCCAGACCTGCCCATGGCACTTTCTTATTTAAAGCCCATCAGTGGTTCCTCACTGTCCACAGACCAAGTCCAGATGCCTTGACCAGTGCTGGGGACTGTCACACGTGGTCTGCAGCCCTCCAGGGCCTAGCTCTCTCCACTGCTGCTTTTGAGCCAGCATAGGTGCTGGCCATGCCCTCAAGATGCCCAGGTCCTCCAGGGTGTGTGGGAGGAAGCAGCGGGTGGATGCTCAGGGAGGAACTGTCCAGGCTCCTGACGTCCTGGCGCTCCTTTTGTTTCTGGGAAACGTTAGACCACATTTCCCAGTCCCCTTGACCTGGGCATGAACTGGGCCAGTGGGGAGGGGACAGCAGAGACCTGCGCCATAAAAGTCTCCCGTGTGCACCCTGCCCCTCAATTTCCCTCTGCAGCCTCCGGCAAGAGGTGGTGGCATCAGAGGCAGACTGGAGCCTGGTCCCTGAGTCACCGCTCGGAGGAGAGCTGCCTGACTCACAGGGGACTACGAAGTGCGCAATAGTCAGTTAGTGCTAAGCCACCGGGAGTTGTGGTTTTTTTTAGAAATACTTTTTTCTTTAAAGATTTTATTTATTTATTTTTAGAGAGAGGGGAAGGGAGAGAGAAAGAGAGGGAGAGAAACATTTTTTGGTTGCCTCTTGCAGGCCCCCAACTGGGGGGCTGGCCAGCAACCCAGGCTTGTGCCCTGACTGGGAATCAAACCAGCAAACTTTTGGTTCGTAGGCCACTGCCCAGTCCACTGAGCCACAACAGCCAGAGCAAGTTGGGGGCTTCTGATGTTCTGCAGAGTGTGCAGGCAGGGTTCCCCACTGGGGCGCGCTATGGTCTGTGGCAGCTGTCCTCAGGAGAGCTCTGCCCCCCGAGCCCTGTGTTTGAGGCAGCCTGGGGAGTGACCACAACCTCCTGCCCTCCTTACCCCCGAGTCCACCTGCCACACGAGGCAGCTGCAGCCTGAAGACAGCCTGCACACACAGCTCACATGCCGAGCGTCTGCTCTACGACCTGCAGGTCACTCAAACACCTTGATGGGGACACCAGTGGGTTTCTCAGTGGGAGAGGGTGACACGACCCAGCTGTTCCCTATTCCTCTCTGGTGATGTTTACATGGTCACAGCCCACTGCCCTCACTCAGTCCTCTGTCCTGCTTTTCCAGCAGATGCCATAGCAGCAGCATTACCTACGTTTGTCAGTGGTTTCAGGCCCCGTTTTAAGTGGCACAACTGCCATCATATAATTGTCCTCTTATTGTTGGAAACTTAGGTGGCGTCTGGTTTTTCAGCGCAACAGAAAATGTCCTGAGGAACAGCTCTAAGCACAGAGCTTTCTCCTGCACCACGATGGCCCTCCAGGGGTCTGGGGGACACTGCTGGCTCAGTGCTCCCCGCTTTGTTATCACACATCAAGGGTGCAAGGGCCCTCAGAAGTGACCTGGGCCCTCCTTCCTCAAGATGAGATGAGGTCCAGAGAAGGGAGGGGCCAGTTAAAGTGACGGGCAGGTTTGTGGTGCCGCTGACATCTGGATCCAGAAACATGCTGCTCCTTCCTCTCCTTCAAGCTTCATGGCCTGGAAGAGAGGACCACACTGCAAATGTCCCTCTGAGGAGATTTAAAAACATGTTTATTGAAATATAATTTGTATACCATATTCACCCATTTAAGGTGCAGACATCAATGGGAAGATCTCAGAAGTATGATGCTGAGTAAAAACTATGTAATGGACAGAGGCTCTATCACAAAACCGCAAACTGAAAACACAAGCACACCCGAATCACAGTTCTAAGGATTCATGGGTGTTTAAGGACATGCACTGGGAGACAGAAGGAGAAAGGAGGGGGTTAAGGGGAAACTGGAACAAATCCTGCAGGTTGCGCCTCACAGGGCCTGCAGGTCGGGGTGGGCCCTGAACATGAATAGATGCATGTGCCTAACTCTGGTGCTGGAAAGGAAGAACCGGTAGGGTACTGTGGCTGCAGGGGCTGTGAAACAGTTGCAGGTGGCCCTGCAGGGAGCACAGATGGGGGAGCCCATGCAGGGCAGCCGCCCGCAGGTCCAGTCTATGCGGGCCCAGGCAGGAAGGACTCGGGAGACATGACCTTCTGCATGCCTCTCTGCTGAGGTAGGGCAGGAGGCTGAGCCAGCCAGAATTCTTGGGCCCTCTCTGGCTGAGTGTAGAAGGCAGCTGTCCCCAGTGAGGGGCAGGGACCTTGGCCCCTGGAAGCCAGCCAAGGGATGTGGATGCTAAAAAATGCACTAATGTGAGCCACTCTTGGCAGCCCTGGCCTCTGGCTGGCCAGCCTGGAGCCAGGCCCGGACTCTTCCCTGTCCTTCCCTGACATCCACCACCCTGGAAGCCAATGGCTGTGCTTGAGGCTGGGCTGCAGCTGGAGGGACCCAAAGGGCAGAAGAGAGACTAAGTCACTGTGAATGCCTCGAAGCTTGACCTCATCTGCTGCCTAATTAAAGTGACACTTCCCAGTGCTGTTTTCATTGGGCATTGACTCCAGGGTGTGGCAGCCACGCCAGGGCTGGGCAAAGGAGCAGGTGGGCTTCTCACCCCCTGCAGGAGCCATCCCACAAGTGGGTGGGCAGGAGGGCCACTGTGGTAAACTGGGCTCTGAGAGGCGGACGACATGGACCCCGTCTCTGCCTGTTGCTTTACCAGTGTGTGGCTTTGGACAAGCTGCCTCCTCTCCAAGGAAGATGTGAGGTCAGATTCACTCCTGGAAGTGGAGGAACTTCTTTTGTAAACTGTGGAGTGCTGCCCTAGTGGGAGCTGGAGTGGAGGGCTGGCCTTCCAGCCAGTGATCCAGCTGGGCAGAGCAGTCCCTGGGCAGGCAGGTGTCTGAACTGCAGGCTGGGCCCTTTTCTTTTGCATCCCTTTCCAGACTAGCCCTGGGACTGGGTCACAGCCCCAGCCACCCACAAGTTTAGAGCCTACAGAGACTCTGTCAGTTTGCATTTTGCAAACTAGAAAGGACCATCCTTGTGAGGAGGGTTATTACAATGGCAAGATGGGTCTGAGACCTTTGGGAAGCACATCATCAATGAGAGAGCAGCCTGCTCAGCAGTGAGGCCCTGAGAGGGTCACAGCAGCTGCACTGGCCAGCTGGCCAGTGTGCTCTCACGTGTGACCATGGCACATGCCTCAGAGAACTGATGCTTGAGTTACTCACAAGTGTACTAGTTCAACGCCCCCTCCCCTGTAGCTAAGCCCCTTGCCCAAGGTCACAGGGGATGATCAGTAATTATCCTGGCCAGCATTCAAGTTCTTTGAGCCCTGAGCAGCTGCCCAAGCTTGGAGGGGTTTCCACCTAGAGGCCCCATCCAGAAAGTATGCTTGTTTAGAAGCTGATTACACAGCAGCCTAGTGGGCAGCTCTGTGAGGGGCAGGTGATGATGGGGGACACAGCATCCTGTCCAGGTGCCCCTCCCAAGGATACTTTGGTGGAGCCTCACTCCGGTCTGACCTCATCTGCCCATGCAGGGGTTCCATCTAGAGTGCTGTCACCTGGCCACCCAGGTTTTGCTTCCTTCCTTCCAGAGACAGGGAACTACTACCCTGTGGGCAGCTGGGCCCAGTATGTCTAGGTGAGTAGGCCATATAGAATGCAATACCTTCTTCACCACCCACCATGCTGGGTCCGGGGAGGTGTCCAGGTAATATGTGCCCACTTTGCTTCCCATTGAAGGGCAGTTCTTTGTGTTAGAAAGTGCTCCTTATGGTTACCTGAAGCCAGTCACCTCAGCCACTGGAAATGTCCTCAGCCTGCCCTGCAGAGCAAGTCTCATTGTTTAAACTGACTGGAGAAAATCATCACATCATCTGTCATGCCACCTCAGGAGAGGCCTCAGGACAGAGCACATCGCTATTGTCACAGTGAGCAAGCAGTACCCCTGAGGAAGGATGGGGCATTCATGGCCAGCCGAATGCGTACCAATGTACGCAATGGCAGCCAATTCATGGCCAACCAAGGCGTAGCTGTGTGACTTGTTTTTGCCAGTGGTGGCGGACAAAAGCGTATTTTGCCCCTTTCAGGCAGAAGCTGTAAGAGCAGCTTGTGGTTTACCATGTCTTTGCCACTGCCACCAGGTAGAGAGAATGTTCCAGATAAAACCTTCTTTGTCACCTTGGATCCCAGGGCAAAGATGACACAGTTTAGAGCCACAGCCCACCATAGTGGAAGTAGAGCATAAGAGAGAAGCCACTGAGATTTGAGGAGCTCTTGTTACTGCCATGAAATGCAGCCTATCCTGGCTGATACATACTTGTGCATTTGCTAACGTCTCTTCAAAAGTTGAGTCTCGAGTCTCAAGAGGATGTGAGCAATGTGGGGAGGATGGGGTGCCCTCCATGAGCAGGGGCTATGAGTACATCTGTTACTTCAGCATCTCTCACAGCAGCAGCACACGTGCTCATAATAAACTTGGACACAACCCCTTCCTTGTGCACAGCTGGTGAATCAAGTCTCCCACACTCCCTGCCTCAACGAAGGAGACCTACACCAGCATGGACTCCTTGCCCTTCACCTGCAGCTGTAGATTCTACAAGTTACATTGGACTATGTTGCTTTGTCACATATCTACCTGTCTAAGCAGCTTTCCACCCATTTATCAATCCATCTTATCTTCTGATGACTTTCCAAGTAAGTTGCAGGGAAAGTACCTACACAAAATGCTTCCCTGCCCCGAACATTTCAGTATGCATACCTTGAGTGGAGATCAATATTTGTTCATGTTTTTAAGGCATACACAATGAAATGCACAAGTCATAAGTTCTGACAAATGCAAACCCAAATTACTATCAAGACAGAGAATATTGCCATCACCCCAGAAAGCTCCTTCAAGCCCTTTCCCAGCCAATGTTCATCTCAGCCCTCCAAAGGCAAGCACCATTTTCATGGGTTTTGCCTATGATAGAAATTCATATAAATGGATTTTACAGTGTCAGACTTCTTTTAATCAGCATGATATTTTTGAGGCCCAGAGTATTGCCTGTGTCTGTGGTTTCTTCCTTTTTTGTCACTGACTAGTGTTCGTTGTATGATTATACCACAATATGTTTATCTGTTGTCCTATTGATGAATACCTGAGTTGTTTCCAGTTGGCTGTTGTGAACAAACTTGCTAAGAGCACTTGTCTATGAACCTTTGTGTAGACATATTTATTCCTCTTGGGTAAATATTTAATATTGGAATTGCTGGCCAATAGGCAGGTGTATCTTTAATTTTATACAAAACTGACAGATCTTTCCCCAAAGTGGCTGTACCATCTCGCTCCCACCAGCAATGTCTGGAACATGCCTTCTGCTCCACATCCTTGGGTTACTTTTGAATCTGGATCTCATCCTTCAGTGAGCTCACCATCCTTTCCAGTCAGCACCATCCTTGAGATCTGTTGAAATGCTTTCTATGACCCATCTAACTCATTGCCTAGACTCTGAAGCAGGGTAGAGCCTATGGCCGAGTATCAGAGGTCCACCAGCCAGTTAATTGTTCAGTCATCTATGAAAATGCACCACAGAGCTGTAACCTCCAAGCATTGCCTTCCAGGTATCATGAGATAGTTTGACAAATCCAGAAAGTCTGTTCTTTAACCCCCTCCTCCTAATGCCACTCAAATACTAAAGAAAGGAAGGGTTTGAGGTTAACGTGATCAGATTAGGGGCCCTGAGCGTTGGTGACTACTGCCTCCCTCTAGAAGAGGCTACAGATGCTGCTTCTCAATTCTTACAAACTAAGCTGTTGAATAATTTAAGAACGTTGCTAGAGATACGATTCGAGCCTATCTGTGTTCCTGGATCCCTTCTTTGCAATGGGTACAAAGTTTCCCCATTACTTACCTGTCAGCTCCTTTCGTGTCTCTGATTCTTTCCAAGGTCACTGATGGTGGGTGCTTGGTCACACCAGCAGGCTTCAGTCACTCACAGGCCAGGCAGAGGGGAGAGAAGAAAGGGAGGCAGACAGTGGATATCATTGACCACCTGTTTGTGCTGGGTATGCAGTTTATCTGTAGCACTATTTTATCTCAGGTGTCATTATCATCCTGCTTTTCAGATAAAGTCAACTCTGGCCTGCTGTTTTTATTGTACATAAAGTTTTATTGGAACATAGCTACTCCTGCTTATTTAAGTATGTCTATGGCTACTTCAGTGCCACAGTGGCAGAGCTGAATAGTTGTGGCAGAGACCTAATAGTTGCAAGACCTAACATATTTATACACTGACTCTCTAGAAGAAAAGTTTGACAACCCATTGAATAGAGGAAAAAAAGTACATGAAAGAATATTGAATAGTACAATATTACATATGTATAATTAAAGTCCTGTTATGGGAGAATCTCCCGGAAATTTGGTTCTTCTCACCAACGCAGTAAAAAATTACAGATCAGCGAATCTATTAGTGTACAAGCATGGCTTCCTGGTGATCTGTTCTCATGAAAGAGAACTGCCTAGCTAAGGTGGGGGGTTGAAAGGCATAGGCAAAGTATGATAAGGCTGGCAAAAGTAAGGGTGGCCAAAGGCTGGGGTGGCAAGCACTCATCCGGGTGGCCAGAGGCCGGGCGGCCTGACGTCAGGCAGCCAGAGAGCCAAGAGAAAGAGTCCTTTGTTCTGAGGACTTATATAGTTGGCGGGATGGGGGTGAAGAAGTTACATGTTGATTGATGGATAAATGCGGTGCCAGCTCTCCCAGGGCAATGTGACTACCCAAACTCAGGTATGTGTGGGGGTCCATTAACCCGAATCCTTATCTTGCTTCAGACCCCATTTGTTCATCTTGTTGTAAAATAGGCAGGAGGCAGTTTATTAAAGTTGGGGCAGATACCCAAAGTTATTTATGGGTTCTTCCTGTAAACATTAGGGACTCCCTCATAAAACAGATAGCGACCAGAGACAGGCAATTAACCGAAGTTGTTTCATCAGCCTCTTCCTTTGGGCACTGTGGACCCTCTCCAGCCTCCTAGGCCTTGGAGTGAAAGCACGGTTTCAAGGCTTTCCTTCCCAAATAGTGGAAACGTTTAAAATAGACGTTTTAAAACGTTTAAAATTCTAAAATAGAATTTCAAGGACTGTCCTCCTCCCGTGCTAACATATAGTGTTTCTTGTGATGTAGGAACAGCTGGCAATATTACTGGACCAGGCTCAGGACTGCTCAGTCAGTGGTTGAGACATGTCTCCCTCCTCTTCCCTGTCTTGGTTTGCTATCTATGCTAACAGTCCCAGAAGGAGAACAGAGAAAGAACGGGGCAGAATAAATATTTGAAAAGAGAATGACTGAACACTTTCCAAAACTGAGGAAAGACATCAACACAGATTTTAGAATCCTAGGAAATTCAAGCAGGGCAAACACAGGGAAGGCTGTCTATACTTGGGTACGTTACAATCAAGCTAGAAAAGGAAGGTAAAGAGAACATCTTAAAATCATCCAGAAGCCCTGGCTGGTGTGGCTCAGTGGATTGGGCGCTGACCTGCGAACTGAAAGGTCACTGGTTTGATTCCCAGTCAGGGCACATGCCTGGGTCATGGGCCAGATCCCTGGCTGGGGATGTGCAAGAGGCAACCGATCGATGTATCTCTCATGCATCGATGTTTCTCTTCCTCTCTTTCTCCCTCCCTTTCTCTCTCTCTAAACATAAATAAATAAATCATCCGGAAAATACAGTCATATTATATTCAGAGAAAAAACAATGAGAGCTATAGCTTGTTTCTTACTAGAAGCGAGGGAAGAGAGAGGACAATTGAAGAACAACTTTAAAGAGCTTAAAGGAAAAAAGTCTGTGAACTTAGAAGTCTATATCTAATATTAATCTCCTTCAAAAATAGAAGCCAAATTAACACATTTTCAGACAAATAAAACTTGGAGAATTAATTCCTAGGAGATTACATTAGAAGAAATACTAAAGAAAGCTTTTCTTCCTGGGAGAAAGCCAAGCGCTAGACTCCCAGGAAGAAATGAAGAGTGCCCAAACTTGTAAACATGGACAAATATGAGACTATTATTTTTCATTTAAAATTTTGACTATTTAAAGCAAAAATAAAAATATAGAAGTAAAATATATGGTAACACTAGCAGGAAGGACTGAGAGCAATCCAAAAATGACACTGTTGCAAGGCTCATTTGAAATCTCCATGTGAGTGAGGAGTACAGGGTGTATACAGTTGTAGAATTCATTGAGCTGTACCCTTAAGATTTTTAAGTTTCATTGTATGTAATTATGCTGTACTTCAACAGAGCACCACTAACATAAGAAGAGAGAGATAATGGCCAGGACAGAGCCCTGTAAGCCAGCAGGACTCACCAGTAGAGCAGGTGTTCCTGTCTGTCACCGGGAGTCAGATCTGACGCCCTGGAAGAGGCTGTTACAAGCTGACGATGGCGCGGGCCAAGGTTCAACCCCTTCCTGCTCAGCTGCCAAGGCAGGCATTTCCTCTGTGACTCACTGCTGCTGGGCTTGTCCTCCTACCTTCATGGGGACCTGCAACAGGACCTGGGCCATGTGATGAAGGGCCCCGAGGCCTGGCTTTTCTGTCTTGGGCCTTGGGGTGAGGGGTCGTGGGTGAGGTCGGAGGGCTGGAAGGCCAACCACCCCCTTCCTGGGGCTCTGTGTTTGTAGTGGAGAAAACTAGAATGTCAGGCTGGAAGGGACTTTGATTCAGTCAGTGAGTGTACTGCTGCCATTTTACAGAGATGGGATTTAGGGTTCAGAGTGAATAAATTTGAGAAACTGGACTTGAAACTAGGCCTCCTCTTTGTACTAAAACAACTCCCTTTGGTCTTGAACACAGACAGCTAAAGGATCCACAGTGATCTCTTTCTCCGTCCCTTTCTTTAAAAATCTTCATCCCACCACTGCTCTTGTTTTGTGAGTTCTGGGGAAAGCAGCTGACCAAACTAATTCATACTAGGTGTGAGTGACTTACACCCATTTAAAGCTTGCCTAAAAGAACATCATATTAGCCACATCCAAGAAACTGTGTTTTGGTGTGATCTTGTTACAGGAGAAACTCAGTTCTTGCTGACACAGTAAAGAATTACAGATCAGCAAAAGTCAATTGGTACGTAGGCAGGGTTTATTAGTGATTCTCATGGAAGAGAACGGGTCTTGCCAAGGTCAGGGTGAAAGGCATCAGTTCAGGGCAGGGAAAGGTAAGGGCGGCAAAAAGCATCAGGTCCTTTGTCTTGAGGATTTATATAGTTGGCCAGATGGGGATGAGGGAGTTACATATTAATTGGCAGGTAAAGGTGGTGCCAGCTTCCTCCGGGGGACGTGACTACCCAAATTTATGTATGTGTGGTGGCCTGTTCGCCTGAATTCTTATCTTGCTCCAAGACCGCATTTGGTCTTCTTGTTGTAAAACAAATATGTGACTGGAGGCAGTTAATTAAAGTTGAGGCAGTTATCCAAAGTTATTTTTGGGCTCTTTCTGGAAGCACTAGGGACCCCTTGTAAAACAGATAGTGACCAGAGGTAGGCAATTAACCAAGGTTGCTTTATGGGCTTCTTCTTTGGGCACTGTGGACTCCCTCCTGCCTTCCTCCTCCTGCATTTTCTAACTTCTACCTAACAATCCCATCCAGCATGGCAGGGTAAAGAGAAATATTTTGGGACTGGGGCAGGCAAAGAAGGTGAGAAAAGGAGACAGTATGCTGTGGGAGAGAAGGTAGGGTTCTGTCTCTGCCCTCAGTCACTGGCTCATCTTGGGTACGTGAAATGACCTCCCTGGGCCTGTTTCTTCCTGTGTACAATGAAGGGTTGTGGACAAAAAGGAGCCACATACAAAACCTGACAAGCTCAGGGGAGGCCTGCATGGCACCTTATTAACTCAGAGACCTAAAATAACCCCGAAGGATGGACTGAAATTAAAACTTACTGACTCAAAGCAGTTTAGGGCAAGTGGTTATGTCCTAGACTAGAATCTTCCTTGACAAAAGTCAATCTTTGCCTTAATTAAGCCTGTTGTTGTCTATTTGCATCTACGATAACATACCTTTGGAATGTCAGAAGAATTCCCTTTTTCTGGACCCCTCAAAGCACAGATACCAGAGACCACAGATCCCCCTATTGTTACTGAGTTAATTGTTGACTGTGAACTACCCTGCACCTATTTATGTAAAAGAAGTATGTGTCTATCATTTTACTTTTTATCCAATTCCACAAGCTTCCCCTCTTCACTTTCTCTTGCCTCCCTAATATATCACCAATGGGTGTCATGCAACCCACTCACATCCTCTAGAACTTCCATTCTCTGGAGCATTTTCTCAATCTATTGAGGTTTCGCTTCCTGGCAATTATCGTCATTTTGGTTCAAATAAACTCAAAATTCTTGCAGGTTTGGACATTTCTTATGTTGACAGTTTGGACATTAGAATAGCTCAGAGGTCTTTCATCTCGGAGCTAGGCTCTAGTAAAAATACATTCTTGGAATGTGACCCAGGCCTTTTCACATACTAGTGCATCTACTTTACAAGAGTGGTCTTGTTATCATCTTTGGCTCTCATGACCAGCTTTGAAGGAGACTAGAGCCTCACGGGTATGGAGAGTCTCCACTTTACAGAAGAGGAAATGGGGCAGAGAAGGAAGGCCCCTCTGTGGGATGGACGCTGTCTCTTTCCCCCAGACTGCCTCATGAAAAGGGCTGGAGGAGCCTTTTCGGCACAGCAGAGCCTGGCTGCTTCTCTGGACATGGATGCGGGCACTGGGGGGGAGGACAGCCAGCCACACTGGAGGCTGCGCAGGGCAGTAGGGGACCCTGCCAGAGGGGCTCTTCCCTATCAGCCCCTCCCCCACAGCAGGTGTGGGAGCCACTCAGGTGCCGGGCACCAGGCCCCACTGCCTCTCACCCTCCACACCTGTGTGCCATGCCCGGCACCTCCCCACCTTGGCTGCTCTTCTCTGCCTGGCTCACTCTCACTGAAGTGGCTCCCCACTATTTTTGCTTTTCGTCTTTTTTATAAAAGCAAGAATTCACTTTGGGTCTCTTTCGGTTAGTGAAAAGAGGTGCTGATTTGGTCTTTTGTAAAGTGAAATGATATAACGCGAACCTTCAAAAAAGAGGTTACCTGTATATGAAGGAAACTACTCAACTACTGACAACTCTTATTCTCACTGCTAATACTCGTAGTGCCACCTGAGAGGCATTGTGCAGGCCCTAAATAGCCCATCTGCTGAGAGTGAAGGGGAGCAAGGGCCAGCACTGCCCGCCTTGCAGGCTGTGGTGCAGGGTAGAGGTGGTGGGGTTGCTGACGGCCATGGGTCCAGAAGCAAGGGGACTGGGTGGGACCCCACACAACTCGCACGATTTCCCACAACTCACATTGGGGCTACCCTGCTGCTCCACCAGGCTCCAGGCTGTTTGCTCACTGACAAGGTCAACAGGACCCGGGGGGCTCTAGAGTCCTGAGCCTCTGCCCATCAACAGTGACAGCCCCAAGTAGGTGTGCTCCTCTCTTGCTTTGGGGATTGCACCTGTTTTGCTTCCAAAATAAAGAGAACAAAGCCCCTTTAATGGCAATAATGATGGGGTAATAAAAGGAGGCTTAATGCTGCTCAGGGAATGAGATACAGTAGCTGTGACAGTTGCCAATGCCAACTGTCACAGCATCACCAGCGCTACTCCCTAAGGGACCAGGAGGAAGGGAGGAGGCATGGGAGATGGCTGAAAGGCACACTTGACCGGCCCCTTCCCCTGGGCTCCAGGGTCTCCTCCAGACAAGGGGTTCCAGGTGCAGGGGCTGAGAACCTTGGGGCTGACAGATCCTTGTCCAGCCTCCCACAGTGCCCTCCCGTGCCCTGTGGCCACATTGGTAGCAGTGGCTCTCTGATCAGTGAAGCCATGAATGTGTGGCAGGACAGGATCTTAGAGGCCATCTGCACCAGGTTTGGCAAATCCTCGGTCACATGTAACCACTCCTGTGCCCATTGTGCATCTGTTCCACTCAACCTAGAGGCAGCCTCTTCCTGAATTGGCTTCAGACTGCCATTCCACTGGGCCTGTGAGTGCAGCACCGAAAAGCCCAGTGATGGTGTGCCCTTGTCCCCTCTGTGTTGGGTCCGTGTCCTCAGCTCAGCTGTCCCCAGGGAGAAAGAGGCCTGGCTGAGAGCCTGGACTGCCACTTAAATCTTCATCCTGAGCCCTGTTTCCTCCTGCTAAGGTGAGGCGTCTGCACCAAGCTCTCACACCCCGAGAGCCCAAGTGAGTTCGTGTCAGTGTGCACAGGAGTCAGGGAAGTGTAAGTGCCACATACCATTGATTTTCCTCCCAGTGTCTCTTTCCTAAAGTGCTAAGGCCTTGAAAGGGTGGGATTATCCCATTTGGGTCCCATAAATGGAAACTGGCCTCCCTGTACAGTGTCGAACAGGGCAGGAGTTCGAACACCCACAGGGGAATGACATGGGTCACATGTTGGGGGGTAGGGGAGATTGGCTGTGAGCTGGAGGACTTGGCTGAACAGGGGTGACTGGGTTTGTATTTAGGGTTGTGGGTCCAGAGCTCAACTGCTCAGGACGACAGAGGAGGCCACTTGAGCTCCCAAGGGGGAAGAGCAGAGGGACCGAGAGAGGAAAGGGAGGTGGAAGGGACTGCACACACACAGCACAAGGCCTTCTGTGAGGCTCCCTGGATCTTCAGGCACATGACTGAAACGCAGGTGTCCTCTGAGCCCAGGGAAGCAGGGTTGGCCAGGAGGAGGCAGCTCCAAGTTGTCCTCGGAGAAGGGCCTCAGAGAGCGGCACACCCTGCTCACCAGGCCAAGGAGAGGGAAACACGGAAGGGTGGTGGCGAACTGCCCTAGGCTTGAGGTCAGCCACCGTGGGCTGCTATTTTTTTGGTTGAACAGTGGCCGGCCTGCCAGGGGACCCTTTCTAGGTGCCAAAACAGGGCACAACTAAGGTGCTTTGGGGGCCTGAATCTTGAGTTCATCCCTCTGCGCTTCCTCCCACCAGGACCACGCAGACTGGGCTGCCTGGGCTTCCCCCCTCCTGCTGACCTAGTTTCTCCCTGGTGTCCTGGCCCAGCCTGGGCACCGCCTGTGGAACGAAGATGGAGGGAGAGGAGCAGCTTTCAGGAAACTGGCCGGTGACAGGCCTGGCCACTGCTCGTTAGGATGACTCTTTGCTGTTATGGTCTCTTGTTCTGATGGAACATCTCTTCCGAAAGTTTCCTGAGAGAAGATGCAGAAGCAGAGGCTTCGGGGTGCCATGGCACTGCACGGGTCACGTGGGCTGGGCGTGCCTCCAGGCTCCCAGGCAGCTGGCTGTGGCCAGGACCTGACCTCCAGGCTGGGTGACCTTTCTGGCTGGCTCCCAGCTGCTGGGGCAGCTCCTCCTGACCCTATGAACATGTCCCTCTCCCGACCTCTACTGTCACATCCTGTCACTAAGAAACCCCCAGCAATGATCACAAACAAATACACAAGGCAAATAGACAAAGGAAACACTAACAAAGGGCAACTTTAATTACCAGTGAAGCACATGGAGCTCACATTCCAGGAAAGTATTTTTACTAGAGGCACCTCATGGGGAAAAACTGAAAATACTAATAAGAAAACAGCCCATCCCTGCCTCTGCCAAATTTGGCTCTAACAGCAGCTGTCTCCTGTTTGAGAAGACCTATATCTCAGGAATATTAAATTTTTCATTTTTTATTAACATTTTTTGGTGGAGCAGGTGTTATATTTTTCAAACCAGTAGCAGCAGCAGAGGAAGAAATAGGAAGCCCCAAAGCTTGTTCAAAGGGTCCTTAGACCACTTCGCTGGGCCTTGCTGGCCACACGGACTCCAGAATCAATCACATCGCTTGGGGATGCTGGCATTAGAAGGAACGGCGAAGTCAAGTGAGGGAGTGGGGCACAGGCGCTCTGCCTGGGGTTCCGCCCTCTGCCCAGGAGGTCTCCGGACCACATTGAGGTGGGACGGGGGCATCTGCTAGGAAAGGTGCAGTGAAGCAGATGCAGGCCCCTGCCCATCTTCAGGGAGGCTGGAAGGGACTGGAATGGAGTCCACTCTGTACACGACTCCCACCAGTGGCCAGCCTGAGGTCACCAGCAATGAGGTGGTGACAGTGTGAGTCCAGGGCTGCCCCAGACCCCCACAAACACCAGCACACCACCTGCCTGTGGAGCCACCGACCGGGCCGCTGGGAGTGCCCAGCGCAGACGTGCACTGGGAGTGCTGACTGCAGTTGCCCACAGTGTGGGATCGGGGCCCCGAGCTCCTCTTGTTGTCCAGGATAAGGGAATCACCCAGTGGTCCACCACAGCGGGGCGGGCACGCAAAGTTCAGGGGTAATAAGATCACCCCAGTGCGCCCTAGGGAGAGGCGAACCAAGCGCGGGAGCGCAGGTTGCTCTGAGTGCGCAAGGAGACGCCCCTGAGAGCACCGGGGGCCACACGGAGAGGCAGGGCCGCACGCTCAATAGGGCCCCGTCTGTGTAGAAACACAAGGACTGTTTCATGAGGAAACAACAAATATCTTATGCCTGTACACTGATTTTAAAAGACCCACAGGAGTACCCCAAAATCGTTAATAATGACGATTTGGAGGAAGGAGACAGTTTATCTTAGACATCGGGTTTTGCTTGAATTGTTATCACAAACAAGTAGAAATTTGTGCGTGTGTTATTTTTATTAATAAAGTAATACTAGCTGAAGTCATTACCTCTGGGGACAGAAACTTGTTTGGGAGAGGAGGAGGTAATTAAGAGACACTTCAGTGTTCCCTGGAATAGTTAAATGTTTTTTTAACGAGGTATTCTTGAGCAATTTTAAAAGTATCTTAAAAAACCTGGCGAATAAATAAAAAAATAAAACACTTGGCTGTAGCTTCTGAGCCCTCCCACTTTTCCCTCATACATTCTCCACGCCCACTGTGCCTGGGAGGCTCAGCTCTGAGGAAGGCCTGCCGAGTCCAGACCCAGAGAGGCTGAGTGCGGCAGCCAGGGCAGCTCGGCACTCGGGACCCAGCTCCACAGGGCTCTGGGGGGCTCAGAGGCTGCCACACTTACCCAGTCCTTCAGTCAGCTCAGAGGAGCAGGGCTGGAGCCCAGGAGCCCACCTCTGCTCCCCAGAAATGGAGGGTGCTTTTGACAATGATCCCTGACCATCCCAATGGACAAGGCACCATTTCAACTTCAAAGTCCTCCAAGGCACTCTGGTTGGGTGCTCAAAGGGATCCTCATGTACCCTGAGCCCACCTGCCTGAGGGTCCACACCTTTGCCCACTGTAAGTTCTGACCCACCTCTCTGGCTCCTTCCTCCTCACTCACGATGTCTCCTATTACTGAGGCTATGGCACATGGGCTGGCGGAGGTGGGTGTACCTGGGGAAGGGGCCCAGGCCCCCCACCCAGCCCCAGGCTCCCTTCCTCCTCCTTACCCCCTCCACTCAGCAATGGCTGGCACGCAGCACTGTTCAGCACCTGCCAGCTCCCTCGCTCCCTCAGCTCCCACATCCTCCATTGTCCTGTCAGTTTGAATGGCTGTCAAGCCAGCTCTGAAACACACCCAGTTTTCCCCATTGGGCTCTGGAAAGAGCCTTGGCCAGAAGTCAGGAAACCCAGCCTGCAGCCCTCAGTCTACCCCAACCAGTCTAGTGACCATAGGCATCCTTTTCCCTGGGAACTGAGAGATGTGCCCCCTTCCTGCCCAGCTGAGCAAGAACATCAGGGAGCTGAGGAATAGTCTACGGCCATACCACCCTGATCGTGCCCCATCTCTCCAGTCTCGGAAGCTGAGCAGGGTCGGATCTGGTTAGTACCCAAATGGAGGAGGCAGAGGAAGCAGTGTATTTGTTCATTCGGTGTTTGGCATTTACTACGCACCTGCAGCATACCAGGTGCAACAGATAAGGGAAACCAGATACAAAGGAGAAAGCATCTTTACCAGTGAGGAACTCACAGTGAAGGGCTCAGCCAACAAGTAGAGAATTATGTGGAAATTCCACAGTGATGAGATTCAAAGTAGCAAGACAGGGCCGTAGGTTATGCCTGGTGGAACTCAGAAGCTTTGTAAAAGCGGAGGCATTTGATCTGGGCTTTGAGGAATGGCTAAGAGTTCACCAGTTAGAAGAGACCAGAGAGGCCTTGTAGGAAGCAACAGGCAAAACAAAAAGAAAGCAAGACATGTTTCACCTAGAGGTGCATCAGAAGAGCAGTGACAGAAGATGAGAAGTTAGGCAGGAGGGCACTGGACAGTGTAGAGTCTTTGTGTCAGTTAGAGTGCTTCGGCTACAAGTAAAAGAATTGCCAGGCTAAAGTGTATAGACACACATATGTTTTATTTTGTCACATAACAGACAGAATCCGGGCATTGCCAGGCTGGCTAATTTAGCAGCTCCGTGGTATGGTTAAGGACCATTTTTTCCACTTTAGGCTTGTCTCCTCATTGTCACAAGATGGCTGCCACAGCACTAGATGACATGCCCTCACACTTCCAAAGATGGCAAAGGGCAGTTTCCTAAGAAGCCTCAGTAGACACCCCCCCACCCCCAGCCCCCATCCCGAGGTCATCTTAGCTAGGATTGGGTCACATGGCAAGTCTTTCATTATAAAAGTTGGCTGGAAAAGCAAGCCCCTGGCATTTTCCTCCAATGAAAGGCTACGTGTGCCAGTGTGAAGATGGGTAGAAGTAGAGGTCCCTGAAACAGCCGTTGTTAGACAACCAGCAGTGCCTGCCAGGGTCTTGAAGGTCAAGCTTACGTTTGAAGGCCTTCATGAAGCAATGGGGCCGCTGTCAGAAGCCTGTGGCCAGGATCGTGGTGGTGCGGCCTGAGTGCGGGTTCACCCAATTCTGGAAGAGCAGTGACCCAGCCTGTCAGAGATCCCCTGAAGGCCGGTGGTCTGTGTGGGGGTCCTGCAGATGGCAATGTGAGGGAAGGGGCCTCAGAGCTGAAGACACGCTCAGCACACATAGTAGGCAGGGGCCCTGTGCCCAGCTTCCTTCCCCGCCAGTACCCGGGCCTCACCTCTGCAGCTTTGTTCCTGGGGGTTAAGCATTGCCCTCCTCTGTTTTAGAACACAAACACCAACAGCAGGGCAAGGACGCCCCGACCACAGCGGAAGTAAGTTGACAGAACCATCATTAGCCCAGAAAGGGCCAAGGCCCTGGGCATCTGGTTGGGAGGAGGCTCTGAGATCGAGCAAGAGAGCCACCCAAGATGACCTCTGCTGATGCCCCCAGATGTGCCGACACTTCCTCTGAGGGCCCTCCCCTTGCACTGAGGAAGAAGCAGCAGGCCACTTTCACGGTGGTAGCTCCGGAGGCCCAGGCTGAGGCTGAGTCCGTCAGGGGAGCAGTGGGGCCAGAGGGAAAGCCGCATGGCCCCCAGTCTTCCCCGAGCCCCCATGAGAAGGACCCAGCCCCTGACAGTGTGGGCACTATCACTTGTCCTCTTTACAGACAAGGCACCTGGGGCCCAGAGAAGCCAGACCTGCCCTCAGAGGGGCCATCAGAGGGGAGGGAGGCAGGACTTTCGCAGGTGCTTCCTCTCACCCAGAGCTGCCTGGGTGATGGTGGGGCTGGGGTTGGGGTGGGGGCTCTCTGAACCTCTGAGATACCACCCCGCCGGGGCAGAGGCACTAAGCTGGCTTCAGATTCCCCACAGACAGATATGAGAGAGACAAACTTCCATCTTTTGCTGTTACAGCAGAAATGAATTCCAATGTACTTCAGCCCCTCACTCTTTGGTGACTATGCTGTCACTACATCGAGTCCCATGGGACCTGCCAAACCCTGTGGGATTCTCTGAGTCTTCCCATTTGGCAGGTGAGAAGCCTGAGGCCCAGGGCTGTGAGGTAGCCTTCCCAGAGTCAGATCCCCTGAGGTGGCTCCAGCCAAGGGCCCCTTGTGGTTGTTCAGCCCATTTCCCCAAATGAGTGAGCAGCAGAGTTTGTAAATTGCATGGTCCTGAGCCATTCACAGACGTGCTGCACCAGAATCTGTAGTGACAAGCCTAAAACATGCATTTTCAGCATTTCCTGGTAATTCTGAAGGGAAGGTCAAGCCCAGTGCCTTTGTTTAACTCAGACACCAGAGAGGCAAAGGAGACCCAAGCCTGCCCATCCTCGTTGTGCCCAGGTTGCAGTGCCAGCTGAGGACCTGGCACTCCCCCAGGAAGCTGGGACAGCGTTGCCACCCAGTGCACGTTTTCCCCCATTGCCAGGTGTGTCAAAACCCCGCTCAGGCAGGCTGCACCTCAGAGCGGGTTTCTGCAGCATCCACCTAGTGCAGGATGGCTGCACCTCTTCTGAGGGCGCTTGGTCGGCCCCCAAGCTTCTGCTGTGACTCTGACCTCTGGCTCCCCTCCAGGGCACTGGGCTCTGGCTGCTCAGATCTTGAACACAGGGTTCTGGCACAGGGCTGGGCCACCTGGACCTGTCCAGACCTCCACAGATAGCCTCCGGCAAGCTGCAGCCCTTCCCGGGGCCTGAACTTCACCTCTGCATAGCCAGAGAGTTGATCTGGATCATGCAGAGTTGTATATGAGGGCTGGTGGGACCTGTCTCCATTCTCCAGGGGAGGAATCTATCCATTCATTCTTTTCTTATTTGACATTCAACAAATATGTACTACACACTAACTTTGTGGTGACTTCTAGACACTGGGGACACCACAGAGAACAAACCAGACAGCAGTCCCCGCTCCTTATGGAGTTGATGTTCCAGGAGACTGACATGCATAGGGTGACAAGCATTCTGAAATTTTCCTGGGTGGGTGGGTGGATGGATGGATGGACTGAGAGGGAAAGAGGCATGAACCCCTGCTCTACTTCCTGTGAATGGATTTCCATTGCAGGATGGAGCCAACTGGATGGCTCCTAGATGAAGAGTGAAGGGGACAGTGGCCTGGACCAAGGCAAGGCAGGGCAGGGGCCAGCAGTAAGGCTGGGGGAGAGCTGGTAATGGGCTGGATGTCAGGGAAGGTGGCCTAGGAGGACTGTGTGGACGACGGGGCTGGGACAGAGGGTAGGGAGAGCACAGGCTGGGGCCGAGGTTAGACTGCATCGGCTTGCTTCTCTCCTGCCTTTGTCTGGGTGGGAGCCTCTCTTGGGGGCCTAAGATCCCACAGTGTGAGCTGTGGCTGGTCCCCTTTGCCCCACCAGCGCCAAGTGCCAGTTCTGCATCCATCCACTCATCCATCCACCCAGTAAAAATTCTGGGGATACAGAGTGTCAGTGAGAATGAGTCAGGCAACCACAGTCACAGAGCCCAGCTCAGCACATGGTGAAGCGGGCCCCAGGCAACAGGAGGATCCGGGGTGAGGCATTCACTGTTTGTGGGGGTGGCCTCCAAGGGGGAGTAGCGGTGTGGGCCTGCAGCAGCCCTTTGACCTTCCCTGCAGGTCTGCAGTGAGAGCCTGCTGGACACTATGCTGCAGGATGGGCATCAACTCTGAGCCGAGGTCTCTACTCCAGAGCCAGGCAGCAGTGGGCAAGGTGAGAAATCATTCCTCATCGGGCACCAGGAGTGCCGGAGGCTGTGAGGAGCCAAAGGCGGATGAAGGCCACTCTTGGTAGAGCAGCTAGAAGGGGGCAAGAGGGAGGCACAAGGCAGATCCCCTGTGCACAGCGCTGGGTGCAGACAGCGGTGGCTTACGGGGATGAGCTCTCTCCCCATGCACCCTCTCCCCGCTGTTCCTGACTCACCGGCACCTTTCCCTTCCACTTGGTTTCTGAGAAGCTTCCTGTCCCCCACCATCCTGTGAGTCACTCCCCACCCTCAGCACCCCTCCCACACAGCATGAACATTGTCCTTGCCCGACCCACCCCCGCCCCAGACCCTTTTCCAGTGAGCATGAGTGCTTTCCAAAGGTTGGCGCCTGGCAGGGGCGGTCAGACAGGCAGGGCCCTGAGGTGCCTGCCCTCCCTCTGCCTCTCTTAGGTCTTCTCACCAGGCCAAGGTGCTCTCCTCTGTCAGGTGAGGACACTGACTGAGTTGGAAGGGTGAGGACAGCAGCAGGGTTAGGGGGAGTTGCTGGGGTTTCAAGGGCACTTGAAACCAGAAAGTGCAACCTGCCAGGCTTCAGATCCATCCCCTCGTTCACAGCCCAGCACCCACCTCTCCACCATTAGAGATGTCCTGCTCTAGGCCATAGCCCTGGGTCTGCAAGAGACCCCTGAGATGGGGAGACCAGGTAGGCTGCTGGGGTTCATCTTCAGTTCTCTGCCTGAGGTCATTTCTCGGCTGCTCCCTCTGGCCAGCTGTGCCCAGCTGAGGACCAGGCCTCTGGGCAGTGGCTGGAAAGTTGCTGCCCTTTGTCCTCTCTGTGGCCATCTTTCTGGAACTCGGGTCCCCATTTATAACACGGGGAGGCTCCAACATCAACACGGTCACCTCCCTCTGTTTACAAGTGTGACTTTGGTTAAATTGCTTGACCTCTCTAAGCCTCAATTTCATTATGTGTGAAAGGAACCTGTAGTGACTGTCCCTGAAAATTAGATTTCAGATGGAAGAAATGTAACAACAGCAACCCCATGGCCTTTCACCATTCACAGAGCGCTTTCACAGAGAAGGTGTCATGTGACCCTCCCAATGACCCTGTGAGGTGGTGACACGCTCATCCCCAGCTTACAGTTTGAGAAACAAGGGCCCAGCTATAGGGGAGCAGGTGCAGGGCTGGCCATGCCTCTAGGTTCTCTGTCACCAGCTGTCAGGCCAGATCTCCAGGGAACTGCAGTGGTGGCCCGAAATGTCCATGCCCCCACCTTTCTCTCCTCGTTGGACATCTCTGGGAAGGCAGAGACAGGGAAGGCAGGTGAGTGGCGGCCCCTCCCTGGTGCGGTGTGAAGGGGCTGGGCGATGCTCTGATAGCTGTGATAATTGTCACTTCTCCATTGCTGCTAATAGCATGTTTAGCTTGCGACTCCTCTGTTTGCCTGGTGCCTCCCACGGGCTCAGGGCTGCATCTCTTAGCATCTGCTTGGGTAGGACAGCTGTAGCAGAGAGGGCGTCCCTACACTCCTCCCTGACCAAACCCTGGCCCCTCCACACCAGAAAGTCCCCCACCCTCGAACTCTGGGAAAATGGAAAGGGCCTCCTGTTCCTGCAGATCTGAGTGTCCCCGCTCTGAGCTCCAGTGCAGTATGGATCTCTTGCCCCCACCTAGACCAGGTGAGGGTAGGTTCTAGGTCCAAGTGATTTCCTTCTGAATGGAGTGGGCCTCATGGAACCAGCAGGGCTGGGACCAGCCAACCTTCAGATTACACTCTCACTCCTCCATCTGACTCCCTTTCCTCCCCAGGGCACCACAGGACATATCTTATGTGCGATATGACCACATTGGGTCAAGACGGACTCCCAAAACCCCGAGGCACAATGACTTCTGATCCCCTACTTGCCAGGTTTGCAGGAAACTCCGTTCTCTCAGGGGCTGCTCCCTCCACCCCCCAACCCGCCCCCAGCCGACTCCTCCACAAGCTCCAAGCGTTCATGGGCTTCCCCAGAGCGGCCCATCAGTTTCTGCCTGTGAGGAGGAGATCCTTCTGGCTCGCTGTGCCCACTGCCCTTGGGCTGGCTCCTGTCACATGGTGACCCTGGCTCCCTTGCTCCCGGGCCTGGCTCCTGCCTGACCAAAGGCTAACTACCCCTCTACTGGGCCGCTTCCTAGTGACCGCCCAGCCCTGACAGGATGGACCCCACAGTGGGCAGCAGGAAGCATTTGGGAGCAAGGATCACATGCCAGTCTGTCGTCTCCTGTCTCGGGGAGGTTCGTATCTGATGGTGCTGTGATTCACTGTTTACCACAAGGCTGGCCGTCCACCAGGAGCTTCCCTAGGAGGGCTGGGCCTTGGTCCTGTTCAGGGTGGCCTCTCCAGTGCTAGAGCTGTGACATGGCCCACACATGCTCCTCGCCGCCATTTGTTGACAGAATAAGCATGTACGAGTTTGTTCTCTTTTCCTTTAACGTTATTTCACAAACTATTTTCCAAGTTTGCCATTTTTCCTGTCATAAATATTCTGCCTCATGGACACATCATGCCCTCCCCTCACAACTAGCAGGGCCTTTGGCCCATTCCAGTTCTTTCTATTATAAATAATGTTGCTATAAACAGCTGTGCACATATAGCTGTTTTCCCCTTGCAATTATGTCTTTGGGAGGAATTCCAAACACTGGGGTTGCTGGGTCAAAGAGCTTGGCATATTTATGGCCCTGGAGATGGCGGGATTGGCTAATTGTCAGCCCCCAGAGTGGTCCTCTTGTCTCCAAGGATTGTCTCTGAGTGATGCCCACAGACCCCTTTCTGTGACACCCAAAGTCACCCCTAATGCCGTGAGCACTCTCTGGCTCCTGATGGGATGTGGGGTCAGGCATGGGTCAAGGGAGCTGGTGTAGGGGTTTGTGGAGGGGTCAGCAGGAGAGCTGTGGGAATGGGGCCCATAAAGCCTGTCCCCCAGCTCCTGGGGCCAGAGGCCCTGTTCTGGGAACACAGGAAGGCCACTCCTTCTCCCTGACCCCCTTCCTTCTCTAGGATCACCACTCTCTCCCATTCTGGAGCCTGACCCCAGTCTCTGAGAGGAAGCAGGGTGCACCCAGGGCTTTGGGAAGAAGGAAGGGAGGAGGCCCTGGCCTCAGAGCTATTTCTGACTTCCCCCCTTCAGTAGAGGGCAGTGTCTGTGGAGAACCAGGAGCTGTGGAAACTGGTTCTGAGCACAGATCTACATCACTGTAGAAGAAGGGCTTGACACCCACAGACTCCCCAACATACTCTGTTTGCCTTCTGCCCTATCCCCTGCTTCCACCCCTCACTTCCTCAGCTCCCTGAGCCCCCTAAACCCACCATCATACCTCCCCCAGACCCAGGGCCTGGATGGCAAAGGGGGATGGGTCTACATCAGCCCCTTCTGGGTCTGCCCCAGAACACACCTCCTAGTGGAGGGCAGGGGGCAAGGGTGCACCCCCTCCCAGGCAAACCTCCCCTGTCCTGGGGAAGCCCATTCACAGTTTGAGGAGTCTGCCTGCTTGGCAGACACCTCTATTTAATGGGCACCTTCAAGGCTTCACTGGCAGATGGAGTCTAGCACTACAGTGTAGTGTGGTGGGGAAGGGGCCTGCTGTCCAAGAGCTGGCTGAGCCCCTGCCCAAGCAGTGAAGGCAGCAGAGGCCCCACTGTGGTCCATGCCGGGAGGGACAGTTGCGGCTCCCGTGCCCCTGGGCTCTCCCTCCACAGCAGGCAGCAGTTCTCTCTGTGCCTCCGCCCAGGGCGGTTGTGGCTCCAGGTCTCCAGTGACAAGAAGTTCTGGGAGGCAGTGCAGAAGCCAGTGCAGAATTAGCACAGGCCTTGGAGCTTTCCTCTCATCTTTGGGGCGCTGACACCCACTCCTGCCTGTTCAGCTCTTGCAATGACTTGGGTCATGGCCTCAGCACAGTGGGCGCAGGTGGCTGACCCAATGCGGAGCCAGACACGTGTCTGGAACACAGCGGGTGGGAATCAGAAAGAGCCTGGTCCCGGATCCTGATGTGAGCCCTTGGCCGGGAGCCCCTCTAGGGTTGGGGGTGTCAGTCCCCCTTTTTCAGCTTCCCCTCCTCTTCCTATAGCTCACTCAGGAACTTTTTGGTGGTTGATGTGGGAACAATGGCTGTGGGAGTGCGTGGGTGCACATGGGGAGCTGTGAGGGCTGTGTGATTTCCCCGGACAGGCAGGCGCAAGAGGAAGAAGAAATTATTCTGTCTAAAATCTCAGGGATGAGCTCTTCTCCAGAGCTGGCAGAGCAACTGCTTTACATCTGGGTGGGGAGGGACATTCCCAGAGACAGAAACAAAGCAGGAAGGGCCAGTCCCCAGGAAGGATCCCAGGAATGCCACCACAGCAGAGGTAACTCTTTATGTTTGTCCAGTTGTCACCTATACAGAGAGCTGTGCCACCAGAGGAACTGTCAGGCAGGCAGACCTGGTAATTAACCCAGTTTACAATGAGGAGACTGAGGCTCTAGGAGTTAACCAACTTGCCCAGGTCATGGAAAGAACCAAGCTTGAGCCCAGGCCTCTGGATCCTGAAATCTAATCAGCCTGGCATCTCCTCCTCAAGGAGCACATGGAGGTGGTGTTTCTGAAGGCGCTGCCAGAGATGCCCAGAGCAAACAGCAGCTTCAGTTTTGCCGGATCCCCAGGCAGACTTTGTCAAAGTGCCCCAACCCCACCCAGCCCCCATTTTCAGAAGAGTGTCCTTCATGCTGGAGGGGGGAAAAGGCTGGATGGGTAGGAGCGTCCTACTGGGACCCCAAGCCCCAGGGCTCCATAGGGAGTCTCTGGGAATCGTTGGATCCTAGATTTCTGCTGTGGTGACTTTTTTCTACCCAGAGAGGGAGCCAGCTAACAAAGGCTAGAAACCAAAATTCCCCAGGAACCTTTCCCTCCTGGACAACATTTCTTTACCTAGTAAGAAATTTCAGTGTCGGCCAGGTAAAAAGACTGAGCAGGGGTCTTGGTGACAGATCATTACGTAGTCACTGAGGCTGTTCACAAATGTCACACCCCTTTTATCCCAGGCCCGTTGAAGGAGCTGACTTCTTTATCCACTTCAGTTCAGGCCTGGCTATCTGACTAATTTTGATCAAATGTTAGTGAGGGTGATGTGGCCTGTGACTTCCAGATGGAAAATTTAAGACCCCACATTCTCTTTCCAGGTCTCTGAGGTTCTGCACACACCTGTTGACATGAAGCCTCCATCAAATTAGGTCACTGAGTGACTATGCCTGTGGTAGATGTATTGTACATGCCAGAAATAAATTGTAGTGATTTAAGCCATTGAGATTTGAGGGCTGTTTGTTATTACAGTGCAACCCAGCCTATCCTGACTGATACAGCCATCAATCTGGCCAATAAGAACCTTGCCTAGGACTTCAGAATTACGACCTAGGCCTTTCTAGTGGGCCAGACTCATAATATGCAAACCCAGTTGCTGTGGGGAATGTAGAAGCAGAGATACAATTTTTAAAAGAGAGAGAAGAAAGCAGGCCTGCAGTAAGGAGAAATGAAGAGACATCCCCAGTGCTCTATTTTCTGCCTAGGATCTGGATGCACAAAAGTCCCATGTCCTTTTCATTACACAAACTTGGGTTGGTTTTGGTTGTTTTCAACCAACAGTCCTAATACAGAGTGAAGGGGCATTCTGGACAAGCCCCAATGTTATAGATGAGGCCTCGGAGGTTAGAGTGGTCAAGCCACTTTCTGAGGTTACAGAGTCATGGAGGACAAACATTCACTTGCTCTCTTTCTTGGTAAAATAATTCAAACAGAAAAGATAAAATGTAAGTCTTCTCTTCTTGCACTCCCAATCTCATCTCCCCAAAATAACCACTCTTATCATTTTGGTGGGTATTTTGCTATGAAATCAGAAAAGTCTGCATTCATGCTGCCTATCACTACCAGAACCAGTAAGTAGAGAAAAGGATCAAATCTTTATTCAGGTGGCAGGTTATCTGAGAAGATGGTGGGTTATGTGCCTTAAAGAATCGTCTTAACATCCATCTCAATCCAACCTTTTTTATGAGGAAAAGGGTAGGTAAGGGGTTTGAAATTTAGGGGAAAAGGTTAATCAGATAAAAGTGGCAGTCCAACTATTTTCCTAGAATCCCTTCACCTGCTGACCGGCGATTACCCACATCCTGGCGGGCAGAGGTTTCCTCCCGGAGCCCACCGGCTCGGACACCATGAGGGTCACTTGCAGTCCTCCTGGGGCACAAAGGTCGAACCGCTTGCCCGTCTCCTGGAGTCGGGGTAGGTCCTGTCATACATTCCAGTTCCTGGAACAACAGTGGTCTACCTGCATTAATCACTAAACCTATTAACTAAAATTTAAATCTAAAAATTTTTAACTCCTGAGTTCCCCCATCAACTAGACCTCTTAAAAAGGTGTTTACAAACATGTATACCACAATCAAGGAGTCTTATTGTAACAATGGGATCATATTATACCCACTTTTCTGAAATTTGCTTTTGTCATTTATCAGACTGTTGCCACTTTCAAAGTCTATCTGTTCCTGGCCAGGCTAGTGACATGCCAGTAGAGAAGTGATGGGTGAGGTCAGGGGCCAGACCCCAAGGCCTGAGGTCAAGAAGCCCTCCAGGTGGGTGGTGAGGCAGGGCAGGAAGCTTCGTGCCTCTGAGGCTCCCTATAGCCCTTGCAGGCAGCAGGTCCTCTGGCCAGCTTTGCAGAGGAGAAGTTTGGCCTTCTGCTTACATTGAAATTTGCTCCCTTCTGAGTCCTCCCGTTGGCCCAGGACCTCTTCATTAATTCCTGGGCCAAGTTGCTTGATCAGCCGTCCTGCCTCCTACAGTAGATCAGGCAGGACTGAAACCCTCACCAGATGCCCAGCTCTGCAGAAAGCAGGAGCAAACACCATAACTGACCAAGAAGAAATCAGGAGCCCAAAGGCAGAGAGAACAAAGGGCTGGGCACGTGGAGAGACAGGAGTGGAGAGAACAGGAGAAAACCAAGACAGCTAGAAGGCAGGCAAGCAATTAAAGGAGGGGGTTGAGTTTTCAATGAACAGGTCCCTCTGCTAGCAGAGGATAATTAACAAATTAGCAGGCTGTTAGCAAGGCTGCTGCCAGGGAGAACTGGAACTCCCTGATTCCACAGGAATGAGGCTCAGGAACCCAAGGGCAACTGAGGCTCCTGGGACTGAGTAGGGGTGGTATGAAGGCTGGAAGGTGGAGGGCAGACCGACAATGGGGGTGGGGTGTGGGGGGCAGTTGGCAGGGGGAGCAGAGGGGCTGGGGGGAGCAAGTGGAGGGAGTGTCATGTGCTGTCCCTAGCCTGAGAGGGCCCTTAGCTTGCAGAGAGGATGGGTAGACTAAGGAGACAGTTTATGGGAGTATCTAGGAGTGGTGATGCTGACACCCCTTGAACTTGTGTATCACCATACAACTCACAACAAGCCTTCACATCGTTTTGGGCCGAATAATGCTGAATAGTAAAGAGGGCAGAGGGAGGACTTTGACATTTGACACTTCCACTTCCTAACTAGGTGTGGCTCATCAGACACCGCAGCTGCTCTCCTGGACTTCTCTACTTCTTTCTAGTTAGGCAGGGTCACACCAAAGCACAAAAGAACCAGAATGTACACCCTTCAGCTGTGTCTTTTCCTGGAGGAGTTTGAGAGGCCACTGTTCCAGGGAGCAGAGCCTTGATCAGCCCGAGTCCCTTAATGACCAGCATGAAGGACATCCCCCACCAGCTCCTAGGAGCCAGAAGTAAACTGTTGGGTTAAGTTATGAGACTTCAAAGTTGTTTGTTACAGCAGCATAACCAAGCCAGTCCTGGGTATTACACAGGGTGACCCTTGCCTCTCTGAGGCTATGTTTTCTCATCTGTAATGAGGGTAAGAATGATCCTCGCCCTGAATGATTATTGTGAAGTTAGGTAACACAACATACATGTTGACTGAACGGTGCTCTCAGCTCCTGGATCCCACATCCCCTCTAAGAGAAAGGTATGTTGCTATGGGCCAAGGTCAAAGACAGGGACATTTGCTCGGCTAAGGCTAGTGGTTGGAACTTTCACAGTGGTGAGCAGAATTTACATGTTGAGCCCACATGGGCTGGACCAGGTCCACCAGATGCCAGAGGCCTGGGCTGTGGCTTTCCAGGGGAGGCCGGGTCAGTGTCTTCCCTCTCTGGTTCCCTCAGCAGCCTTCTGCCTGAAAGGTGGGGAGAGAGGCCAAGGGCTGTGAGAAGGGCTGACTGGACCAAAGAGTGCTTCTCCCCAGCTGCGGGCAGACCACTGCCCTTGGTTCTCAAAAGCCCCACGCTGAAAGAGACCCTTGTGAGCAGCCAGCAACACAGGCTTTCCCTCCGCCCCTCTCCCACAGCAGCCCCGCCTCCCTTCCCCTGCTGGCCCCTCCTCACCCTACCGTCTTTCTGTCATTACCTTCAGTGAGTTCTTAAGCTGGTCCCACTTTCTGCCACAGAAGCTAGCAGGTCACAGCCATAGAAGCGGCTGCTGATCCTCTGTCACTCTGCTTTTGGCCTGTTCCCCACTGTTCCTGCTTGGTTTACAAGATCAAGCCCAGTTTTTTTTCCAGCTGATCTCAATCCTCCTGGAATTTCAGATGCTCAGCATCCAAAGCCCGAGCAACAGTTTCTGTCCACTTTCCAAATCAGAAGCATTGTCATGCTCTCTCTGTACTGGTTCCTGTTCCAAGTTCACCCAATTTTTCAGAGGCAGGATATTCCAGGCACAGGCTTCTAACCTTTCCTTCTTAGCCCACGCATAGTTCATTGGCACTCTTTCCTCCTCAACCCAAGAAGCTACCATTCCCTCCCAAAGCCAGCAGCCACGAGTCCTCTTCTCCAGGGCCTTCCCGCCTACCACGACTGAGCCCACAGTTCCGGACTCTGAGATGCAAACACAGTCAGGTGACCTCGTACCCACTGAGGATCCCGGACTGGGGAGGACCTGGGCTCTCACATGTCCTCTACACAGTCACAGGCCATCGGCCTGGCAGGTCCCTTGTCTCTGTCACAAATGAATCCCTGTTGTGGCTAATGCCAGCTGCTACCACCCCAACAACCAGAGACCCAGTCACGAGGCCTGGGCTGTCCAGCGCAATAGCTGTGGAGCCCTTGAAACATGGGCAGAAGAACTGAGCTGTGTGGCGGGTGCAAAATACACCTGGGTCCTGAAGAGTCAGGACGGAAACAGGAATAAAATATCTCACCAGTATCTAACTACTACCACAAATTATCTCATTAGTTAATATAAAAACCTAATTTATGTTGATTACAGGTTAAATGATCATGTTTTGAATATATGGGGTTAAATTATATTATTGAAACTAATTCCGCCTGTCCTTTGTACTGTTTTAACGTGGCTGCTAGCAAATCTGAAATTACATAGGCGGCCCTGCACTAAAGTTCTAGAGGGCTTCCCTCCTCAGGGAGGATGAGAGCCCAGGGCGGGCGGCCGTCCTCGGAGGCATTCGTTTCACTTCACTGGTGAAGAAACTGGGCTCTGTGTCAGGGAGGGTGCATTTGGCTACAAGGAAAGAAATGCAACAAGTGGGGTTTTAATTGAACAAGAATTTATCTTACTCGAGTATCAAATCTGTGTGCTCCCGGGATTACCTCACAGCCCAGTAGTCAAAGCATGAGGTTAGCTCGTCTGAGACTTTCTTGGTCTCTCCCTCATTGTTGCAAGATGGGTGCTGAAGCTCCAAGCATCACATCCTCACTATGGTCACCAAACTGGAAAGAACAGGGAAGGCCAGAGGAGAGTAAAGAAGAGGGGGCTTTCCTTCTAGAAGAAAATCTTTCCAGGAAAGAATCCAGAGGGGCCCCCCTTCTTTCTCATTGCCTGGGCATGGGTCCCACAGTCACCCTAGTAGCAGGGGAGACTGCCGGGGCAGATATGTAACAAAGTGTAGAGGTGCTGCCACAAGTGCTTACACAGTCATGACCCACCCCCTGTCTGGGCAGACCACTACTGAGCCAGATCAGGGTGTGAAGAGAGAATGCCTGCCAGGTGGGTGACTGATGGGGGACCTGACTTGTGGAGGGTCAGGCAGTGACTGCTGGAGAAGGCAGGACTAGAGCCTCAATTCCCTCTCCACCAGTCTCTGAGTGGGAAGAACCTCTGCATCCTGGTGCAGCAGATGCTGCCAGGCACACGCTGGAGTAGATGCCGGACATGCGCTTTTGGGGCCGTTCATGCCCTTTACCAGTCATGGTTTTCCTTTCCCTTTGCTGGAGACTGACCATGTATGGAGGTGTGGTGCAATTCTGGCCAGTGAAATATGACAGGAGTTGCTAGGGGGATTCTGGGGAAAGTTCCCTCACTCTTAAAAAGTCATATCCAGTAAGAGGTGGTCTCCACTGCTGGCTGTTGTCATGTCTGAATGTGAGTCCTGGAACAGTGGCAGCCATATTCTGATCATGAGGGAGACTGGCCTCAGAACAGAGCTGGCCCACTGAGGAGGCAGCATGGAAATGCAGATGAACCTGGGTCTCTGGTCTTGTTGCTACAACACTGAGCTAACTAGCCCTGGGCTGTTTTACCTTGGGGCTTTTTTGGCAGAAGGCACATTTCCCTTATTATTTAAACTCCTTTCAGTTGAAAAGCACTCTAACTAATCCACATGCTTCCCTCTGCTCCAGAGGCAGGTGCTGACCAGAACCAAGCAGCTCCACTCTGGGAAAAGCAGCACTACCAACCACTCTTTGCCCATATGTGGAGCAGAGCCTCTTGAGGCTGACTGTTCATTGTATAACCATGTTACCCACTGCAGCCAGAAAGAGGAGAACTGTGTTCAAACTCCAAGCAGTGGGGAGGAGTGGCTTGGGTGGGGATGTAAAAGGGTGCTAAGCTAGAGAACCTGCAAAATCCCAAATGCAGCTGGGGGAAGTGGAGCAGGGCCATCAGAGGTACTTTGCATATTTGAAGAACTTGGCCAGTGTTTTGGTAATGTTAAAAGCTGTGCTTGCTCTGGGCCAAGGAGATGGGCATGACGCTAACCCCACTACTTGATGTGTGATGTAGCCAGAGGGTCTTCCTACTACTATGAGAGCCACTTGGAGGCAGCTCCTACCTCATGGGGTCACGCTTCCCTGGACTAACAATGGCAGCAGAGAAAGGCAGAAGAGACCAGACTACTGGCAGGTGTAACCCAGTGTGGGAGGAGTCAGAAATGGGGTTACAGAAGAAGATCCATGCCAGGATTTAAACCCAGGTACAGCAGCCATGCTGCAGCTTAACCATGAGGTTTGGGAGTGAAGAGGAAGCATGCTCTCTCTCTCCCCCTTACCCCTCTTTCCCCATCCCTCTCCTCCTCCCTCTCCCTTCTTCCCTCTCTCTGTCTCTGTTTGTCTCTGCCTCTCTACCACACTCTCTCTCAGGCATGCTTGAGCTTTGGACCACGTGGGAGGGAGTATAGGAGAGCCATGAGAGACTCTCTCTTTCTTGCTCTTGACCATGTAGCAGCAATGTGGGGTCTTGGCCACATGGTTTGAAAGGATGCAGACAGACTCCCACCAGCCTGCCATGAGGAAGTGCCCCATGGTTTTGGATTAAGAACAGGAGCCTAGCTGAGCTACGGACTTCTATTTCTTTTCCTGATATATGGTACCCCAGACTGGTCTGGTTTGGCAAGGGGAGGCAGGACTCTGTGTGTGTGTTTGTGGGTGTTTTAAAGGGACTTTGGGATTTAATGGTGATATTCCACCATTATTCCAAACCTGTATAGCTTTTGAATAAATAGTTCCTTTCCTTTTTACTAGACTCTGGCACTGAGAGCCACAGTTCTTATCAGCAGAGAGCAGAAAGAACCCAGAGCAAAAGACCCACAGGGGGGTTTCTGTTACAGGGAGGTGTTGTGGGGGGCCACATAAAGAAAGGCCATTCCTGACCCTCAGGAACCCCGTGTGGCCCCCAACCACGGCCCTGCCAAACCCCGAATTGCCCTCAGTGCCGCAGACAATGCCAGCAGCCACCCACCAGCAGAAAGACTGGTGGTTAAGTGGTGGAGAAGCCAGACCCTGAATCTGGGCCAATGGGCTATTGTTGAGGGAGCACAACCATTCTTCCTCCGAGGTCACCTGGTGCAGGATGCATACAGGCCAGTTAAGTACTTTTCCGGCAACTGGTTATATAGATTTGCTTCCACATGAGCTCTCTCTTGCAATGACCCAGGACACCTGGAGGGCTCTCCTCCGGATATTCACGTTGAAAACATTCTGAGCATGTTAGTTTCTTTGCTCTCAGGGAAAGAGGCTCTTTTACAGGAAGAAGGACCTAGAGGGAGGCACTTCATAAGGCATTTTTTTGCTTGGAAGAAATGCTAGAGGGCCTGAATGTCACCGCTCCCATCAGGCCACACACCACTAGCAGCCAAGTGAAGCCTGCAAATTGCAGATCCCATCTTGCTGCCCCTGCCCAGGGATGCTGATGGTGCCTGTGGCCCTGAATTGCTATGCCTGATCCGGGCGGCCTGCTGTTCTGGCTTCATGGTGCTGAGTGTTTTCTCATGCCATTCCCTTGCCAGAATTCCCTTATTGTCCCAGGTGGCTGTTCCACCCTGGTGTGGCCATCAGTCTTGAAGATTGGTTCAGGCATGAACCCATGACTTTACAGGCCAAAGAGTGTCAGCCCTGAGGCCCTTGGGGGAACTTCTGGAAAGGCACCCCACATCTCTGGGTTTGTTAGCTGAACAGCATATAGGTGGCATTGTCTGTCCCCCAGTAGGGTCAGCCTAAGAATGAAACCAATCCAGCCCTGGCTGGTGTGTCTCAGTTTGTTGGAGCGTCATCCTGAACCAAGAGGTCACAGGTTTGATTCCCAGTTAGGACTCGTGCCTGGATTGTATGTTCGGTCCCTGGTCGGGAATGCATAGGAGAGGCAACTAATTGATGTTTTCTCACAGTGCTGTTTCTTTGTCTCTCTCTCTCTCTCTCTGTCTACACACACACACACACACACACCCCAGCTCTGGAATCAATCAATATATACTCAGGTGAGGGTTAAAAAACTGTATATATATGTGAATGAAAGCAACCCAGAAGAAAGCATATCAGAAAGGCATCAGGGGACATCCTGATGATATTATTTGACCACCTGAATCCACCTATACTTCTGTACTTTTCAGTCATTTGTGTAAATAGTTTCCCTTTAAAATAAACAGTTTGAGCTGGCCAGCCACCCATACTGACAGTCATTAATAACATAAAGGCATGACTTCCCACCAGGCAGACCCAGTCTGTCTGTTGTTGCTCTCATAGCACTTACTCCACCTTAGCAGCTTTTTCTTTTTCTTTTTTCTTTTTTCTTTTGTATTCTTTCATTACCATTTATTCCCCTTATGCCCTCTTTCATCTCGACCCTCCACCGTCCCTCCAGCAATCACCATGTTGTTGTTTATGTCCATGAGTCCTTTTTCCTCGATCCGTCCACCCTCTAACCACTTGCCCCCACTAGAGCTGTCATCCTGCTCTCCATCCATGATTCTTTCTCTGTTTTCCCTGTTAGTTCAGTTTGTTCATTAGATTCCATATGAGTGAAATCATGTGGTATTTGTCTTTCTGCGACTGGCTTACTTCACCTAGCATAATGTTCTCCAGGTCCATCCATGCTATAGCAAAGGATAAAATTTTCTTCTTTTTTACAGCCAGGTAGTATTCCATTGTGTAAATATACCATAGCTGTTTTATCCACTCATCTACTGCTTCTAAATCTTAGCTATTGTAAATAGTGCTGCAATGAACATAAGGGTGCTTATATTCTTTGGAGTTAGTGTTTCAGGTTTCTTCAGATAAATTCCCAGACATAGAATCACTCGTCATAGGACAGACCCATTTGAAATTTTCTGAGGTAACTCCATTCTGCTTTCCACAGCAGCTGCATCAATCTGCATCCCCACCAACAGTGCAGAAGCATTCCCTTTTCCCCACATCCTCACAAGCACTTGTTTGTGGATTTATTGATGATACTCATTCTCACAGGTATGAGGTGATACTTTATTGTGGTTTTAATTTGTACTTCTCTGATGATTAGTGACGTTGAGTATCTTTTCATATCTCTATTGGCCATCTGTGTGTCCTCTTTGAAGAAGTGTCTATTCAGGTCCTTCACCCATTTTTTAATTGGATTTTTTTTGGTGTTGAGTTTTATAAGTTCTTTATAAATTTTGGATATTAACCGCTTATCAGATGTGTTCAGGCACATATGTTCTCCCATTCAGTGGGTTGTCTTTTTATTTTATTGATGATTTCCTTTGCTGTGCAAAGAATTTTTAGTTTGATTTAGTCCCATTTGTTTATTTTCTTCTTTTGATTCCTTGCCTGAGGAGATATGTCAAAAAAAAATCGCTACAAACCATGTCTGAGATTTTTCTGTCTATGTTTTCTTCTAGGAATTTTATGGTTTCAGGTCTAATATTTAAGTTTTTAATCCATTTTGAATTCTTGTGTATAGCATAAGAAGGTGGTCTAGTTTCATTTTTCTACATGTATCTGTCTAATTTTCCCAACACCATTTATTGAATAGACTATCGTTAGCCCATTATATACACTTGCCTCTTCTGTCAAATATTAATTGACTATAAAGGCTTGAGTTTATTTCTGGGCTTTCTATTCTGTTCCATTGATCTATGTGTCTGTTTTTATGCTCATACCATGTGCTGTTTAGATTGTTGTGGCCTTGTAGTATAGTTTGATATTAGGTAATGTGATTCCTCCAACTTTGTTTTCTTTCTCAAGATCACTATTGCTATTTGGGGCTTTTTTGTGGTTCTATGTAAATTTTTGAAATATTTGTTCTAGTTCTGTGAAGTATGTCATTGGAATCTTGATAGGAAGTGCATTGATTCTATAAATTGCTTTGGGTAGTACTGACATTTTAATGATGTTAATTCTTCCAATCCATGAGCTTCCACTTATTTGTGTCTTCTTTCATTCCTTTCTTTTGCTGTCTTATTTTCCAAGTACAGGTCTTTTACATTCTTGGTTAGATTTATTCCTAGGTATTTTATTCTTTTTGAAGCAACTGTGAATGGAATTGTTTTCTTAATTTCCCTTTTTGATAGTTCATTATTGGCATACAAAAATGCAACTGATTTCTGGATATTAATTTTGTACCCTGCTACTTTGCTGACTTCATTTATCAGTTCTAGCATTTTCTTGGTGGACTCTTTAGGGTTCTCTATGTACAGTATCACGTCATCAGCAAATTACAGTTTCACTTCTTCCTTCCTAATTTCCTTCTTGTCTGATTGCTGTGGCTAGAACTTCCAAACTATGTTTAATAAGAGAGGTGAAAGTGGACACCCCTGTCTTGTTCCTGATCTTGAGGGGAACACTTGTAGTTTTGTCCACTGAGTATGATGCTCGCAGTGGATTTCCTATATATGGCCTTTATTATGTTTGGGTATGTTCGCTCTATTCCCACTTTGCTGAGAATTTTTATCATAAATGGATGATGGATTTTATCAAATGTTTTTCTGCATCTATTGATATGATCATGTGGTTTTTATCCTTTATTTTGTTTACGTGGTGTATCATGTTTACTGATTTCTGAATGTTGTACCATCCTTGCATCCCCAGAATAATCCCATTTGGTCATGGTGTATGATCTTTTTAATGTACTGCTGTGTTCAGTTTGCTAATGTTTTGTTGAGGATTTTAGCATCTATGTTCATCAGGGATATTGGCCTATAATTTTCTTCTTTTTTTGTAGTATCTTTATCTGGTTTTGGAATTAGGATAATGCTGATCTTATAAAATGAGCTTGGGAGCCATCTCTCCTCTTGAATTTTTGGAAGTAGGTTGAGAAGGACAGGTGTTAGTTCTTCTCAGAATGTTTGATAAAATTCACATGTGAAGCCATCTGGTCCAGGGGTTTTGTTTATTGGGAGTTTTTTGATTACTGCTTCAATTTCACTGGTTGCAAGGACTATTTGGAGTCCTTGATTCTTATTGATTCAGTTCTGGAAGATTGCATGTTTCTAGGAATTTATCCATTTCACCCAGGTTGTTCAATTTGTTGGCATATGGGTGTTTGTAATGTTTTCTTACAATATTTTGTATTTCTCTGGAGTCAGCTGTTACTCCTCCTGTTTAATATTTCATTTTATTTATTTGGGTCCTCTCTCTTTTTTTCTTGATGAGTCTAGTTAAAGGTTTGTTAATCTTGTTTGTCTTTTCAAAGAACCAGCTCTTGGATTCATTGATCTTTTGTATTTTTTTAAAACTCTAGTTCCTTCCTTCTACTTACTTTGAGCTTTGTTTGTTAGTTTTTTTTTTAAGTTCCTTTAAGTGCAAATTTAGTTGTTTATTTGATCTTTTTCTTTTTTGGTTTTTTTTTTTGAGATAGGCCTGTAATGTCATGAATTTCCCTCTTAGGATTACTTCTGCTGTGCCTCACAGATTTTGGGTTGTTTTCTTCTCATTTTCATTTGTTTCAAGGTATATGTTTTTAAAAGATTTTATTTATTTTAGAGTGAGAGGGAGGGAGAAAGGGAGAGTAACATCAATGTGTGGTTGCCTCTTGCATGCCCCCTACTCGGGACCTGGCCCACAGCTCAGGCATGAGCCCTGACTGGGAATCAAACCAGTGACTGTTGGTTTGCAGGCCAGTGCCACACCAGCCAGGGCTGTTTTAAGGTATCTTTTGATTTCTGCCCCCTGCCATGATCTCATTGTTGATCTATTCATTGTTTAATAACATTTTATTTAGCTTCTATGTATTTCTGTATCTTTCAGTTTTCTTCTTGTGATAGATTTCTAGTTCCATAGGATTATGGTCAGAGAAGATACTTGATATAATTTCAATCTTCTTAAATTTATTGATACTTGTTTTGTGTCTTAACATGTGGTTGATCCTAGAAAACATTCCATGAGCACTTGAAAAGAATGTATATTCTGCTGCTTTAGGATGAAATTCTCTAAAGATATCAATTAAGTTCATTTGATCTATTGTGTCATTTAAGGCTGCTATCTCCTTGTTGACTTTCTTTTTTAAAAAAATACTTTATTTATTTATTTTTAGAGAGAGGGAAAGGGAAGGAGAAAGAGAAGAACAGAAACATCAGTGTGTGGTTGCCTCTCACACATGCCCCACTGGGGACCTGGCCCGCAACCCAGGCACGTGCCCTGGCTGGGAATTGAATCGGTGACCTTTTGGTTCAGGTTCACAGCTCAAGTTCATTACACTGAGCCACACCAGCCAGGGCTCCTTGTTGATTTTCTGTCCAGAAGATCTATCCGTTGAAGTCAATGGGGTGTTAAAATCCCCTACTATGACTGTATTTCTGTCAATCTCTCCCTTTATATTCAAGATTTGCTTGACATATTTAGGTGCTCGTATATTGGGTGCATAAATGTTCATGAGGGTTATATCCTCTTGTTGGAGTGTTCCCTTTATCATTACGTAGTGTCTTTCTTTTCCTCTTACTATAGCCTTGGTTTTAAAGTCTACTTTATTGGATATAAGGATTGCTATCCCAGCTTTTTTTCCTTTCTATTTGCATGAAATATTTTTTCCATCCCTTTACTTTTAGTCTGCGTGTATCTTTTGATCTGAGGTGGGTCTCTTGGAGACAGCATATATATGGGTCATATTTTCTTAACCATTCTTCTGTCCTATGTCTTTTGATTGGAGTATTTAATCCATTTACATTTAAAGTGATTTTCGATATGTATTTATTGCCATTTTATTTTTAACTATTTTCCTCTATTCTTCTTTTTTTTTTTCTTCTAAAGCAAGTCCTTTAACATTTGTGACAATAACTGGTCTGGTGGCAATAAATCCCTTTAGACTTTGCTTGTCTGGGAAACTCCATTTCTCTTTCAATTTTAAATGACAGCCTTGCTGGATAAAGGACCTTTGGTTGTAAGTCCTTGCTTCTCACCACCTTGAATGTTTGAATATTCAGGCCGATCCTTTCTGCCCTGATACATTTCTGTTAAGAAATCAGATGACAATCTAATGGTAGCTCTTTTATAGGTAACTAACTACTTTACTCTTGTGGCTTGTAAGTTTCACTTTCTCTTTAAGCTTCACCATTTTAATTATGATGTCTTGGTGTGGACCTCTTTGGGTCTGTCTTGTTTGGAACTCTCTGTGCTTCCTGGAATTGTGTGTCTTTTTTCCTTTACCAGGTTAGGGAAGTTTTGGGACATTATTTCTTCAAACAGGGTTTCGATCCCTTGTTCTCTCTCTTCTCCTTCTGGTATCCCCATGGTGCAGATGTTGTTATGCTTCCTGTTGCCTAAAAGTTTTCTTAAACTCTCCTAATTTTTTATAATTATTTTTTCTTTTTGCTTCTCTGCTTGTGTTTTCTTTTCTACCTTGTCTTCCAAATCTTTAATTCAGTCCTCTGCTTTATCTAATCTATTGTATTCCTTCTAGTGTATTATTTATTTCAGATATTGCATTCTTTATTTCTGACTGGTTCTTTTTAAGGTTTCTATGTCTTTCTTCATGCTGTTGAGCATCCTTATAATCATTATTCTAAAACTCTATATCTGATAAATTGCTTGCCTCCATTTCATTCAGTTCTCCTTCTGGAGAATTCTCTAGTTTTTTCATTTAGGGCTTGTTTCTTTATCTTCCCATTTTTGCCACCTCTTTGTGTTTTCTTCTATGTATTATATATTAGGTAAATCTGCAAAGACTCTGATTCAGACATATGTTGGACACTGCCTGTGACTGGCCCTGGGCAACCTGTTTGGAGGTATCAGCAATCCACAGCTTGTGACTCCCTCTACTGGGCTTGATGTGTGCAGAAAGAGCCAAGCTATATGCCAAGGCTGGCTTTTACCAGTACACTTGGCATTTCTTTCTCTACTTGGCCAACTTATCTGTTTCCTTCAGAAGGAGAGGACAGTACTGCGCTTCGACTTCCCCTGGGCCTCAGGTAGGTTTATTTTCTTCTTCACTCTGCACATGCCTTCAGTCCATATAATATTCCTCCCATGTTTTATTTATTCTTTTATCTCTGGACCCACTCCCATCCCTTCCTCTCCATAGGCAATGTGCTAACAAGTCTTTTTTTCCTCTTGTATGTGCTCTTGCAAAATGGATATTGTCTTTATGTGTTTTTTTCCTGCAAATGGTAGTGTTTCGGTTCTCATGTTGTTTCTTTCTTTTTTAAAAGAACTCAGAATTATCTTAAGGCCCAGCCCTGTTGCTATGTGAACATCCAATCTCTCCTAACTGCTACATTATTCTCCATGCTGTGAACCATTCTCATTTTTCTTCCCATTATCCCCAAGTGGACCCCTAGGTGGTCTCCAACAACCCCTATCCCCATATCACTGCACAGAACTCTACAGGGACCATAGTGACATGCATGTCCTATGGACCTATGTCAATTTTGTTTGCATCTCTACCTGGACATGGAATTGCAGGGGTGTGGGAGATGTGCACTGTTGACTGACTACCCCCACAGTTACCCTCCCATAAGCACTGCCCTCACCAACATCCCCACATCTTCACCCAACACCAACACTTGTCTTATCCAGCTAAGTTTGGCCTGCCTAATGGACTTAGTAGTAGAGAACTAACTACTACTGGTAATAGAACTAACTACTAGTTCTCTACTACTAGTAGTAGGGAACTAGTTGCCACAAACCTAGTGGCTTATAACAACACTGATTGTTTGTCTCCTTTTTTTGTGGATCATGAAACTGGACACAGTGTAGCTGGGTCCTCTGCTCAAGCTGCAGTCAAGGTACTGGTCTGGCTGCTTGTCATTAGAGGCTCAATTAGAGAAAGCGCTGCTTCCAGGCTGCCTCAGGTTATGGCAGAATTTGTCTCCCTGTGGTTGTAAAACTCAAGGTGACTTGTTTCTTCAAGGTCAGCAGGAGAGACAGTCTCCGGCCTCTACATCCTTTTTTATTAAAGGGCTCATCTGATTAGGTATGACCCAGTTAGGTTAATCTCCATTTTGATTAGCTTAAAGTCAACCACTAGGGCATTTAATTAAGTCAAACAATTCCTGTCACCTTTTCTATATAGTGTAACATAATCAGGGGTGATACCCCATAACCTTTGTTATATTCTATTAGTTAGAAGCAAGTTACAGGCCCTGCCCATACTCAAGGGAGATAATTACATAAGGGCTTGGGCACTTGGGCTCATCTTAGAATTCTGTCTATCACATGGGTATAATGAAATATTTTATTGTTTTTAAAATTGTAGTAAAACATATATAAAAAAAGTTACCATCTTATCCATTTTAAGTGCACAGTTCAGTGATATTAAGTACTTTCACACTGTTGTGCAGCTATAACCACCATTTATCTCCAGAACTTTTTTCATCTTGCAAAACTAAAACTCTATACCCATTAAACACTAACTTTCCATTTCTCTGACTCCCTCAGCCCACCAGGGAGGTAACCACCAGTCAACTTTCTTTTATTTTATGAATTGAATTGCCCTAGGTATCTCATATAAGTGGGAATGTACTTCTGTGACTGGGTTATTTTACTAGTGCAATGTCCTCAAGGCTCATCCATGTTGTACTATGTGTCAGAATTCCCTTCCTTTTTAAGGCTGAATAGTATTCCATTGTATGTATCTACCACATTTTGTTTACCCATTCATCAGTCAGTGAACACTTAGGTTGCTTCCATTTTTGGCTATTGTGAATAGTGCTGCTATGAACATGGGAGTGCAAATATCTCTTTAAGATCTTGCTTTCCATTCTTTTGGGGTATATACCCAGAAGAGGAATTTCTGGTCATGTGGTAATTCTATTCTTATATTTTTGAGAAACTGCCATATAGTTTTTCTAGCAGCTGCACCATTTTACATCACCACCAGCAGTGCACAAGGGTTCCAATTTCTCTGTATCTTCATCAATACTTGTTATTTTCTGTTTTCTTGATAGTAGACATCCTAATGGGTGTGAATTGGTATCTCACTGTGGTTTTGATTTTCATTTCCTTAATGACTAGTGATGTTGAGCACCTTTTCATGTGTTTATTGGCCATTTGTATGTCTTCTTTGGAGAAAACTCTGTTTAGATTTCTTATTATTATAATCTGCATTTCTCTACTAATGCTTTTAGCCATCTCCTTATATTATTTCTTGGCTTTTGGGGTTTCCCTTCCAAAAATTGCTTGCTTATAATCTTTGTCCATTTATTTTTCTTGTTAATTTGTAGGAGTTCCTTGTATATTGAGGCTCTATTATTAATCTTGTAAATTTTAGACTATGCATATATCTTCTCTCATTTCATCATAAATCAGTTGGAACAAATAGCTTTAATTTTGACATAACAAAGCCTCCATTTTTTTTTTTTTTGCTTTATGAATTGTGCTTTGATATTTTGTCTAAGAACTCCTTTCCTCCCTCTAGGTCTCAAAGATGTTCCCCTTCATGCTGTTTTCTACCAATGTTACAGTTTGGCTGTTTACAGTGACTTTTTTTTTAGACTTTTTAAAATCCTTACCCAATGATATGTTTTCATTGATTTCGGGGAGATGAAGTGGAGGGCGGGAGGAGAGAAAGAGAGACATCAGTGTGAGAGAGAAACATCAATCAGTCGCCTCTCATATGCATCCTGAACAGGGATCAAACCTGCAACCTAGGACTGAGGATTGAACCCACAACTTTTTGGTGTATGAGATGATGCTCCAACCAACTGAGCCACCCAGCCAGGCCCACACTGATGTTTTAATCCACCTTCTCAGAACTCATCTTGTATGAGATTACATTGTTTTTTTCCTCTAAAGCCAGAGTTTCTCCAGTAAGAACAAGTCTTTCCCCACTGATTTTTGATGCAACTTTTATTGAACCTTAAGATCCCCTATAACCAGGATCCATCTCTGAACTCTCCATACTGTCCCAATGGGTTGTCCAACTTTCCACTATCACCATACTGGTTAAAAACACTGTTATTGTATGTCTGTGACAGCAAGTTTCCTGTGCTCCTCCTTTTACTGAGGCATCTGTAGACCTTTCTTCCTTCTCACACATTTCAGAGTAAGTTCATATAGCTGGAATTTATTAGGATTACAGTGAAGTTATAGATAAATTTAGGGAGAACTGATACCCCTCCCAAGAGAACAATCTTACTCTATTTGGAGTGTAAATTTTCACAGTGCAATTAGCAGGCAATTGGATGGAGTATGTTAAATTAATGCTGGGGAGGACATCTCCAAGAGGAAGAAAGAGTGAGCCTGGAACATTCCTCAGCACACCTCCATTCCCAGGAAGTAGGCAATGGGAGAAAAAATGGTGTTAAAGAATTTATGTGGTCTTGATAGAAAAACCCAAGTAATATGGAGGAAATGCACACACTTGTAAGGGTCCCCCTCCCCACCTGAGGTAGGGGCAAAGAGCTCATAGAGCAATAGAATAACTTCTGGCTTCCTCTAGGGTGGCCCAACCCTGCTGGTCAGCATCACTTTGTGACACTGGCTGGTTCACCATCATCCCTGATGCGTCCAGGATCAGTCATGCTTGTTAAGCCCATGCACTCCATGATCTTATTGAGCCACACCCCAATATGCCAAGTAAGTAGACAGATTATTCACCCCCATTCAATAGAAAAACTAAGATCCATTCATCACTCAACAAGTATTTATCAAGAATCCACAGTGCTGGGCCCTGGGATACAGCAGAGATCAGGGAAATGTCCTGGCTTAGTGCTGAAAAGTCAGCAGCAGACACCATGGTGGACATGCTGCTTTTGTCAGTCCCATCCCTACCATGAGGGAACAGTCCCTCCACACCCCATTCCGGCTCGAGGGATCAATCATAGTGTCCCCCTCATTGCATACAGTTAGGGAAAGGGTGACACCAATACAGAATCACACCTCATAGGCTCACTGACTGGCCGAGAAAGTGGCAGATGATCCGAGCAGGACAGAGTCTCCCCTGGGGTTTTCCTATGGATGTTTAGGGAGAGGCATGTTTTTCTACTAAGGTTGCTAAGGAAGGTGGGTGAGTCTTGAGCAGTCATCTTGGTATAGGAGAGAGCCTTCAGAAAGGTCAAAATCCAAGCAGAGACAAGTAGCGCAGACACATGAGAATCAGAAGCCTGAGAATGTTGTATTGATCACTGGATCTGGCCACGCCTAAAGCTAACATGCCTATACTTTCTAGTCATGTGAGTCAACCCATTATCTTTTGGCTTAAGTGTGTTTGAGTTCGAATTGGTGGAAAGGAAGAGTTCCATTGGACAGAAATCCCAACAACAAGTCCAGCTTTCTGCCCACCCTGCTGAGCTGTCATCCCTCAGGCTCTCTTAGGTTGGGGCTCTTTTTGGTCATAATTTCCCTGTTCTTAAAATCTCTTTGAATCCTAAATCTGTCAGCAAATACCCTTTATTCCTTTTTGTTTTATGGCAACTGCCAGAAGGCTAAGCTAAACCTGTCTTCCAGGACATCATCCAAGTTGTTGGGGTGGGGGACAGAGCCCTGTAGCATGAAACACCCTTTCCCTCAGCCCCTCTGCCCATTAACTTTTCATATCATCTCTGGCCTTCATAGAATCCCAGATTCCCATTATTACAAAGAACTTTACATCCTCCATCCCAAAGCCTCTTGGCTCAAGTTTTTGTCCATAGTGCAGCCAACGTTGGCCCTGGAGAAAGTGGCCTGTGGTTTGCTGCTATGTTTAACAAGACTTTATGGAAGGTTCTGGAATAATGGATGGGAACTACAACACAGAGCACAACCAGTGGTTATTTCTGGGGGTGACTGTGCTGAGCTCATAGACCTGGGGGGATAACCCAGAAAAGGGCCCTTTCCCCAACCTCCCAGTGAGCCCCAGAGATAGGGGCTAGAGCACCTGTGCCCAGACGAATGCCAGCCCAAGCCCTCTTCTCCAGATAATGTACAGCAGAAAGGCCATTCAGGGGGCACATGCCCCCAACCACATGCCAGGCCTTGATCCCTCTGGGTCCAAGGTGTCAATTACATGTGCCAGGACATTCTGGGTGATGTGGTCTGGCCTGAGCCCAGGGTGGGGCTCCCAAAGTCCACACCAGGTTGAGTGGGGCTGGAGAGTTTCTGTTTTGCCCAGGGTCAGCCAGCCATAGTCAGTCTTGTAGATTTTGCTTCATTGAAGCTTCACATTTTCTGCAAATGACTTGAAGAGGAGGACACTGACTCCTTGGTACCCTGGTTAAGATCCAAGCCTGAGAGGTGATGCTTCTTTTGAAATGTCTAAATTGCAGCAAATAAAAAACAAAACATACTTCTCCCAAACAAACAACATAACAGAAGACAGAACTCTACTAGAGGAAAAATGGGTGTCCGCCATCACAATCTGTCCAACTTTCCAGTTGGAAGCCTCTGTCTTCAGACAACTTCTCAGCAAGTCTCCCTACTGACAACTGCAAAACTCAACTGCCTAAACAGATGGAATTCCCAGAACAAACAGGTGTTGGATAAATTCAAGTCTGTTCTCTTAGGAGGCAACTTACAACTTCAAAATAAAAGTGTTTTTGTTTTGTTTTCCAGCTTCAAAATCTCAGGGTCTAGCTGTGGCCAATGCACTGACCCCAAAGAAGACAGGGGGCAAAATGGATACTGCAAGTGCTAAAAGGACATTGCACATATGGGCTAAAGTTGGTGGACACATACAGCCTGCGTATATAGACACAAAGTGGCACCATGAAAAGAGAAAGATGGCTATATCCTGAAGGGGAAGGGTGGAGGCAGTCACATCAGAGGTGGTGAGTCAGACAAGAGGAAAGAATGTGAACCAGCCTTGTGCTCTCAGGCCCAGCCAGGCTCCAATCTGGCTTTGCTCATGCAGTGCCATAGTGTTTGAACTGGAATTCTCTGCCATTTCAAGTGGGTTATTATATAGGTAGCTGTGTGGGAACAAACCAGTTATTCCATCTTTCATGTAGTCTATATGGCTTGCCTGCTACTTGCTGATCCCCTGCTGTGTGCTGGTAATAGTCAAAAGAGGCATGAGCTCACGCACCTGGAGCTTAGGGCCAAGAGAGAAGTCAGGTATTAATTATATAACCACAAGAATAAATACTGGCCATAGGACCAGCTGAAATTGGCACCTCGTGATTGCAGCACGTCGCTGACTGATCTGGAGTTCTAATCAACAAAGGAAATGACACTGTGGAGGCTTAATTTGTTTTTCATGACCCAATACTGGCTTCTGGTGATCCTCTGCCTTTTCTAAGTGTTCCCAACTCAGAATTTTGCTAGAGTCTAAACTCTAGTGGCTTGTGTAGACCAGAATTTTTTTATATTTTATTTTTAGACGGGAAGGGAGGGAGAAAGAGTGGGAGAGAAACATCAATGTGTGGTTGCCTCTCACGTGTCCCTACTGGGACCTGGCCTGCAACCCAGACATGTGCCCTGACTGGGAATCAGAGCAACGACCCTTTGGTTCGCAGGCGGGCACACAATCCACTGAGCCACACCAGCCCAGGTTGGAAAATTTTTTCATTAGAACCTGGGTGTCCTCGAGTCCTTGTCCAACTTTTGGGTACCTGGGGTCTCACAGACGTCTCCAGGGATCCTCAGGCAGGAGTGGTGGGGGGAGGGGCGTGGAGCCTGCTTGGGAAATACAGCAGGTCCCAGTGCACTGCCACAGGCAGCCCAGCCAGCCTGCCTCGGGCACTGCATAACTTGACGAGGCAGCTCTCCGTGTGCGTGGAGTGGTTGTATGGGGCGGGGCTTCCGGCACAGCGTGCATTTCCATTGGCTCCCAGGGCTGCCTTCAGGACTGGTGAGCAGAGCCTCCAGTCGGGGCAGTTGGCCTACTGCTAAGCTGCAGCTTTGGCGGGAGTTGGTGGTGGGTGTGAGGTAAGACCCACCGGGTCACTGCCGGGCCGGTGCGGACGGATCCCAGGATCCTTCGGGGCTTTCCCGCTTCAGGAGGCACCTGGGTGACCTTCCTGGGAATGGACAGGGTGGAGGAGCGGTGGCCCTGCGGGCCTGCTGTACAGTGAGTGATTCCTTGCCGGCAGTGGTGTGAGGGCCTCAGTGGCGACACCACTGCGCTGGGGCCTCACCTGTGGTCACCCTAGATGTGTGTGTTCATCCGTGCGGCAGAGTCAGACGAGGACCCTGCGGCAGTGCCCTCTCCGCATTCTCAGACTGTGTAGGGAGCACGCGCCATGGGCCTGGTGTGGGGCCAAGTTCTGAGGGCCACCGGGCTGAGGCCTACTGGTGAAGTGGTCACGTTCAAGCTGTGCTGCTCTGTAGGGAACAGATTGGGATGTCATCCTTTGATGGGGGGCTTCAAACTTAGGTGTGAGCGGGGTTCAGGCAAAAGGTGGACTGACATGGCGGCCAATGTGGAGGTGCCTGCTGCTGGGCTAAATGGAGAGTGGCCCCCAGGCTCTACCCGCTGAAGTCCTATGTGCTGCCCACCACAGATGCCAGGTCTCGGGTTTTTTTTTTTTTCTTTTAACCGAAGCAGCTGAAAGCCATAATTTTTAACCTAATAAGCTCTCTCTTTTAAATGATGTTAATTCAACTTTCAGAATATTGTGTGTCAGAAAGCAAGTATGTGACCTACATTTGGCTCTCAGGATGCCAGCTTGCTACCTGGGGGAGGGGGTGTTCAGGTAGGAGCTACAGACTGACACAGATCCCCACTTGGGGGACCCGGGTGCTGAAAGGTACATCCCAGACCTGACCTCTGGATTGTGTGAGGTAAGTAGTTGACGTAATTGATTAATGGGAGTTACCTCTGACCCTGTCTTTTACTCTTTCTAGCCCCGTTAGGGCTAGCACAGATCTAGTGGGGTTAGCTTTTGAGAGAGAAGTGGGTTGAGGCTGAGGAGTGGACCTCCTCCTCTCAAAGCAAGCAGAACTCCCCAGATGGTGTGGGAGCTCCCTGTGCCAAGTGTCTGTGAATGGGAAATGCATTTGAAGCGAGTCTACCAGAGCTCATGAACTGCAGGGATTGTGATCCTAGTACCACTTGGCTTTATAGTTTTAAATAGTGGTAATTAGGGAAAGGAGGAGAGACCCAGAGGAATTCTGGGAGAGGAAATTACAGCCAGTCATCTGGCACTGCCTGGGTCCCTCACCTGTGCAGGCAGACTGGTGGTCAGAGAGGAGTCAGTTGCAACCCCGGCCCTCAGGACTCTTTCGGATGACTTGAGGAAGTGAAACCTTAGCTCTGGAGGAGGCTCCTAGCCCAGCAAGCCTGGGCTGGGGGAACCAAGGAGGAGGGGAAAACCCTAGAGGATGATCCAGAGGCATCACGGACTTACAGCCATGGGGAGAATTTGGTAGGACGGAGAAAGGCACACCCACATGGGCATGTGCAGTGTGTGGTGGGGACAGGGATAATGTAAATAACCGGACCAGCCTACCCATCAGGGACATGGTGAGAGATCAGGGTAGAGGATTTTTAGGGCCTAATTTCTGGGCCAGGAGGGGTTCAGTGCAGCTTTATGAAATAGATGTCTGTTAGTTCAGAGGAATATTATGAGAAAGAGGGGCTGAGGAGATACCCAGTGGGATCTTCTGCTGAGAGTGCTGTGTGAAGGGGGATGTATTGTGGAAAAGTCTTTCTGGTCTCCAATCCTAAGAGCATTCCTTGGGAACAGATCTATGTGGTATTTCCCTGTGTCCCAACTCCCCAGCTGTCCCCCACCTAGTACCTGGTCCATATTCCTGTAATGGTTGAGTAGGTGAAGGGCCATCCTCTTGTGTGGAGAAGAGCAGCTGAACAGGACCCGGTGGCCTTGGGGCAGTGGTCCTGTTCCTCTTTGGCAGTCACATGCCTCTTTCCTGTCAACCCAGCCTTGTTCTTTCCCTCCGCATAGAAGGGGTCTGAGTCTCCCGTGTAACCCTCATCTGTGCTGGGACATTCGGGGTGGGTATTGATGGTAAGACAACTGATTTCCTTTATGTTAGTCCTCAGGTTGCCCCTGATCTGGACACTGACACTTTTTGAGGACAGTTGGCTCCTTCGTGGGACCAGTTGGGTATGGGGCATGGCTTTGGTCTAAGCCAGCTTCCAGCCTAGTTTCTCATCACTGCTGTCCTGGATGCTCTCTGTCTGTCCCAGGGATGGAAATTTGGTGGTCACCACAGGAACCCAGGTTGTGGCCCAGACTCCAGTAGCCCCTCCATCCTTCCATCTCTCCCCAGGTCAGGTTCTTGAGGTGAGAGGAAGAGAAGCAGGTGGCCTTTCTCAGATCTTATAGGCCCCCATGGATGCCATTTTGGGAGCTAGACTCCAAACTCAGCAGAGGAGCAGCCAGAATGGCCAGGAGGTAGTATGGCACCTTCCATTCCCAGAATATCCTCTGTCCTCCCACCTCCCCCCCCCCAGCACCTCACTCTTGGAGGCTCCCTCCCTCTGCCAAGGACCTTGAGTCTTCCCATCTCTCTCTGCGGCCACTTTCCAGACCAGCCAGTGCTCCTCAGGCTTGGGGATGAAGCTAGAGGCTATCACTCCATTCCTGGGGAAATATCGCCCCTTTGTGGGTCGCTGCTGCCAGACCTGCACCCCCAAGAGCTGGGTGAGTAATGTAAGGCTCCACCCTGGGAGCTTGGGGTATCTTGGTTGTGGGAACCATGGCTTCCATTATGTCCTTCTAGGCTCGGCCCTCCCTGCCTTTGCTCCTGTCTTTCAGGGCAATGGAGGCACTGGTACTGGCTGTGTTGTTGGCCTACAGCTGGCTCGCAGCCCTAGGAGAGTTGGGTAGGGAGGTGCAGAGGCACCTGAGAGAACAGAGTGTGGTCAGAGAGCTGGGATCTGAGCATACTTGCACAGTCCTGCTGTTCATTTTGGGGGGCCCACCCACTCAGAGTCACCTAGTACTCAGTATAGGCTGGAGGTCTTCCTGTGTGTCCATGCCTGATGTGCTGGTACTGATGAGACCCACAGTTCTGGTGGAGATCCGGGCTGCACATATGTTCTCTGCGGTAGATGAGAGACCTCAGAGACTTTAATATGCCCCTTTCCAAGCGGCTGGTGCTGTAGAGAAGGCGGCCCTTCCGTTTTGACCACAGGGCCCTGTTTCCTGAATGAGCTTCAGGATCTTTTGGGAAATGCTGTGCTACAGTCTTGTCTCCTAGCAGACATGATAGGCTGCCAGGCAGAGACTGCGAAGACAGAGCAGGGGCTTTCCTTTGCTGGTTTGTAAAGGTCCCCCAAAGTCATGCATGCTATCCCTGCCCCCTCTTGGGCAGGAGTCCCTCTTCCACAGAAGCATAATGGATCTGGGCTTCTGCAATGTGATCCTGGTAAAGGAGGAGAACACCAGGTAGTCAAAGACAGGGGTAAGCAGGGCCCTGAGGTGTGGGGCTGCTAGGACCCTGCTTTATGGTGTCAATTTCTTCCTCCAATGGGAAAGTAGTCCCCTGCCCTTTGCTGCACGCCCACAGGCAGAGAGGCAGGGAAGGGCAGAAACTCTACTGTAGTTCCTCCAATTAGCATTATGGGCTACCTGTTGTTTGCCCCACTCAGCGGGGAGGGGGTGGGAACGGGACAGGTGCTTCCTCATCCTGCTCTGTGATGAGCCAAGCTCAGGTGTTCCCAGGCCATGGGACTGGGCTGTGATCCCTTCCTCATGGGCTACCCTCTCTGGGTCCTAGTGGGAGGTAGACCCTCTAAAAGATCTTCACCCTATTTCTGGGGCTGTGCTCAGGTTTCGGGGCTGGCTGGTTCGGAGGCTCTGCTATTTCTTGTGGTCCCTGGAGCAGCACATACCCCCCTGCTGGGATGAGCTACAGAAGGTCATGGAAAGCACTGGGTGAGGAAGCAGGGACTGGGGTTGGGTTGGTACTTCTAGGATCCTTGAAAGGATGACAGAGGCTCTAGGTAGGGGTGATTGAGAGGCCTGGCTTCTAGAATGTTAGCTTTGCCTAGGTCACTACCTTAAAAATGGAGGGTAAAGACTGGAAACCGTGCTCTGGGGAGGCTATGGGGCCGATGGAAATGACCTGAGGAAACTGAGGCATGCCCCAGCCTGACACCACTTTCCCTACACTGTAGCGTACAGAATGTCATCTCAGGAAGGGCCCCAGGAGGGGCTGGGGAAGGCCAGGTGCCTGGCCTTGTGAAGAAAGAGATGCAGCGCATCCTGGGTCACATCCAGGCCCCGCCTCGCCCCTTTCTGATCAGGTAACTTTGTGCTAAGGGACACTTGTCCCTAGAGCTTTCGCCTTTCTGGAGAGTGGGTGTTGACTAGGTTTAGGAAAGGACTAGACCATGCCCCCACACTGGGGAGCAAGATGGTGTGTTACCAGAGGGCCTGAGGGAGCCCCTGATCTGGACACCAAGACCTTTTGAGGACAGCTAGCTCCTTGGTGGGATCAGTTGGATAAGGGATGGGGCTTTGATTTGAGCCAGCCCCCAGCTTTCGGCCCAGTTTTTCCCACTGCTGGTTTAGGTTTTGAATGTCTTAGGGATCACTCCAGGAACCCCTGGTCATGGCCCAGACTCCAGTGCCACCCTTCGTCTTTTCACATCTCCACGGGTCAGGTTCCTGTGGAGAGAGAGAGAGGGGCAGTGGTGACTGGTTCCCTGATCTTATCGGCCCCCAACCTCCCTCCCGCATCCATCCTACTGTCACCACCTGCTCCCTCTCGCATTCGTCTGCACAGTCTGAGCTCCTTTTAGATGCAGGTGCTATTCCAGGGGAATGAAGGGGTGCACAGGTCAGAGTGAACAGAGATACACATGACTGTGAGAACAGAATAGAGCTGGGGCTAAGAGCACCTGGAGGGGAGGAAGAGACTTGCAAGACAGAGATGAAAGGGGGAAAGGAGCCTGTCTTGAGGGAAGGGGTGCACGGATGGTCAGAACAATCCCACTAGAGTGAATAGCATGAGCTATGGCCTCAGGAAAGGGCCAGGTTTGTTCATGGAGCCAAGGTGGCTGGAAGCTGGCCAGTGAGCTGTTGGGGATGAAATGAGAGGTAGAAGGGACCAGACAGACAAACAGGGCCATACAGGAAGTTTGGAGTTTGATTTCTAAGTGTGGTGACAAGTAATGGAAAGATTTTAAGTAGGAAATGACGACAAGATTAATTAAGATCAAGAGTAGAGAACAGACCATCTGGGAGGCTGTTCTGTTAGTCCAGGAGAGACATGATGATGGCTTGGATGGGAGGTGACAGTAGAGGTTGGACAAATGGATTGACAGACCAATGTGAAATTAACAGGACTCACTGATATACTGGAGGTCAGGTGGGGCAGTGAGGGAAAAGGGGAAGCTTATGGGTAAGCTGATTTTTGGCCAAGTACCTGGTGATGTGGATACGGGATGCCTGTTTGGGAGGAGTGAGTTTGTTCCACAAAGGATGTTTTGGATATAGAGTTTCAGATTCCTGATGTGCTGGTGGAGGCATTTGTTTATTTGAGCCTGGAACTCAGAAGGGAGGCTGGGGCAAGAGATGTACATTTGCAGAGCTTCAGCACAGGGATGACGGTTAAAGTGAGGGCACGGGTGAGTTATGGAGGGAAAAAGGGCACAGGGTGGAGTGTGTCAGGCTCAGCTGTCCTGACAGAGCTGAGAAGTTAACTGAGGAAGGATAGAAAGTAGAGGAGGTTGGTGACTTTGACCAGCTCTCCACAGAAAAAATCTTTTGACATTTTTGAGACTTCCAGTTCCCTGACCTAGCCACCTTTGTACTAGATATTAGCCCTTCCTGGTGCAGCTTCAATTCCAGGGCTCGTCACGATAATCACGCCCCTGTGAGGGGGTCATTGGGCACAATCGGTTCTGTTTGAACCCAGCAACCTGCCTTCTCTGTATCGGAACAGCCAAATGTTGCTGGAGAAGAAAACACCGTGTGGACCTGCTTCCTTCTGAGTGCAGTTCTCCAAGGGGCACAGGCTCCGGTCCAGACGGCCCCTTCTCAGCCTTGCCCACTGTCAGCTGATGCCCTATCTCATACCATCAGATGAGGGCATGCTGCTTGTCCACCACCTCATCATGCTACCTGCATCTACGCTTCCGCTCTCATTTAAAGCCAGTCCCTTTCAATTTTCCTCTTTCCTTCTTGTATCACAAAATCCTCCCTTTTTATTTCACCTTTCCCAGCAATTCACAAAGAGCAGGCCAGGTTGTGCCTGGAGAGCATCTTAGTCAGATAATCTCCTTTGGGGTAAACTGGGGCAGGGAGATATTCTGAAGCTAATGTGAAGCAGCTGTACCAACAGGTCTTGCGGGTGTATCAGCATCCCACAGGCCTGGGCTCTGGTGTCAAGCCTGTCTGCCAGTCTAGTGCTGCTTAGCTTTCTCCACCACTCAACAGTTTCTGTAACTTCTCTGAGCCTCACTTTCCTCTTCTGTAAAATAGGGACAGCATCGGAGGCCCTCTGAGATAATGGGGGGCCCTGCCGTGTGGGCTGTGCCCGCCACACCTCAGACTGGTTCTTGCTGCTCTCCAGGCTGTTCAGCTGGGCGGTACTGCGGTTCCTGAACTGCCTCTTCCTGAATGTGCAGCTCCACAAGGGCCACATGAAGATGGTCCACCAGGCTGCCCAGGCGGTAAGGCTGCCCTCCAGTGGGATGGGGTGGTAGGAGCAGGGCAAGGCCAAGCCCTGAGTCAGGACCAGCCCCGTCCCCTGGTGGGAAAACACCACTGCTCTTTGATGACCTTCTCTTCGTGTCTCACAGCTCTGTTCCAATGGGATTCCTCTCATGTCTTTCCATCATGGTCGTAACAGCCATTACACCAGTGCATTACCTTAAAGGTTGTCAACAGTGTGGCTCTCCTTTGGGGAAATGTGCTCTGAGGGAGAACTGCACAGCTGAACCCTTCATCCCTCTGTGGCTGCTCTGGGTCTGGAGGCTCAGGGTTTCAGCTCCCTGCATCTTCAGGGTGGAGATGGGTTGGCACTTCCGTCTGGCTTTCCCCAAGCAGGGCTCGCCACTCGTCCTCCTCTCTACCCACAAGTCACTCCTGGACGGGCTCCTACTGCCCTTTGTGCTGCTCTCCCAGGGCCTGGGCGTGCTCCGTGTGGCTTGGGACCCCTGTGCCTGCTCCCCTGTCCTCAGGTAAAAGCTGTGTGGCCCTACACATACATGGCAGTCCCCAGGCTGGGGCAGGGGTATGTGGGGATGTGGGTGGGGGTGTGCTGGCAGCAGCTCCCCACAGGCCCTCTTCCTGGCCTTTTAGCTCCCAACCTTCTACCAGTCCAGCCTGTGGGCTCAGATGGTCAGCTATGGTTTCTGGGGCCATGCCTGGCCTCAGCATGTTCGGGCAGAATCCAGGCTGGCCCTAGGTGGGCCAGCGCTCTCACTAACCTCCTGCTTGGTCCCATCTCCTGAGCCCCTTCCCTCATCAGACTCTGTCTGCCCTGTGCCCCACAGAGCTCTGCTGAAGAAGCTTGGGGGGATTTTCCTACCCCCAGAGGCCAACCTCTCCCTGGACAACTCTGAGGGGGTTCTTGCAAGGGCTCTGGTCCACGCGGTGAGTGCCCCCAGTGGTGTTTGTATGAGGCCAAGCCAGGGCATAGGTGCTTAGTCCTGCTCCGGCCTTGATACCTGCCTCTGCCACTACCTCCCCACCCCCATCTAGGTTGTGGAGCAGCTGCTAGTCAGCAGGCAGCCCCTGCTTATCTTCCTGGAAGAGCCCCCTGGGACCCAGGGCCCTTGGCTGTCAGCCCTGGGCCAGGCATGGCTGGGACTGGTGGTGCAGGCGGTCCAGGTGGGCATTGTCCCAGATGCTATGCTGGTGCCAGTGGCCGTCACCTATGACCTGGTTCCAGATGCACATGACGCACACCATGTGAGACCCTCCTGCCCCTTGGGACTCCAAGTGGATACCACCTCCAGAGAAGAGACACTGTATATTGTGTCTCTTCAGGGCTCGAGTCAGGGTGGTGCAAAAGAGTTATCCCCCACAACCATCCTGTGGTGCCTGCCGAGCTAATGCTGTTGTCCTATTTCATCCTCAAAAGACCCCACTAGGGAGGGATTTCTCCTGTTTCACTGATGAGAAAACGAGTCATGGTCATGTACCATTTGCAAGATAAAGTTGAGCAGAGAGCAGTGCTCCAGACGAGCCAGCTCCCTCAGCCTCTTCCTCCCTGCAGGGCACAGCCCCACTGGGGCTGTGGACAGTGGCTCTGGCTGTCCTGCGGAGCCTGCGAGGCTGGTGCTGCAGCCCTCGGACCAGCGTTCGTGTGCACCTGTCCCAGCCCTTCTCCCTGCAGGTATGGAGTCTGTTGGGCAAAGCTGGGAGGACCTGAGGTCTGTTCTGGGGCTTCTGGAAGCCTGGCCCTCACCGCTACTGCGGGGATAGCCTAACCTACCTGTGAGCTGTGTGCAGGTTTCCTGGTGGGAAAGCAGGCAACCTGAGAGCTTTGTCCTGGACAGGAATACACTATCAATGCCAGAAGCTGTTGGGGCAGCAGGCAGACCCTGGAGCAGCTGCTGCAGCCCATCGTGCTGGGCCAAAGGTAGGGGCAGGGGTGGGTGTGCCCCCCAGGGCACGGCAGGAGGTCTTTCAGCACAGAGCCAGACATCACCGGCTCCAGCCTTCCCTCACCAGATATTCTGGGTCATCTAGAACAGTGCCTGGGACCCCTCCTTGCCTCTAAGTGAGTGTGGGAAACAGCAGAGGCTGAAAGGAGCTGGTGTTACAGGGCCAACTCTGCCCTGGGGCTAGGCTGGCCTGGGGAAACACTGTCTTCTGAGAAAGCTCTAGGCTTCCCCAAGACTGTCTGTAGGCTGGCTCCTCCCATCCTTCGATCTGTCTGTCTTCCAGTACTGTCATCCCAGACACTGAGAAGGAGCAGGAGTGGACCCCAGTAACTGGGCCCCTTCTAGCCCTCAAGGAAGAGGACCAGCTCCTGGTCAGGAGGCTGGGCCGTCACATCCGGAATGGTGAGGGAAACTAGGTCTCAGCCTTTGGGGACAGTCCTGAGCTGTTCCTCTTCTCTGGGTCAGTGGGCTGTCAGAGCCCTCCTCTCCAAATGGGTCTCTGCACCTAACCCTCCCTCCTGTGTGACCCACTTGCGATGTGTGAGGAGTGTGGCAACCAGGTGGAGCTCAAGGGAGCCCCTAATGAGTGCACACAGATGGCTGCCTGAGCCACAGAGGACAGCATGTGCAGACAGATGCCAGGATCTAGGCCACCTACCCAAGGTCACCCTGGCCCTGCCTTGGCTCCCCATTTCACCTCTCTGAGCCTGATCTCCTGAACTGTAAATGGGGTAATATTGACTGAATGGAATAATGCACGTGAGGGACTTCACACCATACCTGTCACAGAGAGGGCTCTTACAGAATGATCCTTACAACTGTCTTCTCAGGTACCCCTCTGTGGCAGAGGCTGTGGGTTGATGGATAGGCCTACGAGGCAGAAAAGGTCCCCAAACTCCCTGCCTGTCTCAGCACATTTGACAAATGCTAGTTCTCCACTGGGAAGGGTGGCCCCCAAGGACTGGGCAGGCCTGCTCTCCCCTTCCCTTGGGTGGAGTTGCTAGGGAGGTGGGAGGGTTGCAGCTAGGGAGGCAGGGGACTGTCCTTGGCCCAGACACTGGGTGATGGAACTGGCAGCTGGGCCCAGGCCCCTGAGCCACATCCCTCTACCCCGGCTGCAGCCAGCGTGGCAAGCTCTGCAGTGATGAGCACAGCCATCATGGCGACGCTGCTGCTGTTTAAGCATCGTAAGGTAGGCAGTGTGGCAGGGGAAGGCGGGGCTGTGGAGTGGTATGGCCCTGCTGCTCAGCCCTGCCACTGCCCACCCAGGGTGTATTCCTGTCTAAGCTCCTGGGAGAGTTCGCCTGGCTGACAGAAGAAATACTGCTCCGTGGCTTTGACGTGGGCTTCTCAGGTCAGCTGCGCTGCCTGGTACGGCACACGCTGAAACTGCTGCGGGCACACGTGGCTCTGCTGCGCATTCGCCAGGGGGACCTGCTGGTGGTGCCTCGGCCCAGCCCGGGCCTCATGCACTTGGCACGCCTGAGCTCCGAGCTGCTGCCTGCCTTCTTGAGTGAGGCTGTGGGAGGTGAGTCCTGAGGCCCCAGGAGTGGGTCGGGTGTCGGGTTAGGGGATGGCTTCCTTCCTCACACCGGGCCCCCTCCCTAGCCTGTGCAGTTCGGGCACTGCTGGCAGGCAGAGTGCCACCAGAGGGGCCCTGGGAGCTGCAGGGCATCGAGCTGCTGAGCCAGAAGGAGCTGTACCACCAGATCCTGCTGCTGCTGCACTTGCTGCCACAGGACCTGCTACTGCTGCAGGTCAGGCCTTCCCCCAGCCCCCTCAGACCCGGGCGCCCCTGGGTTGTGGCAGGGCTGTGCGTGCCCTGCCCACTGCCTGGCTCTCCTGAGGCCACAGAGACGCCTTTCTCCCCAGCCCTGCCAGTCTTCCTACTGCTACTGTCAGGAGGTGCTGGACCGTCTCATCCAGTGTGGGCTCCTGGTTGCCGAAGAGGTAGGCAGAGCCACTAGAGACAAAGCTCCTGCCTGGATCTGGCCTCCCTCAGCCTCGCACCCTGAGTGACAGCTGCCCCATGTGTGCTGTGGGGGCAGGCAGCCTCTGGCCAAGCAAACAGGGAAGCCTGGGTCCTGCCTCTGCAGCTCTGTGCCTTAGGACTTGTGTGTCTACCAGCCCCGGGCCCGTTTGTCTGTCATGACAGGACTGCACAGTTGTACCTCTGAGGTTCTCTACGTGCCTCCTGCCCCCCACATTTCTTGTCCATAGGGCTGTGGCCCTTGAGGGTGGGTGCCTACTTCCTCTCACCCTACAGGTTTGCTCAGGTCTTGTGTGGGCTCTTAGGTCTGCTTTTACTGGTTGTACCTCTCTGTGCCTAGATTGCCATCTACCTGATCTGGGGGACTCGGGGCTGAACCTTGGCCAGCCTGGCAGGGACCAATGGCTCCTCTGGCCCACAGACCCCAGGCTCCCAGAAGGCCTGTGACACAGGGAGACAGCATTTGAGTGCCAAGCTGCTGTGGAAACCGAGTGGGGACTTTACTGATAGTGACAGTGATGACTTCGAGGAGGCTGAGGGCCGGTACTTCAGGGTGCGTTGGGAGAAGCCAGCAGGGAAGGAAGCAGTAGGGAGACAGTGGGAGCTGCTCTCACTGGCCTGTTCCCCTCCAGCTCAGTCAGCAGTCTCGCTGCCCCGACTTTTTCCTCTTCCTGTGCCGCCTGCTAAGCCCACTGCTCAAGGCCTTTGCACGGGCCGCCACCTTCCTCCACCAGGGCCAGCTGCCTGACACGGGTGAGGCCTGCACTGCCCTGGCTGTCCTCAGAGGGGCTGAGAGCTCGGGGCAGGGCTCTGCCTGTGCTGGGCCTAAGTCTCCTCTGCTCCACAGAGTCATGCTATGTGGAGCAGCTGTTCCAGTTCTTGCAGGCCACTGCCCAGGAGGACGGCTTCTTCGGTGAGTCCCAGACAGCCAGGCGGCGCCCAGGAGGCAGGGGATTGCTGCCCTCTGCTGGGGAGTGCCAGCCCCACTCCACAGGAAGGAGGGCTGCAGAGTAGAGAGGGCCACTGGGTGCAGTCTGAGCCCTGCCTTGGGTGGTTTCTTCTTCCAGCGAGAGGAAGAGAAGCCTGTGCCGGTGACTGGCTGCGCCCACTAGAGCTTCACTTCTTTCTCTCACTCAGAGTGTGCAGACCCAAGTCTTGCCATCAGGGCTGTCTGGACCTTCAGAGACTTGGGGGTGAGAGGCCATTCTCACTCTCCTCCTATCCCCCTGCTTCTACCTGATAGACCTGCTCAGGGAAGCCCACCTGTGCCCACCCTGGGTTTTCCTCAAGAACAGGTGTGGTGACAGGAGGTGGAGAAGATGGGATGGTGGCCCCTCTTGGTTTCCCAAACCACTGCCTCATTCTGCTCCCAGGCAGGGTGAGGGAGCAGAATGAGGCTCTCGGGGATGGTTTGAGGCAGCACTGTTCAAACCCTGAGGCCTAAGGCCAGGGGTCTCACTGCAGGAATCCCCCATGGTGAGTGCTCGCAGCCCTTCTCCATGGCACAGGTGCTGCAGCAGACACCCAGCCCTGCAGGCCCCATGCTCCACCTGTCCCCTACCTTCACCAGCCGGGACAATCAGGAGAAGCTGGAACAGTTCATCCGGCAATTCATCTGTGGCTAGAACTGTGGGGAGGAGCCTGTGCTGAGACGTCTCAGCCCCAGAACACAGCTGAGCCCTGAAGCCAGAAGCCTGAGGCTGCTGCAAACCCTTGGTTGGCCAATAAAATTGTTGAGGTTTGATTGTGTCTTACCATCTTTTGCTTTCTCCATTCTTTGGTGTGATAAACGAAGGGACTAGCCTGGACAAGTCCTCTTTCCAAGCCTAGCAGTGTCTTTTGGTACAGGTTCTCAGTGTCTGCTCTCCTTCCCCACCCCATCACAGTGCCCTATTTTGCTCCCTGAAACAAACTTAGAAGACAGGCAGGAGCCAAGCTGCTGCTTTAGACTGAGAAGTTTATTGAAGAGGAGAGTCCCACTTCCTCCTCCTCTACCTAGATGAGCAGCCTTGAGTGGGCTGGAACTGTACCGGGCTGAGTAGGAGCAGGGGCCCCACCTCTCGTCTCACGTCCAGGGCCTGTGGCAGGAGCCGTCACACCACCTTGTTGATAATGACACCCAGTTCTTCAATCTCACACTGGACCTCATCGCCCTTCTGCAATGGAGTGGCCGCAGGTGGTCAGTCCTCAGCCTGACACACACATCTGTACATGCACAGGCCTGGGTTTGTCAGGTCTGAGCCAAGCCTGCCAGGCTTCTGGGTCCCTCTCCCTTTCCTCCTTTTTGCCAACCTACCTTGAGAAAGACTGGAGGTTTCCTGAATACACCAACACCTGGGGGGGTCCCCGTCAGGATGGTGTCCCCAGGGTAAACAGTGACAAACCTGGGGCAAAAGGGCCAGGTGAGACCGGGGGTTGAGGTGCCAGAGCCCGGGATGGAAGGCTCAGCTCAGCTGCAGGTGACTGTGTGGAGACCCCACTTACTGGGAGACCCAGGCTATCAGCTCTTCTGTCTTGAACACCATCTGATTGGTGTTGCTGCTCTGGACCACTTCCCCGTTCACCCGGCAGCAGATCTGTAAGTTGTGTGGATCTGAAATGCAGAAACACCACTGTGGGGCTCCCCTCCAGAGAGGGACACATGGCACTTTTCTGCCTTAAAAAGGACATCTGTCCATAGTAAAGGCTGACAAATGCAGATGTGAAAGTGTCAGCATCTGTGAGGCAGCGGGGGATGGCATGAGCAGGGCAGCGCAACCCCTGCACCTGCCTCTGGCAGGGGCGGCCCACCAGTGAGTATCCTGGCAAACCACACATTTATCTTAACTTTTGTCTTACACACTCACAAAGACATCCTCAAAGAGCAGCTAGAACACAATCTAACTTGACTGTTGACTGACTAACAAGGTGGTGTGAGGCTAAATGCCCCCAGACACACCCCCAACCCAAACAGCCATGCTCCCTCTGCACCACCCACTTCCCTCCTGGCTCCTGGTGCCCTTGCTGGTAGCCGGTGCAGCCCTGGTCACAGTGGCTGGGCAAGATCCTGTTGGACCTCTCCATCTCCCTGACTGAAGAAAATGCATGGGCTTTGTGACGGTCTCTGTGACGCTCAAGGGCCAGCTTTGCTTCCTTCCAACCTAAAGACTCTCCCAGATGGTGGCAGCTAGAGGAAGCCCAACCACCCATCAGGGGAGCACTGTTCTTGTAATGCACTCTCTCTATGAGTGCAGATTCACCACCTCTCGGCTGTGGTCTTCCACGGCATGAGGACATGTGCTTGTGGCCCCGTTGAGACTTGCTCTCTAAGGAATCGGTGAAAGGCAGCTGGGGAGGGGGCTCCACATCGAGCTGTCCCCACACTCCAACTTCCTGACTGCTGCTGTTTCTTTGCTTTGACACCTTCGACCAGAGCAAGAAGAGTCATCATGGGGGCTGTCAGAGACCTACCTGCTACACTGTCCTTAGTCACCAAGGCAGGGCCCAGGGGACAGAAGGTGTCAAAGGTTTTTCCCAGCAGCCACTGCTTTCCATTGCGTCTCATTTGCCAGTCACGAGCACTTACGTCATGTGCCACAGTGAAGCCAGCCACATAAGCCATGGCATCTGTGGCCTAGGGGGGCAGGGGATTTGGCCAGATTGGAGGTTAGGTCACAATGACACCAACCCCTATAACAAAGCCTTTATCCCACACTAGTAACCAGAGCTCACCAAAGGTGCTAGGCAAGGGATAAGGCAGGTGCCAGCTGACCACTTCCCAAGGTCAGGGACAGTGGGTACCTCCCCTTCAACCTCACCTTGATGTGCTTGCCTTTCTTTCCAATGACCACGGCCAGTTCCACTTCCCAGTCCACCTCCTATAAAGCAGGAAAGGAGCAGTGAATCGCCTGGCCCTGGGGCCTGTTTGGTGCTGGGGGGCTGCACACCATGTCTTCAGCTAACCCTACTGCGTGCCAGACACCATTCCAGTGCTTTAATGTATTAACTTACTAAACTGATAAAAAGACCAACATGCCAAAATAAATGTGGGCAAAGGGCTTGAATAAGGAATTCACAAAAAATACATAGGGTCGCAAAAATGAAAACATACTCAGCCTTTCCCGAATCAGCAAAGTGCTACAAAACAGACGCAACCTAACCCTTCAAACTGGCTGATCTTCTGAACGATCCAGAGCGGCTATGAGCACACCTGACACCGACCTTGTCTCTAGTATCGATACCCACTAGAAAGAGTCAGGTTCTCTCAGGGAAACGACTAATCCCAGGTCCAACACAGTACAAGATAAGCCTGTGCTATCCTGGACAAAAAGCAGGAAAGTGCTCAAAAAGTGATGGGGATGGGGGCCAACCTGAAGCCTCCCACTGGCCAAACTGAGATCATTTGCATATTAGAAAGACTATAAATGATGGATTACAACATATTGGATAAAAATAAAAATCAAGAATTCAGTGATTCTAAAGGAATGGAGTAAAAAAAAAAAGGCAGCCTTTGTTCATAAAATGCCAGCTAATAAAGAGGAGAAGGCATGATAGAAAATCAGTTTTCTAACCCCAGTGCAATAATGGAGTCAGGTAAAGATGACCAGGGATCCCGGGTGAAAACAGTGGGGCAGTAAGATAGTCCCACGGTCTCAAACACCGGCAGGTAGGTTATTGCCAGAGAACTGCACCTTCGCAATGGAGAGGTCTAGTGAACAGCGAGCAAACCGAATGATCAAGCTTTAGGCAGCTGACAGGAGCCTCCAGTGGGATGCCGTGTGAAGATACAGTATCTGTATTGTATAGACTGACTGTGTCCCTCCAAACCCTATGTTGAAACCTACCCTCTCACTGTGACAGGCTTAGGAGGTGGGGCCTTTGGGAGGTGATCGTCATATGAATAGGATTAATGTCCTCAAGAGACCCAGAGGGCTCCCTGGATCTTCCCCAGAACAGGGAGACTTCATCCAGGACCCAGAAGTGGCCTTCCCAGGCACCAAATTTATCAGCACCTTGATCTTGTACTTCCAGCCTCCAGAACTGTGGAAAATAAATGTTGTTTATAAGCCACCCAGTCTATTTTGTTATAGCAACCCAAATGGACTGAGGTACCTGTGTAGAACTCCTGATGAAATGTTTAGCCTGAATCTAATCATGAGGACACAACCGGGTAAATCCAGACTGTGGGACATGCTATGAGACAGCCTGTCTGGACTTCAAATGTCAGCGTCACGACAGAAAAGGGCAGCAGGCTGCGGTCAGAGACCAGAAGTCAGTGAAGTACAGCCTGTGGGTGAATCCACTCACTGCCTATTCCTGCAAAGCTTTCCTGGGACACGGCCATGTTCATTCATTTGTCTGGCAGCCATGCCGCTTTCACACTACAGTGGCGAGGCTGAACTGTTGCAACAGACACCATCTGGCATTGCAAGTCTAACATTTACTAACTGGGCCTTTCTGAGAAAAAGCCCGTGGATGCCTGTGGATCTGTAGATTACAGGCCCCAAAGAAACATGAACAAATACAATGTGTGGCCTTGTTTGATCCTGGGTCAACAAAGAAACAACAAAACAGAACCCAAATTGAAAGTCATCTCTCAGCTGGACTACACATTAGAGATTATTCCTGTTAATTTGCTGGGTTGTGATAGTGCTACTGTGGTCATGTAGGACACTGTCCTTATTCTTAGAAAGTGCATGCTAAATTTTGTAACTGTCTACAGTGAAGGTATATTACTTTTATACTTCAAATGGGAAAAATGGAAAGGTCTCTCTTCTACTAATTTTTTTCCTGAGGCCAGTCTCATGACTGTATAACCTCCCGTATCACTCTCCCTGGGTTTCTGTTTAATGCACTACTGAGCTAGGTGCTGTGCCCTTGTGATGGCCCCAGTGATGCAAGAGGGCAGTGGGAAGGCACCGACCTGGCTCTCAGGCGGGAGGACAATCTCATCGTAGGGCCCCACGATGGAGCTGGCGAACTTGCTGAAGATGATGGGCTCCTTTGGCACAGGCACGTTCTGTTCCTTGCAGTGGTCCACGTAATTCATGCCCACACACACCACCTTGTCTGGCCGTGTGACTGGAGCCAGGAAGGTCACCTCTGACCGTGGAAGGACTGGCAACTGGGCAGCCAAGGCTCTGCAGAGACCAGAGCAGGAGAGAGGGGCTGGTTGGGAACAGGCAAGCAGTCCTGCTACAAGTTTTGCTGTTTAAAATATATTTTTTAATCAGAGTTAATGTGAAAATCAAGGCCAACTATCATCCTTTGACATCAGAGCACTGTTTAATATTTACCCAGTTGGATTTCCTTTCCCCCACTGGGTAACACACATCCATGTAAGGGAATTCAGAAGGTGCAGATGGGAGTGATTGGGAAGGTTCTTCTTCTGCCCCTTCTCCTGGTCCCCCTGCTCCGGCCTTGGAGACACACTGTGTCCTGTGCAGCTCTTCACAGCTACTCTATTCTTCTCCTCCCCTCACTTTATATGAATGATAGCATACTATATACACCTTATTTAAAATGTACCATATACACATTTTAAAGATCTCACCATAACAATATATTATGGCTGCATGTTACTGCACTGTAGACACACCCCTTCCAGGGATACGGAAGTAGGCTCCAACCTTGGGAGAACATGAAGTTTAGGAGACATACTTTTACCCACACTGTGTGCTGTTCAACATTTGTATTTTCACCAGTTTAAAGGTACAAATGGTATCTCAGAGTGGTGTTACTGTCCATCGGTACCTTTATAACAGATGCCATAGGGCTCCTGGCTTCAGAGAAGTCCCTATCTAATCTAGCCCAAACCCAAGAATCTTTAAGAAAACTTCTTTGCAGTCCTCTTTCCCCTAAGAAGCCAAGAGTCCAATCAGTCCCCCAGCTTCACAAAGTGCCACTTAGGACTGCAGGTCCCAGACCCCTCCGGCAAGCAGCACCTTCACCCCCGGGGAAGACAGTATGATGAAGTGGAGTTTTGTGGCCTTGGGATATCCCTCTCCCTGGGCCTCAGGTTCCCCCTCTACAAACCAAGGCTGCTGTCATGTAAGATTTCTAAAGCTCTGCATTAAGAGCATAGGTGAGAAAGGAAAGCGAGGCTACCCTGCTCCGGTAAGGGCTACCTGCTGATTCTGTTTCCCAGGCCAAGGAGGGGGAGGGGCGAAAGAGAGGGGAAACAGGGCAACCACCACAGGGTGATGCTACCCGCTGATTTACCTTCTCGCCACTGAGAGAGTGGACTCTCCCTGCTCCAGGAACTCCACCATCGTCTTGGGCAGCGTGGAGTCGAAGGCGTTGAGGTTGATGACCCCCCCACCATTCCCTGACTCCAGGCCCAGGTGAGGCCCCATCAGGTGGGGTGCCTGGAACTGCACCAGTCTCATGTGTCTGGAGGGCTGGAAGGGCCACCGCTGAGCATGCAGCAGAGCTGTGAGCAGCCTCTGTCTAACAGGGAACTGCATCGGAGGCTATGGAGAAAAAAGCAGGTCGCAGAGCAGAGGGCGCTGGCAAGCTCGTCAGGGCCCAAAGCCCCTCGAGCTGCAGCCCCAGCCCCTTCCAGCTCCAGCCCAAGCTCCTGGCACACCACATGGAAGTGGTCTGGATTTGTAAGTTATTTCACCCTGTTACACTTCATACGGTGTTTTTTTGCTCAGTTCAATGCACACAATGAAACCTTTCTAGAGGAGCAAATACTTCCTGTCAGTCTCTAAGCTAGGTGCCAGGGAGTCCAGCGTTCCTTCAACCAGTGCTTTCTGAAAGCATACACTACCTGGCACCATCGTGGCACCGGTGCAAACAGTGTGGCTCAGACATACTCAGCCCTGCCATCCTGCTCACAAGGAAGACAGATGTTAACAGCTGATGCCATACGATTCAGCAATGGGACTTCTGCTGTGACAATCAAGGGTCCTGAAAGTGTGATCAAGGCAGTGTGACGAAGTGGAGTTTTGTGGCCTTGGGATAATCACCCTGCCTGGGGCTCAGTTCCCCCCTGTATAAACTGAGGCTGCTGTTGTAGAAGATTTCTAAGACTCTTCACTAAGAGAGTAGGTGAGAAAGGAAAGCTGAGGCTACCCTGCTCCTTGGCAAAAGAGCTGCCTGCTGGTTTGGTTTCCTGGGACGGATACTTGTCCAGTTTCTTAAGGAAGTGATGCTAAGTTGGACAGGGCTAAGATAAGCAGGACTAAAAGTTAGATAAGAGTTGGGCAAGTCACAGGCAAATAACCATTGGGGAAACTGGCTTTCCACCTGCCACAAACATGTCTTTAAATGCCAATCTGATCCTGTTACCCTACTTAAAATGCTTTCCCCTGCTGACATTATCAAGCCATAATCCCCCTGTTCCACCTTCTAGGAGCAGCCCCCACCTATCTCCTCAGAGAGTAAATATTTACTTTTTCCTGCTGGAGCACAAGTTGCCTGAGGGAGGCTGCAAAGGGCAGGGCCCAGGTCTGAGAGGCATTGATGGGCTGTCTCCTCTCTGGTTCTGGGCTTCATCTGTCTTTTACTGTTGAGTTCACTGTGCCTGGCACACAGAGGCTCTTAGCCACTGCCTCTGCCGAAGCAGGGGCTTGACTTTTCACTACTTGGGAAAGCTTGGTGATTGCCAAGCTCAGGAAGCATGGCTGTGCCTTCCCTCTTCAAATCACCTAGAAGGTATCAACAGGGCTCAGACCTTGTTTCAAGTTCCAAGCTTCACTCAAAAACAAACCCCTTCCTCTTGTTTTATTTCTAACCTAAGTCTGGTCTCCAACCAGTCCCTTCCATAGTTGGTTCCTTGTTTTAAAAAACAATCTATATGTTCAGCATGTGTAGGTAGTCCCAGACTCCCAGTCCTCACCCCAATGATTCCATCTGCCTTGTTCATCTAGAGATGCATTAGACACAGGTACAAGCTACCGCTGTGCTGGCTGATGAGTTTGACAAGAAAACGAGGGCTTGAAGCCTCCTGCCCTCCTGTCTTACACAGGTCCAACCATGCCACTGATGAAGTCTGTCCTAGCCAGAGTGCACACGCTCAGACGCTCCATCCGCTAATATACAGGGTCCGGCACAAATCACGCACCTGTTTGTTACAAATTCCTAAGCATATAATTCTGTAACACAGCAATATCACACTCAAGCACACCACAGGACATTGTAGGTGAAATGTCCAAATTGCTGTCCATCTCACTCGAGACAGTCACGTACCCTACCAACCACACTCAAGCAGACATTACTCTTGCCTGACCCTGTGTATTCAACAGCAACTGCTCCCACTGAATGTCAGGTCTCATTTAAGTGCTTTATCCACAACAACTGATTTATTCTGATAATTATGGAAGGTTGGTATTGTTAGCCTCATTTTACAGATGAAAAAACCAAGGTTTAGAGAAGTTATGGGATTCTCCCACATTTCCAAGGAGGGGAAAGAGCTGGGACTTGAATCCAAGCCCAGGTGGTGTGCAAACAAGACAATCCAGCTGTAGCCCACCCCCACCTCCACCCCCAGGACACTTCAGTCCAGAGGACTGTATGAGAAGTAGGGACCTCCAACAGGAGACCCTCTAGACACCCGGCCTGCTCTCGGCCATGCTCAAGGAAACTTGGTCACCTGCTGGCTGCCGCCTCAGGGATAAGGCTGGTGGTCACCTGCCCTCCAAGATAACCCCAGGCCACCTTGACTGACTGCAGGTTCTCACCTGGTCCTACCACTATCCCCTCGGGCAGTGCGCCTCATTTTACAGGAGGTGGCACTGATACCTAAAAAGGAGCCGTCACCTGCCAAGGTACCCTTCAGAAAGTGACCCTTGCGCTTCCGCAGTTACTGCTCTGCAGCAGAGCCCGAGCTTCATCCAACTCTGCCAAAGGGTGCCTAGGCAAAGACGCAGGGACGTGAGTCGCAAACAGCGCACAAGCATCGCTGGTTGGAGACGTGGGTACCTGGGACTGCGTCCCACCATCCGTCCACACGCACGGCACCCTGGGCCGGTCCCTCGATTTCCCTACATGCTTAGCTTGGTCCCCTGCATTCAGTGGGCGCTCACGAGGGCCTGTCCGTGTGGTCCGAGCGGCCGGCGTCTGAGGTCCTGCCTTTGGCGGGGCGCCTCCCGTGGGGGATGCCCACAGGTCGGCCGGAACCCGACCTACCTGGCCGCGGCGGCCGGTCTGTAGGGCGCCCCCACGCTATCGGACTAGGCTCACGGGGCGAGGGCCTGCGGTAGGCGGGCGCCGAGACACAGATGTCACGTCGCTACACCGCGACCTGTGCCGGGAATCCCCACTGCAGCGCGCGGTGAGGCTTCTCCAATAAGATGTCGGCAGAGGCGGCGCTCCGTGGTGACGCCAGATACGATGGCCAATAACAGGGCGTTTTGTCCTGTTCCGGATGTCGCGTACTGTGGGGCCAACCAGCGCTGGAGGGCAAGTGGCCTGGCCTGGGGACCTTTAGGCCAGTGGGCTGGACTCGCACGAGCTAGTTCGACCGCGGCCTGTGCTCACAGCGACCGGAGAGCGAGCGCTTCTTTTCGCATTCCGCCCTGGGAGACGCACTCCCCATCCCCCAGCCCCGTGTGGGGTCCCTGCCTCTGAGCCAGCCACCGTTTTTTTGTTTTTTAATATGGAATGCTTCACGAATTGGCGTGTCATCCTTGCTCAGGGGCCATGCTAATCTTCTCTGTATGGGTCCAGTTTTAGTATATGTGCTGCCAAGCGAGCACACAAGCACCGTTTTGATGTTGGGCAAATGCAGTAGAAGAAACCAAATTATAGCGCGCTGGTCAGAAAAAATCTCTGGCATGTTATTGAGGACAGGAGGGATGATTGCACCCACTTTGCATATGGGGCACCCGATGCTGGAAGTGCTTTGCGCAAGATGACACAGGCAGTGAGGCGGAGAACCACTATTTTTGACCCCAGGTACAGCCTTTTACACCCATCTGCAGCAGCCCTGTCTTCATATGCTGTGTTGGGCTCAGGGCAGGATAGTGGGAGGCATAATTTCCAGCGTCAGAGGCCAGGCATTTTCATGGAAAGGTGATTTAATTAAATCAGGCAGTTAACAACCCAAGCTCTCTAGGCCTCTGGCAAATGACGACCTATAAGGGGCTGTGGGCAAGAGGGCCAAGACTTAATAAAGGGCTTTACTTGTCCCAGAAAGTAGTCTGAGTCTAGCACACAGGAGGCCACTGGAAGGTCCCCACAGGGCGATGCGGGTTAGAGTTGCATTTGAGTAGTTTTACTCTGGTCACGCCTCCAAGGGGAGGTGTCTGGGTGAGAGTGCTGCAGATGAGAGCGATGGTGGCTTGGTGTGCATTGGAGATGGCGAGAGTTCACAGGTGTACAAGAGGTAGGAATGACAGTCCCCGATGAGGACAAGAGGTGGGGGAGGGGGGAAGGAGGACAAGGCTGCCTCTAGGCTTGATAGATGGTAGTACCATTCACAGAAATGGGTTCTGGAGGGACAGCAGTTCTGTGGAGAGGATGGTGAGCTCAGTTCTGGATGGGGTGTGTTTAATGTGCGTGTGGGACATTCAAGGGGTCACTGCAGAGTGGGCAGTTGGAGTGTGGGGCTCTAGTCTGGCTTCAAGATAGAGGTCAGCACAGAGATAGAAATGAAACCTGTGGGGGTGAGTGTGAACAGGGGGATGCACTAGTGAACCTGGCACAAACCCCAGTCAGGAGACCTGCCCTGTAAGGGTGACAGCACCAGAGGAGCCGTCAGAAAAACAGGGAGATGGGGGATACATAACTGAGGCAGCGGTCAGGGGGCCACACCTGCCAAAAGCCAAGGAGAGGAGGACTTCCCTTCTGAACAAGATGGAGTGATGAACAGGATTTATCCTTGCATGAAGCAATAAAAAAAACTCAAATATCCAAAACAACGTTTTTCAAGAAACTGGACCTTAAGTAACGATGAACAGTGATAACAGACAGACAGGAAACAAATGAGGGCCCTGCTTAACGCTGTGAACCAGTGTCCAGGCTGTGGCACAAGAAAGGGGAACTGAGGTGGGGCCAGCATTGCCCATGAGTTGCAGGTAGGGAGCAGAGGGCCCAGTAGGACCTTGGTAGCTACAGTTTGCAGGACAGTACTGGAGAGAAGACGTCTGGGCAGAAAGAACTTGGTGTTCTATAGGGGTTCCTCCTCAAGTGTTCAGCAGAGTCCTCAGCAGTGCATGCCTGTGAAGCAGCTCCCTGAGAGTAGGGGAAGCATCATCAAGAATAATCAGAGGGAAGTGTCAAGAGACAGCACAAGGCCAGGAACAGTGTCTCTTTCCCCTAGTCAGGTTGGAACGACAGGAATCGTGGGACACGGGGCAGAGTACTCATGAAGGTCTTGCCTCTGCAGGGAATAATGAGCCCTAGACCTCACTGACAGATTATAACATCAAGACCCAAAAGGATCAAACTGTTTCCAACTAGTTTAACTACATCACAGGCGATGCTCAATAATGTTTATAGAAATTACAAAATATCCAGCAGCCCACAAGGTAAAATGCACAAGATCTTATATCTAAAATAACCTAAGTTCAGAAAGGAGCAGGAAAATATGATCCATAGTGAGAAGAATCAAGCATTTTAATGCAACTCAGAACTGACAGATGTTAGAATTAACAGACAAGAACATTATAAGTTACTATAACTATACTCCATCTGTTCAAAGTTAGAGATAAGAAGATATTTTTTAAAAGGACCCAAATCAAACTTCCATGGATGTACACTACAATGTCTGAGGTGAAAAACGCACTAGGTGGATTAATGGCAGATTCAACATTGCAGAAGGAAAGGTTAGTGAATTTGAAAACAGCACTAATCTGTTGGAGCCGAAATTATCAACATAAAGAGAAAGAGGAGAGGCAGCCATTCTGTGTTTTCTAGGTCTTTTAGAGACATGGGGTTGGCGTTTTGGCCACAAATGTGTGTGCCTACAAGGAAGGCGGTACCATAGACATCAAACAGGAGCACCCACAGATGTTACCGTGGCAAAACCAGGGGTCTGCAGCGTCACCCAGCCTGCTGTCGGCACGGTTCCAAACAAACGAGTTAAGGGCAAGGTCTTGCCAAGGGAATGAATGTGCATATTGAGCATCTAAGCACTCTTAAGAGCTGAAATAGCTTCCTGAAACCTGTGGAGGAAATGATCAGGAAAAGAAGGAAGCCAAAGAGAAAGGTGTTAGGCTTCACAGAGCACCGGCCTGCTCCACCAAGAGAAACAAAATAAACAATGGGTCCTCTGCTTGTGAGAGCTGATGCAAAGTGGCCTTGAGGATGTCACAGTCTTAGCTGGCTGGCAGTGGCAGTCCAGGCTGACTGATGGCCTGCTCTGTGAGGCCTTATTTTTACTTTCTGATGTTTTACTGTATTTGGTTTTTCAGAATGGTGGGAAAGCACCCCCTGGCTTCGTTAGCTAAGCTCCAGGGAACAGGATACAGCCAGAATCGCTCAGGAAAGGAAAGTGGATGCAAGAGGGCAATACTGGGGTGAGGTGGGGGTGGGTGTTCAGAAGGATGTGCCCTGCAGCGAAGGCCACGTGTTTCAGACAGACTTTGCCCCTGGTGCCCCCTGGGCTGGCCTGTGAGCCGGCAGGCTCACTCTGGGCTGTGTGCTCCACAGCAGTGGCTCCTTCCCTACACCCTTTGCTTCAGCAGCATTACTGACCACTCCTCCCCCATGTGCCAGCTGCGGGGCTGTCCTGGGGCCACGAGGGTGAACACCGTGGCTCCTGCTGGCATGAGACCCACAGTCTGGCAGGGGGAGACAGGGCTGGGCACGTTGGTCCCAGGACCACCTTCCTTCAGGTCTCACTGACGTCTGGAAAGCGTGGTCCACCCCACAGCTGAGCTTGACATTAAGGGCTGTAGCAGTTGAGTGTTTTTCAGCCAGCTAAAAGGTCCACAGCCCAGTTCTAACTAGCTTCGGGTGGAGTGTTGGGGGCAGGAGATCCTATGAATGGCTCATATAAGTGAAGAATCTAGAGAATGGGAGGGGCTTCCTTAAGGTACAGTTTAATTTTGAGCTCAAGGGCTGACCCCTGCGCCCCTTATCCTCCCCTTTCTCAGTCTCCATCCCTCAGCCATCCCTTCTGCTCTGACTCCATTCTCATGCCCCCCTGCCAGTGACGAAATGGCAGCACCAGCCCCAGGACTCACGTTCCTGAAGCTTCAGATGTGAGGGAGCAGAGCCTTTCCCAGCATTCCGGGCTTGGGTCTTCCTGGGCCTCCTTGGCTCTAGGTGCCCACCCTCAACCATTCACTGACCAGAAGAGCCATGTACCAATGGGCTTAGGGCAGGCCTTGGAGGCAGGGTCCCAGACTTCCAGGATAGAGGGTGAGAATGATCCCCAGAGAGACTGGGGGTTACCGCCAGAGAAGGGAGAATGCTAGAGAGGCAGCAGACCGATCAGCTGACCTTTCTCAGTGCCCCCATGGTGCCCCGGGGTGTTGTGAGAGAGGAGCTCCTGAGGGCCTTTGTTGCTGGGGGAAAAGGCAGGGCCAGCTCAGGCAGAGCAGTGGGGTAGACATAGATCCTGCATCCACACGACAGTTTGATGATTTTCGAAGGCTGCCATGAGAGCTGAGCAGAGGGGGCCCTGTGCCTGAGTCCAGGTGTGAGAGGAGAGCTAGGTAGGGCTGGGGCAGGTGAGTTAGAGACTAGCTGAGGTTTCCTGGTCAAGAAACAGACAGAACAAACAGGTACCCAGCAGATGGCAGGGAGCCCAGTTCTAGCACTGATGGCCCTCGGCAGCCAGGAGCTGTCGGTGGAGTGGGGGGAGTTTCTGGGTGGGACAGTCTCCCAACTGGGAGCTACACTACCCAAGAGAGGGCTGTGCTCAGCTGCCTGCTCAGAAGGAGCCTGAATGCCTTCCAGGGCCACACCAGGCCTCCTGCCACGCCCGCTCCCATCACACTGCCCCTCCTCCAGGATCTCTCAAGTCTGGATAAGGGCTAACTAGACTTGGAGCCTCCCTTTGAGATATATGCAATTTCCCTATGCAAGTGGGCAGGGTATGGGAGAGGTGGGTGGAGTTGCTTCCAGATGCCCTCATCTTGGCCCTGGGTAGGCACAGGATAACTCCTGGCCATGCTGGCTCTGGCACTGGCCGTGGGCTCCCTCCCAGTGCAAACGGGGCCCCACCTACATCCCACTTTCCTCTCCAATCAGCACCTGGCCAGGCTCACTCCGCAGGTAGCTGGAGTCTGCACATTTCTTTTATGACCGGCTGGTTCAGACAGTTCAGGTGATCGTCACTGACCCTGGCAAAGCCAGGTTTTGTGTCATTTTCAGTGGAAGCAGTTCATACAGATTCCTGGATACCCCTTATCATTGGATACCAGAGTGCTTACATTTTTTAATGCTAAACCTTGTATTTCTAGAATAAACCCAAATCTGTCATGATGTTAAATATATCACATATATATCTTACATGGTTGAAATGAGATTACTAATATGATTTTTACATCTTTGTTTATAGTTGAGAATGTCCTTTAATTCTTCTTTCTTATCCTATTCATGACTTTTTTTTTAATCCTGGTAATACTAGCCTTTAAAATGAGTTGGGGAGGGTTCCTTTCTTTTTTTTCTGACACTAAGACCCAGAGAGACAGACAGACAGACAGACAGACAGACAGAGTTGGGAGGGCAGGCTGCAACTTGTCTAAGACCACACGAGTTTTATGGTTCAGGTCAGGACCAAGGTTTCCTGATGCTGAGCCCAGAGACCCTTCTAGGCCCCTCACTGCCATTCAGCCATGGAGAGCATAACCAGCTGCCCCTCTGCACTGGGTGACGGGATCAGGGAAGTGCTGAGTAGATGAGTGGGAAACAGATGTACAGAGGGACAGATGGATGGATGGTAGGTGGATGGGTGGTAGCTGGCATATAGATGGATGGTGTTTGGTGTATGAATGGATAGATAGATGGGCTTTCCTTACTCTGAGCTCTGTGGCCCATCATGAAGTATGTGGTTCAGTGCTTATGTCCAGCCTGGAGTCACCATCCTGGGTCCAATCCTGATTCCGTTCTTTAATGGCTGAGAGGTCTTAATACCCTTCAGCTCAGCTTCCCGATCCTGCCCACCAGGCTGTGGCCGGAGTGGATGGGCTCCACAGAGTGGCCAGCCCACGGCCAAAGCAGGCCATCCCGCCCAACAGCAGTCAGGCGGCTCCCTTGCCGGGACTGTGCCAAGGTCCTCAAGCTCAGGTGGGGAACTTTTGCTGTATGTGGTAGGGGAAGGGAGACTTGTTATCTGCCCTCCTGGCTACTGCTGATTCCCATCAGTCAAAGCTGGTGACCCATGGAGGCTTGTGTCTGCGTCACTGTGGAAATGTCATGTGGCCTGGGGTCTGGCCCTTGAAGACAACCCAGAACCTACCTCTTCTCTATCCCCAAGTTGGGGACAGCCCTTCTGCTCCTCCCCTCAGGTTTTCATTTCTTGCTCCTCCCCTGGCCTAACCCTTATGGAGCTTAGTTACACTTTTGAAAACAAAAAGCCGGAAAGAAAGACATTGTCAGGCCAATCCTGTTTCTGCCTTGTGACCTGTGCCCTCCAGCCAAGGGGATATGCAGAGATTACTCCCTGGAACAGGTATAGACAAGTGACCTGGGAATAAATATAAATGGCCCCTCAAGAAGGTACCCCACCTGCTGGCTGGCTTTTCTTATACAGGCTACCACTGTGGCCATCACACCCCAATGTTGCCTTTGGTGACATTACATTAGGAGCTTGAAATCCAGCATAGAAACTGACAAATGCTACAATTTCAAGGCATGTTGAACACTTACCAGCACAGCACTGGGCAGGAGCCATGGATAACAGCAGGGATGGGAGGAGCCGGACAGAAATTCACAGTCAGGATAAAGCCAAGGAGAGTCCCTCTCCTCTGTCAAGTTTATTTTATTAAAATATACAGAACTGAATATTGGTGGGTGCTGAGAACAGGAACTGCCCTCCCGGGCTGTGCCCAAGGGAGATGCTTCTGCCATGCAGACATGCGGCCAGTCCACGTCCCAGTGTGGGAGACCACCCTCTCCTGGCTGGAAGAGAGCCAGCCTGGCCGAGGCCAAGGGGGACAGGGGGACGGTGGTGGCCCTCCCGAGGGCCTGGGCCTGAGAAGCAGAGCTACACCAGCTGGGAGGACTGGACTGGGGGCAGGGGGAGAAGATCCCTGAGCCAGGGAAAGCTGATGCCCTCCTGGAGGAGGGGAGAGGGACCCCCCAGTCAGACTGGAGACGGCGTCAGTGCAACTCCAAGGAGAGGGCCACTTGTGGGTGCCAAGTAGTCCCCAGGGCCAAGCCAGACCAGTGTCCATGGCCTCCGCCATCCGACCCTTCCTTGCAGGTCCTGCTCACCCGGGCCAGGCTGAGCAGAGATGGGGTGGCGGCCGATGGAATGTATGTTTGAGAATGTTCCTTGGAAGGGCCTGTGCTGCCCGAGCAGGCAGGGGCTGTCATCTCTGTCTCCCAGAAGCCCCTGTGAGCCTGCCACCGACCTTAGACCCTTCAGTCCGCACTGCTGTCTCTGGCCTTAGGTGGACATTGGCCACATCCCCAGAGCAGAACCCAGCCAAGCAGAATCCTGGGGTTTGTGCTTTTGAACGTTGGTGAGCTGGGCTGGGGGTAGGTTTTGAGCCCCCACTGCTTTGAGGCACAGACCTGACCCCAGGTTCTTTCCCCGGGCCACCTATATTGGGGATATGGGGACTCAGGCCTCAGCCCACCAGGAGGGCCTCGTCTGGGAAAAGAAGTGTCTTCAGCTCCCCTTGTGGGCTTGACCTGAGCTGCTGGGGCTGCTTGTGCTTTTTGTGTGGAGTTGGGGTGAGCCTGTGTGGAGTGGTGGCAAACACTGCTTCAGGACCCTAACCAGATGGGAGGCTCGGCCAAATTGCTGGGCCAAGGGAGACAGAGGCTGAGGGACAGGGAGACAGAGAAGCCCTTCCTAGGCTCGCTCACCACCCGGGCTCCTGGGCTGCCAGTCCCTGAGCCATGTGACCTCTTCTTGGGACCTATAATGATCTTGGGGTGAACAGTTTAGAGCCTGAAGGGTGGGGCAGCCCCACTGGGCAACCCCCTCTGGGCAAGTGGCAGAGGGCTTCTCCCACCCAGTTGAGTCAGCAGACAGGCCCCTCACATTCTTTACCAGGAAATCCAACCCTGAGCTTAAAGGGCCCCCTTCCTGGGATGGAGGGACAGCAGGGCCCTGCAGTGCCTCATTGCTGGAGCAGAGCTCACCCAAGAGTCCTTTCCAGGAAGCAGTAGATTCTGCCTCCACCACCACCACTTCTTTCCTTGACCCCCAGCTGCCCCTCCAGGGTTCTGCAGTAAGGGCCCTTCTGGGAGTGTGGTCAGTGGGCTGGGAATGGCTGGGGGAATGAGGAGCCCAGAGTCTGGTTGATGGGCGGTAGGAAAGATGGGGGGCAGGAGGGAGAGGTGACTGGGCTCACACAGGAGCGGCCTTGGCGCTAGAGACTGGACCCTCCTCTGAAGGAGTTGAGCACTTTCCTGCTCACATCCAGCAGCCAGGGAATGTACACACTGCTCTCCCATCAGCCCACCCCAGAGGCAGCCTCACCCTGCTGGCCTGGGATATGGCTGGCTGGGGGAGTATGGCTCACGTCACCTGGACCCAGCTCCCAACCAGATGCGATCCCCCCCGATCTCGGTCCCCCTCTGACAGCCCAGAGAAATGGGTGTGTTTCTGTGTCTGGAGCAAACTATTCACTTTCTGCAAATATATTAGAAAAATGTTTCTCATGGAGGCTGGTCCTGGCAGGATTGAGGTGGTGGCAATGGCCACTTGGCAATACCCCATGTGACCTAGATGACATTCTCAAACAGCTGCATGGACCTCATGATGTTCTCGTCCTGTGTGGAGAGGGGATGAGAGGCTGGGTTGGGGCAGTGCCCACTTTTGACCACCTTGAGCAGATTCTCCACAGGGACCTGGAATTCATTCCGCAGGGACTGTGTCCTTGGGCTATGGGGTGCTGGTCAGACACAGCCTGTCTTCAACCCCATGGCCTAAGTGCAGCCCATCTGGGATAGGCTAACGCACTGAAGGACAAACCTCCCTGGCTGCTCACCCAGACGGAGACCGAGGTCACTCTGGGAGCGATGCAAGTGGCAGAGTTCCAGAACTCTGCCCCCCACCTCCCTGCAAGGGTGCTCTGCACAACGAGGGTCAACAAGCTGGGGAGGCTCCAGGAGCCTGTTCCCCAGAGTGACCCTTCTCAAGGGCCACGTGGCCTCATCACCCCACTGTCGGCCCCTTATCTGCCCCCTCTAGTTCATAGCACACAAAGGAGGTACAGGGTGCCCAAGTGGGCTGTGGCTGGCAGGAGTGGGTAGGGAGCAGATGGGTTCAGATGAAAGAGTAGAAGTGGAGCCTGGAGGTGGGGAGTGGCTTGAGGACTGGCAGGGGTAATCTCAACTCCCGAGGACACCTACCTTCTGACAGGTCTCCAGAAACTCATCAATGGTCACTACTCCGTCCTGATTCCGGTCCATTTTCTGCAACCCAAGCCACACCCTTGGTGAGTCTGTGTCTCACCAGGTACTTTTGCTGCCCCAGGCCTGAGGATGAGGACCGTTGGGCCTCCTCCACCCCAACCTGTCCCCTCTGTCCCCTCCACTGCATCCCAGCCACATACAGTGCCCTTCTGGGCCCCTCCCACCCCCAGCTGCTTCTGACAGCCTCCTGGATGACACTTCCAAGAATGCACCCGGATAGGCAACCAGGGCAGATGGAGTAACTGAAGCACAAGAGGGCCACATGCCCCATGGACACAGAGAGAAGTCACCCCGACCCCATTCCTCTTGCAGTTTCCCTGGAGGAGCTGGGGGAGCTTTGGGAAGGCACCAGAACACTGGCCAAGATGTCAGCTGCCTTGTAATCCATGCGCCTCAGCCTGCCCTGAGCCAAGGTTCAGCCCATCGAGGAGTGGGGATGGCATTTTCATTTGCGCCTCTGGTCCTGACAACCAGCAGAGTGGGGGATGCCCATTTAACCTCCTTGTGGGAGGGGGCGCTCAGAGAGGGGAGCCGCTTGCCCTGGGTGCCCTGAGCAGGGGCCTCTTCCTCTTCCCGCTGCCTTTTCCTACTTATCCAGGCAGAGCGCTCACCTGGAAGAACCTCTCCACATGCTCCAGAGGTGCGTCCTCCCGCACGAGGGGATAGGTGTGCCGGCCCATCATGTCATAGATGGACTTCACGATGGCCAGCATCTCCTGGAGTGGGCAGAGGGGCTGGCCTGAGTCCAGCTGCAAGAGTTGGGGGAGGGTGCAAGGGCCCGAGGGGAGGGGCTGCATCCATGAGAGGAGAGCCTTTCCAGGGCAGGTATGAGAGAGAAGGGGCATCCATCAGCTCTGCCCAGTGACAGCTTCTGACTCTCCCCAAGAAGTTGGACATAGATTTTTGGCTCCAACATTTGAAACTGTAGCAACTAGTTCATATACAAAAGAATGTTTGAACCAAAAGAATCCACTGTGGACCTGTATGGTGAAGGCCCCCCATATCTAAAGGACCACACTGCCCCTTGATAGGTGGGACCCAAAGCCAGCCCCACTCTAGGCTTCTCCACCTGTGCCTCCTGAGGCCCTCCTGTAAGAGGGGATGATCCTAGGGCACTTGTTAGACTGGATCAAGAGGTGTGGTGTGGGGCACACAGCCTCAGGCTCCCTGCACTCAGGGGTCCAGGCCAGAGAGCCTCCCACCTGGTCTCTGTGTGGGGAGGGGAGGCCAGATGGCCGTGCCCCAGCCACCCCATACCTCTTTGGTGATGTAGCCATCCTTGTTAATGTCATAGAGGTTAAAGGCCCACTTGAGCTTCTCCTGGACTGTTCCTCGCAGGAGGACGGAAAGGCCAACCACAAAGTCCTGGGAGGAAAGAAGGGTGAGGAGTGACAGCCAGACCCCAGGTTCTACTTCCAGTTCACTCTGTGGCTTCTACTGAATTCACAGTTAGAGGAGGGTCCATTACAGAGCACACTGGTGGTGTCCATCAGGTCGACAGGGTATGCACACGGCTGTGTGAGGATGTGTGTACATGTGTGTGCATGTGTGAGTGTGTGTGCATGCGTGAGTGTGTGTGTGGCGGGGATGACATGGCGGCTGTTACCGATCTTCACAAGTAAAGGCATTCAAAATGTATGGTGTCCCAGACCGCAATGCACCGTTGTGATGGAGGGGCCCTGGGGGCACTCTCTTGTAAAGGGGGTCCCAACTTGTAGTTTACCAGTATCTGCATGTCATGGTGCTTGAAAACTTCCAGCTTCAAAAGCTAAGCTAACAGTGCTCAATTCTGGGTCAGGACAAACCTCTGAGTGTGACAGATAACTGATTAGTAATGTGACAAGAAAGAGAAGTTCCAACAGCTTCCACGTGGAAAAGCCAACTGTTGTGTTAGAGCAGCCGGTGGGGCACAAGTCTTTCCCTCCACTCCTGCAAGCCTGCAGGTCCAGCCTCCCTGCCCCATGGGGCCCTCGCAGGGAATTCAGAAAGGCGGGTGCAGAGAAGGCCTGTCCCAGAAAGGCAGACGGTGGCAGACTGTGGAGGGACAGGGCCATACACCACGGGGCTTAGTCCTCACTCAAATTTTATACTTTCTGGATCTGAGGAAGCCTGTATCACAAAAGGGAAACAGAGAAAAGCAACTGGGAAGAAACAAAAATTATTACAGGAAAAAGAAAACAAAAACAGATTTGGAAATTGGAGATCTGACATCCCTAAAATAAGAATAGGATGCTATAAAAAAAGAATCATTGAGAACAAGAGAGAGCTCTTGGGAATTAAAAATAAGAATGCAAAACAACAGACTTAGAAGAAGGGTTGGAGAAGCGAGTGGAATCTTCCATGACGTAGGGGGAAGGCAGAGCTGGAAACAGGAGAGGAATGACGAGAAAGAGAGGCCCCCTCCGCAGGCACCAGGAGGAACGGAGGACACGGGAAAGCAAGCCAAGAAGTGAGGGAGAATTCCCACACCTGCAAACAGCTCGCCGTGTCGCCTATAGGCATATATGCTGATGCCATTTCAGAAAACTAGCAGCAAAGAGAGGATGCTACAGGCTTCCAGAGAGAACAACAAAACCAAAGAGAGAAACAGAACCGAGTCCCGTGCACAGGGTCAGGGATCAGCAGGCTCTGCCTTTGACAGCAACACTGGGGCAGGAAGCCAGTGGCACGGCCACCATTCCGAAAGAGCACAGCTTCCCACGGCCGCTCTGGCCCCACGCAGCACGTCAAGCAAGAGTGAGAACAGAATGAAGACTCTCCCAGACATCCAAATGCTCAAAGTTACCTCCCACATACTCTTTCTTTCCTAGGAAGCTGCTGGAAGATGTGCCCCTGAAAAGAGAGAGTAAAGCAAGAAAGAAGAAGGTGACGGGATCCAAGAACCAGGAGACCCCAATGCAGAAGAGAGGGGAAGAGATCCCCAGGTGGTGCCCAGTCCCAGTGGACGAGGGAGCCCGGAGGCCGGGGAGCTGTCCTCGCGGAGGTGCCCAATCAGGTGACCGGAGAAGGGCCTGGGGTGTCATCAGTGCCGAGGTCGCAGATACCAGGCAGGTGAGCACTCAGGACGGTTGTCGAAGGCAGGCCCACTAAGCACAGGCGCAGGGGAGGAGAGCACCGCCATAGTCTACCGCAAGGCTTCCTGGCTCGCACGCCCACGGTCAGGGTAAACTGTGGGCCTTGTCCAGTCGGAATCCTGTACTTCTGTTGGAAGCTGGGTTTGAGAAGGTGTGTGCCTGTGGGGCCCAAGTCCTCCCCACCAGGGCAGATGCCCCTGGGCAGTGGCTAAGCCTGAACAGGCAGGAGGGAGTAGGGCGTGCTACCGGGAGACGTGGAGACAAAGAGTGGCAACCGGCTACAACAGGAGAAGGCTGCCTCCTCAGGTGTGCGATGTTAACGGAGGGTGTTAACTGCTGTTTTCCAAGGTACACCCCACAACCTAGGGGACACTTGAAGTCGCACGTGTGTTTAAGTGAAGAAAATGAAAGAATGCTGGTATGGAGCAGAAACCACGTGACAGCTCTTTGAGGCCCGAGTTGGGGGTGAGGTCATCACTGAAGCTTGTTTGTGATTTACTGAGTGACGAAGACTCACAGCATCTCTGAGTTTGTGTCACTCCCTCTTCTCTGGGTCTGACAGGCTTCCCAGTGGGAGGAAAAGGTATGGAGTGCCACATCAGACCCCCTTCTTGTGGGGGCCATGGGAGGGCACTACTGTCCTCCCCTCTTGTCTTCACACACCTGGGTCTGAAGTGGGGAAGCCCTTGTGGTCAACCACAGCCAAGAAATGTCCCTCATACAGTGTCCCTAAGTGTATATGAAGTACAGTAGTGACAGCACCAGGAGAGAGGTGGCTGGGAATGTGTCCTGTGAGGCCACTGGCCCATCCTCAATAACACACAGGTGACCCCAAGTCCAGCAGCTTGCTAGTTCTAAACTGCCAGCCCCGCACACCACTGCTGCATGTGGGACCGTCACTAGTTGTATGTGACTGCTTGCTCTTAAATCCAAGGTGTGTGAAGCCTCTCACGTTCACAGCCCTGTTCTGTGGCTGTCCCCGAGGCAGAGCCCAGGGAGGGTGAGGGGTTCCCACAAGTGACGTAGTGATGCAGAGAAGCTAGTTTCCAAGCACTCCAGAGTGCCCACGGCGGGCGCCAGGCAGAGCACAGAGCAGGAGTTCAGCCTGGGGGTGGGACCAGAGGGTGTGACTACAGGTCACAGGCCTTCTCTCTGGCTGCTCACGGCACACCCCGTGTGGTTGATGCGCCAGAAGAGGGCTACTACATGGGGAGGTCAGGCAGAGGCAGCCACAGTCTTCTTGAGACACACACACCAGTCCTAACCCTTCAAAAGAGCAGCAGCTCTGGCACGATGAACGAGGCGCATTAGCAAGGCCCTGGATTGCATCTGTGTGCAGCACTGCCTGTGCCCGGGGGGCAGGGGACGACAGCCCCAGGAGGACCGGAGCAGGAGGCGGCGTGGAGGGAGAACGTAGGACCACGGCTCCATGTGGCAATGGTAAGGTCTGCTGGTTTTGCCAGTGTATTTTCTGATAGTCTTTCTGGTGAGGGCAGGGAAGTTACAATATTTTCCCATATCAGTAAATTTTAATTTATATGGATCTTGTCTCTCAAGAATACACAGAAAAATTGGGGTCACTATAAATACTGTAAACTGACCTGAGTTTCCGTTTTCAGAGCATGAAAGAGTTTCCGTCTGAGGCCACAAAGGGGCCGAGCGTCACCCAACCTGTCAGGACCCGTCCTGGCCTGGGAGCAGCCAGGATGGTGCCCTGCTGGTTGGAAGGTCCTGGGGAGGTACCTGCCCTCATCCCTTCATGAAAAAGCCTTCCTAGAGCGTACGCCAAAATCAAGAGCAAGGTCCTCATGGTAAACAAACACCATGTGAAACCACAGGATTAACTTCACTTGAGGAGAAGCACACGGAAGGCCCAGGATGACACCAGGGGGAACAACCTTCTGAGAAGGTTCCAGGCAGAGGGGCTTCAGCACCAGCACCCTCAGCTCAGCCACTAACAGCATCCCCACCAAAGACCCACCCCCTGCCACCTTAAAGGGACCACAAGACCCCTCCCTTGGAGACTGAGTGAGAGAGATGACCACAGAGGGTAACCTAGACCTTCCCAACACCCACTTGGACACACTGGGGCCCTGCTGAGCAGTTTGATCCTCTGATCTCCAAACAAGAGTAACCACCCACAATGCCCTGGTGGTCCATCATACTAGAGTCCTTCCTGCACTTCACTCCCAGATGTCGCAGGTGCCTCGTGACGGATCCACAGGAACTGGTCACAGAGGAGGGCCCAGGGGAACAATGAGTTTTCCCATTTACTCCTCTGTACGGACTGGAGTTTTACTGTGTGCAGGTGACACTGAGAATAAAGAAGATGAAAACACTGCATGTTCACACACGCACACAAATGCTTAGAGTGTGGCCAGAGAGGGTGGGTCCTGTGGTCAGCCGGTCGGGGTGCCAGCTCACCACAGGGCGGGCTGGCCCACGAAGGGGAATGCAGCAGCGTTAGGACGAGTTATGAGTTGCTATCATCCCTCCAGCTGATCCAGGGGCTTTCTGGGCAGCCGGCTGGCCCTGTGGTTTTCCTGCCACTGCCCTTGGGCTGAGTGGTTATTGATCACACCTGGTTCTCAGCATGGTTTTCCTCCCCAAAGAGGTTTCAGTTTTTCACCTGCAGCTATTTTTAGGGGCCTGGGCTCCACAGAAAAGCCTCCTTCAAATGATCCTGTGTCCCAGCCTGGGTGGGGCCTATGGCCACCCACACAGAGCCCAGTGAGGCCCTAGTGGGGGATCTGCAGAGGGACACCAGACTCCCTTAGTGTGTGGCTGGGGTGGCAGGAGCCTGCTCAGGTCAGGCGCTGTCTGTTTTCTGGCAAAGGGGTGAATTCTGGGGCTGTGAGCACAGATCTCTGAGTGCAGTCCTGCCTCCTTTTCGGATGCAAATTCACCCTGAGTCACTGCCACCTCAGGTGCCTCAGTAGCTCCCTGGGTTCGGTGGGGCTGAATTGGGAGACAAGTCTGGGACTAGGGTGGTCAGACAGCATAACCAAATTCCACTGACTTCATAGTTAAGTCCAGGGCCAGTCAAGTACAGTCCACCCATTCCCCAGGGTACACCCTGGAGCATGTACCCCAGGGTCATGCCTGACCCTCTAGACAACACAAGGGTGTGGCACCAGGGCAGAGGGACACCTTGCAAGCTGCAGGGGAAGTGGGAGGGCACAACAGAGACCTACCTCAAAGCAGATGGCCCCGTTCCCGTCAGCATCGAAGGCATTGAAGAGGAAGTGCGCATAGGTGGTAGCATCTGGGGGAGCAAGGGCACTGGTCGGGGTGTCTTGGGGCCTCCTGGCAGTCAAGTCCCCACCCCAGGCAGCTGTACTGGGGGTCCACCTGTGTCCTGAGCTTGAGTCCCCCTTCCAATGGGATAGAGGCAGCACCAGGCCTCAAGAAAAGTGGTGGGGGGAGTACAAAGGTGGAGGTGAGGGTCCCCTCCCCATAAAGGGACACCCACCCTCTGCAGAACTGCCACAGGAACAAAGTGGGGTCTTCAGGAGGAGCGGGGGGCAGGGCATGGGGGCTGGCCTTGGACTCACCTCCCTGAGGGAAGAACTGTGCGTAAATGAGTTTGAAGGTGTCTTCATCCACCAGGCCCGAGGGACACTCCTGCAGCAGGAAGCCACACCCTCAGCAGCCTTAGCCACCCCAGCCTCTTGCTCCAGCCCCGCGCTCTGAGGGATGCCTGCTGTCCAGGGCACTGCTGGGCTCCACTGAGCCCCCAGGAAAGCCTGGTGGTTGGGAGCAGTGACGCAGGAGGGGTAGGTGGGGGCCCTCAGGCCAACCTGGCCCCTCCATGCACCCCTCCCCTGTGCCAGCACACAGGCACACAGAGGAGCACAGGGACTTCAGAACTCTGATTCTGGGGCTTGGCCCACACACTCCTAGACAAAATACAAAATCTAGACACAATACAAAATTGAGCCTCCCACAAAATACGAGCCTCATCAAGGCCACGGGATGTTTGCTATGCCACGAAAGTTTTTAGAAGGTCTGCCTGGGCCAGAATCCCCCTTTCTGGAGCCAGAGGCAAAAGGGCTGGGTGTGTCAGGGGCTCTCCTGAGGAATGGGTATCACTCACGTTCTTGAAGCCCCTATAAAGGGACTGCAGCTCCTTCTTGGTGAACTTGGTCTGTGCCTGCAGCTGCTCCAGCCCCTCTGGCTGGTGGCGCACCATGGACAGCTCCAGCTCACTGTCGCTGCTATCTGGAGGGGGACACAGACCCAGAAGAGTGGACATATAGCCCCCCTTCTCCATCTCACCACAGGGTGGGTGCCTGGCCATGGACTGATGTCAGGGGCAGAGGGACTCTCCTTGCATGACTAATGTGTACAGCCACACAGGCTGCACACTGCACAAATGGAGGGGCTCTCGTGGAGCAGCATGCTCAGGCCACCCTGCCTCCCTTCTCCTCATACAGTGAGCCCGCCCCTCTCATCTCACCTGGAGCATGCCCACCCTGTCAGCTACACAGTGGGAAAGAGGCTGGGAGCTGGCCCTGTCCTTGAGAAACACTGAACAAGGGGAGGTAGAACAGATAAAGACAGCAAGACAGGCTCAAGGGACACTCGACCTTCAAGACCCAATTCATGGCCATCTCCTCCAGGCAGTCCTCCCTGACTTCGGCCAGGAATGGGGAGGTGACCCCTCTTGGCCCATTCAGCCTAACACACTGCTGCTTGACTGCATTTGGTGAGGGGTGTTACTTACATTTGGACAGGAGGTCAGACTGCAAGGGCCCGCTGGGCAGGGACCAACCCTTTTCTTTAAAAACAAGACATCCAAATGTTAACCAACTACAGCTTTCTCTGGGGTGGAGGGAGTTGCCTTTCAGGTGATCTTTATTTTTTTATTTATCCTTTTTTTATCTTTTCCTAATTTTGTTTTGGTGTGGCATGGATCACTTTTATAATACAAACTTTAGCTATATGCAGAGAAGCACTGAGTGCCTAACCTGCAGAGCAGCCCAGTCACATAATTATAGACCTTCCCACCACACTGTCACCACCCCCACTTCCCCAGGCACCCCACAAAGCATTGAGTCCATGGTGACCTGTAGCCCCTTTGCACTGCCCACCCTGTGCCTGTGGAGCCCAGGACAGTGCCGAGCACAGAGCACTGCTAACCTGAGCCCACGGACCCTTTTGCTGGGCCTGCTCCATGCCTGGCCTCTCCCAGAAGCACTGCTCACTCTCACTAACCCAAGAGCAGCCTGCAAACTGCCCAGCAAGTGGGCTCTACTGCCTTGGTCATACACACTCCCAGTTGCCAAGGTAGGTACTTCATAGCTTCCTCTCTTTAAACTGCCAGTACCTCATTCCCCATCTTGTACCTCAGGTTGCTTTCTACATCACCAAGAACATAGAAGCCACAGAAAACTTCCCCAAGTTCCTGCCACCATACCTACCCATCTACTGTATCTATTCCTGGCCTGTTCTTTTCCTCCTTCTCTGAAGATGAACTGTTCCTGCTCCTGGCTAACTCTTCCACTTGCACAATGGGTACTGTCCCCTTTCATCGACTTGAGAACGAGGATCCAGAAATTCTCCCCACTCTTTCCTCTCTCCTCACCATCTTTCTTTCCTGCCTTTAGGATTATCTCATCACCATATGGACAACTGGCAATCTTCAGTCAGTTTAGTATAGGCAAACATTGCAAGCCAGCAATTCCACTCTGGATTCTAACATCCCAAATAAAATCTTACCCAGCTAAGGGGACCTGTAGATGGATGCTCATGGCAACAGTATTTTTTATGGGGATCTGAGGGCATCTCAGGGGCCCATCAAAGGCAGGATGGAGAAGCACAACATGGGAGATGTGCACCAGGAAGAATTGTGCAGTGAATTAGAGGTACACATCAATACAGAGAGCCAAGGAACTCAGTGAACTCCAAGAAAGAAAAATAAAAAGACAAACACATGTGAGAACAGCATGGTCAAACTGATGAAAACCAAAGATAAAGAGGCAGTCTTAGAAGAGCTAGTGGGGAGAGAGAGACACTGTAAGAGAAGAGCAGTAAGAAAAACAGCTAACTTCTCACAATAAATTATGTAGACCAAGAGACAATGGAACAACACTTCAAATTGGTAAAGGAAAAAACTCTGTTAACCTAGAAGTTTATATCCAATGTTAATATCCTTCAAAAAAAGAGGATGAAATGAAGGCACTTTCAGGTAAATGAGTGCTAGAGAATTTGTTGCCAGCAGAATCACCCTACAAGAAATGCTGAAGGAAGCACTTCAGGGTGAAGAGAAATGATATCTAGCAAATGAAAAATCAAGGTCAGAAGGAAAAGAAGAGTTTTGAATTGAATGCATTTGAAAAGATAACATCAAAATTTGTGGGATGCAGATAAATTACTTAGAGAGATATTTAAAGCATTAAAAGCCTATTTTAGAAAAGAGAAAAGATTTTAAATAAGCTTCTGCTTCAAGAAAATAGAAAAAAAAGAGGAAAATAAACCCAAGGCAAGCAGAAAGAAGGAAATAGGAAGTGGTAAGAGCAGAAACAATGAAATTGAAAATGAAAAATAGAGGCAACATTAGTAAAATCAAAAGATGGTCCTTTGAAAACATCAATAAAATTGATAAAATGCTAGCAAGAATGAAAAAGGCAAGAAGAGAGAGAAGGCACAAATTACCAATGTCAGAAATAAACAGGGGGAATAAGTATAGACTCTCCAGACATTAAAAAGATAAAAAAGGAACTACCAGGAGGAAGTCTCTGCACACAAATTCAATAATTGATAAAATAGACCAATTCCTCAAAACCACAAACTACACAAATTCACCCGAGATGAAAGAGATAACCTGAATAGTCCTAACGAATACTGAACACAAAGGCAAAAATTCTCAACCAAACATTCACAAACAAATCCACTGATGTCTAAAAAGAAGAGTGTACCACAAATGGAGTTTTCCAGGAATGCAAGGTTGGTTCAATATTTGAGAATAAATGAACATCATCCCCCATACCAGCAGTCTAAAGAAAAACATGACTGTACCAACGATGAAGAAAAGGATTTGAAAAAATTCAAAGGATTTGACAAATTCATAATACACAGAGCTCAGTAAATAAGAAATGCAAGGGAACTTCCTCAGCTTGATAAAAGACACCTACAGAAAACCTACAGTTAACATCATATTTAATAGTTAAAGACTGAATATCTTCCTCGTAAGATTAAGAACAGGCAAGAATATCTGTTCTCCCCTCTCCTATTCAACATCATTTTAAAAGTCCTAGCCAATGCATAAAGGGCTTCAAGGGGAAGGGAGGAAGAAAAGAAAAAAGAAAGGGAGAGAGCAAGGAAAAGTATACCTATCAGATTAGAAAGAAAAAAAGCTATCATTATTTGCAGATGACATAATTACCTATGTAGATAATCCCAAAGAATATAAAAAAAACCCTCTAATAAGTGAGTTTAGCAAGGTTACAGTATACAAAGTTAACAAAATCAGTCACATTTCTATAGACTGGCAATATACAACTGGAAAAAAATGTAAAAATAATAGCATTTACAATTGCTTGCCCCACAAATGAAATACTGAGGCATAAATCTAACAAAACGTGCACATAATCTGAACGTTGAACACTACAAAATGCTGATGAAAGTAACCATGAGAGAATGAAATAAGTGAAGAGACATACCATGTTTGTACAATGAGAGACCCAACGTCATAATGATGTCAATGACCTCTAAAGTTATCTACAGATTTAACAAACTTCCAATAAAAATCCCAGGAAGATTTTTTTGTAGATGTAGACACAATAATTCTAAAATTTACATGGAACTGCAAAGCAAACAATAGCTAAAACAGCTTTGAAAAAGAATCAAGTGGGATAAATCAGTCTATCTGATTTTAAGACTTATTACCATATTTTGCCATGTATAATGCACATTTTTGCCATGCATAATTGCCCAAATTTTTGAGGGAAAAATAAGGATACACATTATACTCAGGTAGTACTAATTCCATATCTATATAAATGTTTTTAGTCCTTTTATTTATATTTACATATTAAAAGTGTAACTCTAGAAAGCAATAACGATATCCATCTGCAAAATAATACCCTAGAATATTTATATTTATATTCTAAATATAAATAAGTTTCTAATTATAAATAAGTAAAAATTGAATTAAAAATTTAAGACAAAAGATTTTTTTCCTGAAAGTTTGAGCCAAAAACGTGGGTGCCCATTATATGTGGCAAAATATGGTATACGGTTACAATAACCGAGACTGGTGTTGGAGGAGAGAAACACGTGCGGAAGAACACGACCAAGCAGATCACCCAGAAACAGAGCCACACAAATGCCACCAGCTGGTTTTTGACAAAGGCGTAAAAGCAATTCAGTGGAGAAAGGATAGTTTTTTCAACAGATGGTGCTGGAAAATTGGACATCCATTACAAGAAAAATGAACTTTGACTAAATGAAGCACAGATTTAAATGTAAGACATACAACTATAAAATTTCTGGAAAAAATGTAGAAGAAAATCTTCATGGCCTGGGTTTAGGCAGAGTTCTTACACAAGGCATCAACAGCACAATCATCAAAGGAAAAAAAATGATAATTGTACTTTTTAATGAAAAAGTAAAACTTTTGCTCTGTAAGAGATCTGTTGAGTAAAAGATAAACTACAGGCTGGGAGAAAATATTTGCAAATCACATCTCTGACAAAGGATATCTAGAATTTATAATCAACTCTCAGAATTCGGCAGCAAGAAAACACACACATGTTAATAAATGGGCAAAGGACTTGATCAAATACCTCACCCGAGAGGATATACAGATGGCAAAGGAGTACACAAAAAGGTGTTTAACACCATTTACAATGAAGAGAAATTCAAATTAAAACCAAATGAAATACGACCGCACACCTGTTAGAATCACTTAACTCTCAGTAACAAACGTTGACGACTTCAAGCATGTTGGGGATGCGGAGGAACGGAGTATTTGCTGACACTCTGGAAATCAGTGCGGCATTTTCTTATAAACACACACTTACTCTCTGGTCCAGAAATCCCACTCCTGGTTATTTACCCAAATGAAACAGAACCTATTATACTGACACAAAAACTTATGTAAACATTTAGAGCAACTTAAGTCACAATCGCCAAAAGCTGGAGATAACCCAAACGTCGTTTGACTGGTGAATGGATGACCAAACCGTGCCACAACCGCACAGTGGACTACTCACTCGGCAATGAACATGGACAAACTCCTGAGAGCCACAGCGACAGGGACGGATCTCAAATGCACTGGTAAGTTAAAGAATCAGACTCAAGGGGCTATGTAACATAAGACACCAACTATACATTTTGGAAAATATAAAATTAAAGAAATCATGGAGAAGGAAATGTATCAGGGCCTGGGGACAGGAATGGGCAGACTACAAGGTGAGGGAAGTTTTTGTGGTGATGGAGTTGTTCTGTACCTTGATGGTGGTAGTGGTTACATGATATGCATCTGTCAAAATTCACAGAACTGGGCGACACCGGACCCGCGCATGCACAGAGGAAAGGCCACATGAGGACATGGCGAGAAGGCGCCAGCTGCAAGCCAGGCACAGAGGCCTCGGGAGGAAACGAACCTGCTGGCATCCTGACCGCAGATTTATGAGAAAATAAACTTGTGTTGTTTCAAAAAACACCCCAAAAAACATAGGACTGGGCACCAAAAAAAGGCAAATGGCACTGTGTGTAAAAAATCAAAATTAAATAAAGTTAGAACAATAGCTATAGGGGAGGAGGAAATGGAGGAATCAAAGGGAAAAGGAAAGATAAAACGAGAGAGAGCTTTTAAATAAGGCGAGACTGACACTGTCCGAGAACGAAAGAGTGTGAGTAACCTAACCCTCTGCCTCAAAGTCCAAAAAGATAAAATAAACCAAAAACTACAAACACATGCACACGCACACACACATATGACACCATTTCTTCCATTACAAAAATAAAACCGGAAAACAAAACTTCCTTGGTCCTACTTTCCCCTCAAGCTATTGTGTTTCTCTCTCCTGTAACTCACTGTCTTCACTTCCTCTCCTATTCTCTCTGGAACTCACTCCTCTGGGGCATTTGCCCACTGCTCCACACAATCTACTGTTAAAAGTATCACCAGTGATTTCCATATTGCTAATGCAGCGATGGACACAGTTGTCTTGATTCCTAAGTATATATGGGCAACGCGAGAATAAAAATTATACTGTTGACATGGATGAACATTATACACTTCATGCTACGTGAAGTAAGTCGGACAGAGAAGAACACATACTGTATGATCTCACTTACATGTGGAATCTAAAAAAAAGACACACTCACAGAAACAGAGTAGAATGGTGTCTGCCAGCGGCTGGAGGTGGGGAGATGCGGAGATGCAGGTCAAAGGTGCGAACCTCCAGGTGTGAGGTGAGTCGGTCTGGGGTCTAACGTTCAGCAGGGTGGCGACAGCTAACAGTGCTGTGTTACACACTCGCAAGTGGATGAGAGAGTAGATCGTAAATGTTCTCACCACCAGCACAACAAAAAATAGTATTGACGTGAGGTGACGGATACATTAACTAGTTTTGTTGTGGTCATCGTTTCACATTATATACATGTATCAAATCATCACATTGTGCACCTTAAATTCACACAATGTTATGTGTCAATTATATCTCAATAAAGCTGGAAAAACAAAAAATGATATGCTCATTTCACTTTTGAATGTAGATGAAACCAAATATTAGCTAATTGAATCTAACCATATTTTTTTAAAGACTTTATTTACTTATTTTTAGAGAGAGGGGAAGGGAGGGCGAAAAAGGAGAGGAAACATTGGTGTGAGAGGAAAGCAGCGATCAGTCAGTTGCCACCCCTAAGCACCTGGACTGGGGGCTGAACCCACAACCGGGGCATGTGCCCTGACCAGGAACCTTTCACTTTGCGGGCCGATGCCCAACCAACTGAGCCGTACCTGGCCAGGGCTCTAACAGTATTTTTAAAAAGTAAAAGTACACCACGATCAAGAAGACTTTATCTGTAAGAGAAAATAAGGAGGGAAAATCACTGAAAATCCTAATGCAAAAGGCATTGGTAAACATCTGCATCTATTTATAATTAAAACAAACAGCAACTCTCAGCAAACTAGGAAATCAAGGGAACTGCCTCACCTCAACGCAGCTCACATTTGCAAATCACATATTTACAGAAAGTTTTAGATTTCATGGCAAAGGCAAAGACACTCTCTCTTCAAGATCTGGCCACAGTCCCAAGGTTGGCCTCAATCACCACTAGCGCATGTCCTGCCGATGCTCTACGAAACTTCAAAAAAGAAATACATGATGCGATAGTTGGGAATAAAGGATAAAGTTAACACTATTTGTAGATAATAAAGTCCCCAGGGACCAAAAGAATCAATCTACATGAGAGTTTGGTAAGGTTGACAGAAAGAAGATTAATTTGTGAAAACCAATAGCAATTTTCTACCCTAGTAATAACCACCTAGAAAATAGAATAAAAGATAATGTAATATCTTTTAATATCATCAATAATATCATAATTGATCAATGAACTTATTATGATCATAAGTTCATAATATCAATAAAAACTAAAAAGTATCTCAGCATTAACCAAAACTGAAGGGACCTCTATATAGACAGGTAATCTGAATAAATGAGACATTCCAGTTTAGATAGGACCATATAATATTATAAAGATGTCATTTTCCCCCAAAGTAATCTGTAAATTCAGCACACTCTCAATCAAAAATCCAGTTGGACTTTTTGAGGACCTTGATAAACTTACTCTCAAATGTAGAATGAGGAGTGAAAATTCCGTTAAAATCTAGAAAAGAGAAGTAAAGAGGGAGCTTTCTGTACTGGACAGTAACACATACTGCACAGTCGCTGCAATAACGGTTGTGTGGTTGGTACAGGAGCAGACAAACCAAGCAGACTGGGGAGCTCAAAAGAAGAAAGAGGTGTGGAGGGGCTTCACAGAAGACCGAGGAAAGGCCAGACTGTTAGTTGATGGAGTTAAGGAAGCTGGCTCACCACATATGGAAAATGAATCTGGAACCCTTTATACCATGTGCAAAAGTGGCTTTCTGGTGAACTAAGACCCAAATATGAAAGGTGAGCTGCAGAGTTAAAATAAAAAGTATCTTGCCCTGGCTGGTGTGGTTCAGTGGATTGAGTGTCGACCTGTGAACCAAAGGGTTGCTGGTTCAAATCCCAGTCAGGGCACACGCCTGGGTTGCAGTGGTGTGTGTGATGGGGGGTCATTTGGGCTGGGTCATTTCTGCCAGAAGTGACAGGAGCTAACACTTACTACGGGCTCCCTCTGTGCTGCGCACTGCTTTCTGAGCTTTGTGCGTGTTCACACATTTCGTCCCCACAGTCTTGTGGGGGGGCTCTTCCCACTTTAGATTTGGTCCCAGCAGCTGCCTCCCCTTTGGGCTCCCAACACCTGAGCTGTAGGAGGCTGGCACACTCCCCCGTGGCCTTGAAGAGTTGGAGACACACCCAGGACAGTGTGCCAAAGCTCAGAAAGGTCCTGACTCTGCCACTCTGTGGCTGGGGAACCTCAGGCAAGTCAGTTATTCTCCCTGAGCCTCAGTCTCATCTATAAAACAGCCTAAAATGAGGACAAAATTCTGATGTACACAAAGTACCTGGCCTTGACAGAGCGCCCACTAGATGCTGGCTACTGTCATTGTCGTCGGCACCCCCGACTGAGAAACTCTGCCCAGGGGGTAAGGAGTCCTGGTGGACTTTTGTGTACTTGCTAAGTGTAAGAGCACCCAGGATTCTCAGAGAATCGCCAGTCCCAATAAAGGTAGGAGGGGGTGCTGGGGTGGGGAGGAGAGCAAGAGAAAGGAGTAGGAGGAGGAACAGTGGCCCCTTGGGCCTGCCCCGAGCCAAGAGTCAGCCATGGACCTTCCAGGCTCCCAAGCCACCTCTGCAAGGCCAGCCCCCCATGGGCACTGTGTGAAGAAGGCAGCTACAGAGGGTTGGGGCTGCCTGCTGGAAGAACAGGGGTGGTGGGCCAAGCCGTGCACATCTCTGCAACGGGCACTTCCCATTCTCCCCTTCCCTCCTCTGTTCTCTTCACCCACCTAAAATCAGGCCTCACGAATGAGCCTCCAGACATTACCAAATGTCCACTGAGGAGCCAACTGCTCTCGGCCGAGAGCTACTAGTCTACAACTTAGGGAACCTGGACTGAGATAAGAAGCAGCCAGAGCCAAGCCCTGGGCCACAGGTGTCGACACAAAGGTCTGGGGTTAGGGCTGTGTCGTTCTCGGGAACAAGGCTGGTCAGCCCAGGCGTGCCCCACCCCTAGGAGTTTCTTAGAGCTGCGTTCCACTGTTAACTTTTGTAAAGTCCCATAGTTCACCCCACCCCTTTGAAGTGGGTAGGGGGAACCAGTCTATTATTACCCTCATTCTACCAGTGAGGAAATTAAGATACACCTAAGTCACCCAGTAAGCTGGTGACCACACCAGGCTGGAACACCCCCTGACACAGTGGCCAGAGACAGAGACTGACAGGGGACCAGGGCAGAGAAGAGGGCCTTTCGACTCCTGCATCTATTTCTAGAAAGCTGCATCCCTACAACCCAGATCCATTAGTGCCTAACAATCCCCAGAGGCCTCATAACTCTGGTCTCTTTCAGAGGAGAACTACGGAGGCTCAGAGAGGACAAGAGGCACACCCCACTGTGCATACATAGGCTTGGAGGGGACCTGGACACCAGCTTCCTTCCCTCCATGCCAGCTCACATCTAGGCTGGGGTCCAAGGGCTGGTGGTCCTGACAGCCCATCTGACAGTCCCTTAGGCAGTCCCTGGAATGGACCCTTCTAGGCACTGACCAGGTGCCACTATACATCAACAGGGAATGCCTGGAACTTATAACCCCGTCCCTGTGACACAGGCAGGGAGGCCTGCCTGAGTGAGGGATGTTTGCAGCAGTGAATCGCTTCTGTTAGTACAATTCATTGCTGTATTACTAGTTATTGGTGATGGCAATGGTTCACAAAGCTTGTGCATTTATCACACGCCAAGAACAGTTCTGGGGTCATGAAAGCCCCCCTGGGCAGTTACAAGTCTGCCACAGCTCCACAGGCAGGAATTCCTATTGGCCCTACTTCACGGAGGATCAAACCCGGGCTCAGAAAGGTTAAGGGAGTTTTACAGCCATTTATGTGTGGGTGACAGGCTCCCAGTTCAGACAGACCTGGCTGACTCTCGGATGCTGCGCGCTAACACAACACCAAGACCCCAGAACTTCAGGAGGCACAAGTGGGCAAATATACCAGAAAAGAGAAACTCATTTCAGTCTAAGGTGGCTGTTTCAGTGGGTTGAACAGAACCCCTGCAGTCCTGTGCATACTCTTCACCTGGTGAAGACATCCCTTCTCCTTAAGAATCACACAGACCAATTTCAGACTGGCCCAGGCCTGTGAGCATGATGCCCAGTGACACATCCCTGACCACCCTAAGGCCCTCCATCTGTCAAAGCAACCCTTCGTGAGCACAGCTGGCTTGGCTGGCCCAGTGCAGGGAGGTGGGACCCCACGCACACCCCTGTCATAGGTAGGGATAGGGTAGGGAATATGGGCTATGCTAGTTCCCAGCAAGAAGCAGTGTTCCACAGCAGCGTGGGATGCTCAGCCCCCAGTCTGATCCCAATTGCCTGCATTTTCCACTAAGTTCCGTGTCATGGATTACCCCTGCCAGGGCCAGCAGCCAGCCAAGTGCAGACCTGGCTTGGACAAGTTTCCTCTCCAGGTGCAAAGTTTAAGGTGCCACCTCTCAGAACTACCTTGAGCAAGTTCCTTCTACCTGGACCTCCTGAACTCACCTAGAAAAGGTGTGATGGAGCAGGATGGCTTCTGAGGGCCACGTGGCCATGAATTTCAGGTAAAGAGTGGGCTCTGGGCTCTGAAGGCAGAATGGAGGTCAAGCATGGCTTCCTGGCCCTGTGCCCCTTCCTGCCCTCACAGCCCTTCACAGGGGCTGGAGCGAATCCCTATGTGCAAGGAGATGCAGGCAGTTCAGAGGCAGCGCCAGGTTCTTCCTCCCTCACCTCCCCAGGTCTCTGAATTTCAGTCCCAGGAGCTGGACCCTGGCAAGTTTAGCAGAGTGCTGAGGCAGGAGGATGCCCATCTTTCCCTTAGAGGACAGCAGGGGAGCACGGGTGACATGAAAAGGACCAGCTAGCCCTTTCCTTGCAGTCCAGGGATATAGGGCTGCAACAGCCCCTCTGGAACTGCGGGAGCACAGGTTACAGCCCTGGTGAGTCAAGGTCTCCTTTACAATGGGTGTGCCCTGAAGGGGCTCCTCCTCCCAACCGGTCGAGTTTAGAGACTCACCGAAGATTGGGAAGCAGCTCCAAGGGCGCCTGCCAGGGGTCTCGGGGAGGCGGCAGTGTCTGATTTAAGAGTAGGTCTGTCTCCACAGTTAATATTTTATTGGGACAGAAATGTGGCGCCTGAGGATTTGATTACTAATCCCGTGGACCTGAACCTTGCCTGGGGAGGGGGAAATGGGTGTTGGATGGGGGCGAAAGTGATGGCCCCAAACACACCGCAGAAGCTTTGTATTAACTCGTCGCCCGGCACCCTTAGTAGAGGGTCTTCCAGACGTCTTCACCCCGCAATACCTCCTCTGCCCGGCGGTCTAAGCGGCTCGGACCCGCGGGCCTGACAAGACCAGGGATACGGCTCAAGGTGCCACCTGGCATCTCGCTGACACTCAACTTAAGCACAGCGGCTCCGTCCCCTAAGAGGCTACTTGGGCTCGAGCCCTCTCTGACCCCTTACTTCCAGGCCCAGCCCTCCGGAGCCGGGAGGCAACCTGGGTGGCGGAGCTAAGCGTACCGGGCCAGAGCGCGTGTGGCTCCCTCCCCACATAACGCTGGCCCAGGCTGAGGGCAGCGGGAGCGGGGACCACAAGTTACCTTCCATGGATATGGGTTCCAGGATGCCGAACTGCTTGAGCACGGCGATGAACAGCAGCACCACCACAGCCATGGCGCACAGTTCCATGCCCTGGATGCCCATGGCGGCCCGCGCGCTGCCTCCGAGGCGCCGGGCCGGTGCAGCCCGCCTGCGGCTCACATGCCCCCGGCAGGCGGGGCTGCCGGTGTCTGCCGGGCCAGGGCCCCGCGCAGGGCGGCGGCGGCGGCTAGCTCGGCCCGGCCGGGAGGTGGGACCCGGCGTGTCGCGGTGGCCGATCCCGAGCGCAACTTTCCGAGTCAGTTGGCAAACTTTGAGGCACCGCGGCGGCGCGGGCCAGAGGCGCCTCCATGCCCCGCAAGGGTGCCGCGCCTCTCGCGCCGTCTCCAGCACCGCGGGCGAAGGTGAGCAGGGGTCCCAAGTACTCCTGGACGCCCAGCCTTCATCTCATCTCCCCTTGAGCTCATTGGCCTAGGCGTGGCGACCACCCCGGAGGCGTCCTCTAAGGCCACCTCCCCCCCGCCCCCCGCTAGTGCCCGGGAAGGGCGGGGTGGGGGAGGCGGCCCCGCCTCGTGCCGTTCAGCCCGGGATGGACCTGGCGCACAGCCATCGCTTCCCCGCCAGCCCCGAGAGGCCGCTGGGTGGATGGTTTCACCGAATCCGTGCTGGGAGGGGACGGGAAGGAAGAGAGCACGGCATCGCTCCCTGCGGAATCGGGGCTTCCCTCTCCTGGCTGACAGTGCGGAACCTGGCCGCCGCCCCTCCCACCCCGCCGCCTGCGCAGAGTTGGCCTTCGAAGGATCCGGGAAGCCCTCTGGCCCTGGGTGTTTTCCATAATCCAGCCCTTCGCCGGGTATTGAAGTTGGCCCTGGTCTCCAAAATTGGTCAGTTCTGGATACCAGGGTGCGCTCGAGACTTTAAGAGGGCGTGCAGACTCTGGTAGTAGAGTCCGTGAAGCTGAGTTCAAGTTCTGCGTGATGTTAGGGAGTCACGGACTTGCAGCCTCCTCCTCCTGGAAGGCCTGGTGCCTGCCTTTCTGGCCTTGGGAAACAGCTAAGTGGATGTCAACCGCTCCGCGCGAGCAGGGCAAGGGAGTGCTTATTAGTCTGTGGGTCGCCTTTTTCCTGCCCAGGGCATTGGGGGAGGGGGGGGGGCTCTGAAAGCAAGGAGAAACGAAGGGGAGAGGAGGGGCGTGGCAGGGCGAAGACCCGGATCCTCTGAGTGTCCAAACTCTGGGACTCCAGGGTGGGGGTAGGGGGCGCTGGAGCCGCTACTCTCTGCTTCCACCAGTGGGCGCTGCACACTAGCTTGGATTTAGGGGGCGGCACGGGCGCGCTGCGGCGGACAAGTTCGGTCCTCCCAGTGCCTTAGTGGACGGAAACCCAGCCCCGGTCCACGTCCTTGAGCGTGAACCCTGTTTGTACCTGGGGCTTGAACAATAGCAACTCTCATCCGTGGAACCTCTGCTACTCCTTCCTTCGTTCTTTCTTTCCTTCCTTCATTCATTAATTCAACAAGTCCAGAGCAGGTACTTGTGTCCCAATACATAGTTCGCATTCCAGGTTGGGTGTGAAACCGCATCTGCGCACTGAAGGCCCTTGGAACTGGCAGACCGGAGCCAAGTCTTTTTGGTTACTTGTCATCCTCGAGGGCTCCCCTCGTGGGCATGTCTCTTCCCCAATTGTACATACGCGTGAGGAAAGCGGACCCTAGAGAGCACAGGTGCAACCAGGCCTGCTGGGTTCCAGAGCTGATGCTGCCCCAGGGCACCACACTGCTTCCGTGGAAACTGAAGGGGAGGAAGCCACCCGAGCCCTTTCTTTGGGCTTACACAGTTCAACCTCACTATTCAACACTGGTTAAAAGTCTGATTTGTTGGAGATATTCGAAACGCACAGCTTTCAATTCCATTTTAGTGGGATGCAAAGAAGTCTCCACTAACCAAAGGCAGAGAGGCCAAGATGGCAGAGGTCAGGCTCTGCTGGACTGGGCAAGTTACTAAAGTGGTGAAAGTCTGTAGAAGTTAAAGAGCCTCCATCGGGTTGACCAGGGCCTCTCGTGGCCCTTTAGGGTGTGTTCTGGAGCTGGGAATGTCCAGGGTGCCAGATGTGAGAGAGATGGGAGGACAGAGAAGCAAACAAGCAAAGGAAGCCATCTTGGGGTCCTCCTGAGTCCTTCTGACTCCTGCTCTCCTGCCTCAGTTTCTCCTGGTGCTCCTGCACATCTTCCTCATGAAAGCTTCTGTGACTGTCCATAAACACTGAGCTATAAACAAGGCATCGATCCCCGGGCTCTGCAGCGTAAAATATTAACGATGCCTAAGTAGATAGCAGGGCTTAGAGCAGAATGCTCAGCATCAGCAGCTGGGCTATGGGCCTAATGGATGGAAAGCTGACTCCCTGCTCACTCACTAGCTTGGGGTCTGCCAGCTCTGGGGCCAGCCTAGGTCCACTGAGGCTGAGCCGATGGCCTCGATACACCTGCTCTTCTCTGGACCGGAGAGGGAAGAAGGCAAACAAACCCCCAAGCTTCATACCTTTACCCCACATTCAGCCCAGCCACCACTAGCTCCCCTGCCAAGGGCCATTTGCCCTGACCTGAATTCACCCCTCCCCAACATGTGGCAAAGTGTGTGCTGGTGTTGACAGTGCTCCCTGCCAGTTCTTTGCCTTCGAGAGGGGGTGGGCTAAGGGGAGGGGCACAGAGAAATCTCTGCAGTTCAGGGTGCTGAGGGCTGCCACAGACGTAGGGAAAGATGAGGGGCCCTGTGGAGGGAACAGCCAGCTGCTTCTCAGGTGATTGAGAAGGCTGGGGGCAAGCCCTCACTTGAAGATCTCAGGATGTCTGGGAGGTCCAGGGAGGCCTCCTAACCTGTCCCGAACTAATTTAGAAAGTTCTTGGAGACCCAGCTGCTTTGAGGAAGGGTGGGACACACTCCACACCTAGGCTTGTACCCCACACCCGAGGTCACAGTCCTCCTTTCCTCTGCCACATCGATGATGCCACTGCAGCTCTGTCTCGGGGAAGCCACACCAGATTACACCAGCCCTGCATTAACCCCCTCCTCCTCTGAGCCCTCGCAGCCTCTGCGTGGCCATGCCGTGCTCCACTGAGTTTCGGCTGTCTGCCCACACATCTTCCATGTCACCCGTGCTCCTCGAGTCTAACCACAGCTGCACTGTCAGCTCCTGGAGGCTAGAACCTGGCAGTCTGACTAACGCCCAGTGCGTGCCCCCTGCCTACTGGTCCTGGCCACCTAGCTGTCCAAGGACTTTTTGACTCTTAAGGGAGGGATTGGACCAGGCCTGTATTGCTCCAGGGACATTCCCGGAAAACAGCTCAGTAAGTTGTTCCCAGAGTGAAGGCCTCCCTTTTTTTCTAGTGCATTCTACTGGGCAGAGAAAACATTATTCCATTTATTTATCCTTCTCACAGTCCACAAGAAACAGGCAAGAACGCCCCAAAGACATGCCTCCTGAGTTCCTACCAATGGACATCCCAAGGCTGCTCAAGTGCAGGGCATCTGAAGCTGAATTCTGACTTTCTCCCAAATCAAACCCCCCTCAATCTGCCCTCCCGGAAGATCCCTGTCTCACATGTGTGGCCAAATCCTGGCTTTTGGCCTAGAACTCGCCTGACCCCACTCCAGCCCCGTGTGTCACCAAGCCCTGGCTCGGCGCCTCTTTCTCATCCATCTCCGCCCCACTGCCACCAGCCTGGCCATGCCGTCATCCCTCTCTCCCAGACTGCCTCTCCCACCTCTGCTCTGTCCTCCTCCCATCTCGTCCGTTCAGCAGCCACCCTGGTCATCCCAAGGGGAATGTCAGACCCTGTCTTTCCCTGTGTAAAAAATCTCCAGTGTCTCTCCAACTCAACACTTCCTGTGCCTGCCTGCTCAGCATGCCTCTCCTCGATTTGGTACAAGCAACTTAATTTCCTTTTAGAACCCCTGCCAGCCTCAGGCCAGTGATCTTCAACGTTTGGGGATATAACTGCCCACTTAGCATTAATTCTTCTTTTCCCACTCCACACCCCTCCTCCACTGCCCTGGTGACTGGCTCAGGGCTGGGCCCCAGAAGGGAACTAGGACAATGAGAGACTTCCATGAGACTGGCCCTGGGACAAGGGAGAGAGAGGTTATCTCTTTCACTGTGGTAGCTAACTGGCCTCCCTGCCACCTCAAGACAGAGCCTGAGAATGTAGTCCCCTCACTGGAAAGCAGAGCAAACAGTGGAGAGAGAGAGAGCTTTGTGCCTGGATCCAGCAGTGCCTGATGACACATCTAAACCTGTATTTTTCAGTTTTATGAGCCAATAAATCCCCCCTATTGTTGCTCAAGCCAATGTGAGCTGGGTTGCTGTCCCTTGCATTTTCCATTACTCGCAAAGCAAGGAATCAAATCCTTACAAAGACCCACATGAGCAGCTGACATCTACCATGTACTTACTAAGCATGAGGCATTTCAGCACAACTCATCTACTTCATTTCTCACAGCTCCAGAGAAGGTAGAGACTTGGTAAGAGGAAGAAATTGAAGTACAGAGTGGTTAACTATTTGCTTATGACCAAACAGCTGTTAAACCACAGAGTCAGAATTTGAATCCAAAACATCGAGTTTCAGAGCCTATGATTTTAATTCAATGACACCCTACCCTTCTAGACCCATGCAGTTGGGTCCCTCCTACTCTCCCTTGTTCACAAGAACCCAACCACGTGTGTAGCCACCTGAGTGGGCCCAGGACTCTCACTCCCAGATCTCGGTGCACACTCTTCCCTGAACCTGCTCTTCCTCCTCCTCCTCACCTCCTCCTCCTCCACCTCTTCACCCAGCTAATTAATGCCTGTGTGTCCTTTGGGTCTCAGCTGATGCTACTTCCACATAGGTGTCGCCCCTGACCTCTTCCCTCTTGTTACTGTCTACCGTGGCCCCAGCCCTTTCCCTCTCGGCAGTTTCACAATGTGAACTTAGATGTTTGTGTGCTAATTTATTTGTTTCTGTTCTTCCACTAGATTGTAAGCTTCCCAAAGGTATGCATATTACCTGCCTTGTATAAATATTTACAAAATAATTAATGGGAATGTCTGATGATTCCTTTTCCCCAATTATTCCAGCAGAGGCTGTCCTGGTGTCACCAGCAAGACCACGGGTGCTGTCCAGGAGAACCAGGGCCGAGTCCCTAATTCCAACCCTAACCTCTCCAAGCCTTCTTTTCCTCCTTGTAAAATGGCATCACTTGGTGAAATTGAGCTACCTGTCAAACAGTGAGCCATACAATTCGGACAAGCTGATGAAAGAAAACATCCAAGATATATCTGAGGGACCTTTTTCTTTCCTAGGACACTGTCATGTACGGGTGTTAATGTCTGGAACTAGGCACCTCTCGTCATCATGAGGGGAGCAGGCTGTGAGTAAGGTCGATGCTGGCGGTGTAGATACAAGAACCTAGGTCCTTAATGATCCTGCCGTGCCTGAGTAGACGGCCCCGGAGCCACCCTACTGCTGGAGTTCCTGGGACATGATACGTTTCCCATGGTTGAAGCTAAAGGAATGGAGCTTCTTCTGCTATTCGTGCTGTAAACCTCCCACATTTCATCCGACATTGGGCCAGAGCAGACAATGTGTGGATGGGTTCTGTGTGGCCATGAGATAATGAAAACTAGACTCCCTTGTCGCTTCCCCAGCGGTTGTGGTTCTGGAAGGTAAATTAGGAATTCCAAGTTAAGGAAAAACTAAGAGTACTTCTCATGAGTAGACACATTCCTTGAGAAATACTAAAGAGAAGCATCTCCTGTGTCAGAGGCAACTTCTAGAAATAAGTCTTCCACTATCACAGAAATCATGAGCCAGAATCAAGGCCAGTGGTCTCTGGAAGATAAGCAACTTCATGCCCTTGCATTGAACCATTTTCGTTCCCAGGGTTCTCATGGTCTGGAAGACTTGGTGGCCTTGGAAGGACTGAGCTAGTGGCCCTGTGGGCACGTGTTCAGGTGTCACTGTGGTAGTAGACCCCTCACTGCCTACTTATGGGAGCACTGTCTGTGGATTTCCCAGTCCCCTGTTAGATTCCCCCTAGGTCAGGAGGAAATGGTCACTCTTCTCGCCTCCACTCCACACAGGGCATGTGTAAACCCCCATCTGTTGTTCCAGGGGTTTACGAGAGTCTAGGAATATTGAACAGGTGATGCAAAGGGGACACTTAAGGGCCCCTCATCCTCAGGGCCCCTCATTCTTCTCCCTGCTTTCCTGTGATGCCATATTCCCAATCCCTCTCTCGTGTGGAACACTCTTCATCTCTTCCCAGGCCTCCTCTTACGTTCACTCAGCTCCAGTCCAGGGGAACCAACCGGCCCCAGAACGACAGGACCCGCTAAGGCTAGCTATAGCTCTTCCCAGCAACTTTACTTCAGACCCTTAGAGTTTGCACAATGCCCACCATGTTGGTTCGTGAGTTCCTTGGGGTAAATTTGTGTTTCCTGGCAGAGCTTGGCTCTCCCACCTCTCTGTGTTTCCAAGAGGACTGGGTAATGATGAGTCGGGAGAGCCAGGGCTGTGTGACCTAAGCTACGTTTCTTTTCGCTTCCTTCAGCCTCAGTGTCCTCATCTCAAAAATGGAGGAGACATGCCTTCACCCCTGGCCTGCCCCCTCCTGGGGGTGGTGTGAGAATCCTCTGTATGCTGGGGGCTCCAAGCACATGTTAACTGGTGTGGTGTTGTTTTACGCCTGGCTGAACCCAGGCGGGGGCCTGTGCACGAACACGTAGGAAATATCGTTGGCTACTCAGAGTTGCTGGTTCTCCTGGCAGTTACCCCAGTTTCCCAGGGCCATCAATCCTCATGTTTTATGACACTGATGCTAAGTGCTCACAAGTCCCTTTCTTGTTGCTGATCTGTGAAGTTGTCTTTGTTTGAACTCGAGCTGAGGGCCCCAGGGCATCTTGGGGAATTTCCATCCTGGATGGTTGGTGCCAATATCTCAGCCTCTGTGGTGGCCTCAGGCAGCTCATGGGGGTGTGTTTATTACAGATGCCCTGCGTCAGCTAGATGCAGGCGAGTGACTTGGTAATCAGAGCTTTGGGATCTGAGATAGAAAACAGAGGGGGAGAAGCAGAGTCCTGGCTTGGGAGCTGGAAGTCCTGGATCTGAGTCCCATCTTTGTTGCTCATAGGCTGGGGGTCTCAGCCAGCCCACACTTCTCCCTGAGCTCAGTGAAGCAAGGGAACTGGCTAATAACAGTAATAATAGCAGCTTCATTTACTGAGTGTTTACTACATGCCAGCCACTCTCTTAAGCACTCACATGCATAATATCATTTAATCTTTACAGCACTCCTATTAACATCCCCATTCACAGCTGAGAAGAGCAGAGGGTAGAGGACTTGCCCCACCTACCACTTTCCAGAAGCACTGGGACTCTGGTCTGAGGTCCTCGGAAACACCCAGCACCCCCATTCTCAGAGGGCTAGATTTCCCCCGGGCGGGTACTTGTGAGGCCGTCACGGAGGAGGGGTGGGCCCAGAGGAGGAAACATGTTTTTGAATCTCCCTTCAGTCTGGAGAGATGTAAGATTCAGAGTTAGAAGAGGCCTAGGGTCATTCATGCATTTACTCAGTTGACATGTATTCTACTGTCTGCTCAGTGCCTGGCAGACATGGCACTAATATGGCAGACGTGGCACTGGCCTCAAGAAGCTTGCCTTCTGGAGAGAGAGACAGACAGTGGAAGGGCTGTGACAGGGCATAACGAGACTGTGAAAGGAGAAACATGGCAGAGGGGCTCCCATTCCAGACTCAAGGCCCAGAGAAAGCCTGGGCGTTTCCAAGCCCTGTGACCAGGCTATGTAGCTCTAGGACAGCAAAGAGTGACATGGTGTGAGCCCGGGGTGGGGGGGGTAAGGGGGAGGGTAGGGGGTAATGCGAGCAGGAAAATGGACCTTAGAGAGCTGAGAGGGAGGGTAGGGGACAGAGCCAGGCAGGGCCAGGAGGTCACGCTGAGAGTTCAGACTTTGAGAGCAGTGAGCTTTTGTTTTGTTTTGTTTTCCTGTCTTTTCTCTGACGGCAGCATGTCCACGTTGGGCAAGGAGAGGCTGCAGTGATTTCCTGCCACCTGCCATTTCACAGATGATGCAAGTGAGACCAGCCAGGGGCTGTAAAGTCACACAGTGGCACAGTGGGGACAAGAGCCCAACCTCTCAATTCCTTGGCCAAGACTCGTTTCTCGGCCCACTCCTTACCCAACTTGAACATCTGAAGCCTGGCAATGGCTTGAAGGGCAGGAGAGGCACCCACAGACCCACCGCCTAGCCCAGCAGCAGGAACGTCAGGCCTCTGGCTGCCCCGTGCTGCACCGAAGAGTCCAAGGGCACGAGGACTGCTACGCAGCACTACCCAGGACTTCCCTGAAGTGAGCGTCCTTGTCTCTTCTCATTACTCGCACGCTTGCTGAAAGAACAGGCTCCGCAGTCCCCATTTCTAAGTCATGTATGAAAAGTTGAGTTCGTATAGCTGTCCATCACAGCCTGAAGCAGCAAGTGCACAGAGACCTAGTGACAGAACCCACACAAGAAGGATGTTCGTGTTCGCATACTCTCTCACATGCTGTGGAGCAGTTTCATGTCTACTGTTTCCTTGGGTCCTCGAAACCTGGAAGATAGCCAGGGATGTAATTATGATTCCCATTGAACAGACGAGAACAAGACCCAGAGGGGCAAAAAGTCTTCCCAAACATCACAAAAAGCAAAAAAGGCAGAGACGAGTTGAGGACCCAGATCTGACTGATTGCAAAGCCAGCAGACTCTTACCAACCACCTTGTCTTCAAAGCGTGCAGAGTGTGCGAATTCGCTGAACCTCATCTGACCATCACCTGTCAAAGGTATTTGACCACGGAGTCCCTTTTCACATAATACATATTAACATCCCTCAGCTCATGCTTGGTGAAACATTGTTCTACCATGTGATTTTTAGGGACTGGCCAGTTGTCTTAGTTACTGTGACCCCAGCTTGGAGTCAAGCAGAGCAGGGAGCGGACCTTCCTCCTGGCCATGGGGCCCTGGAAAAGTCCCATTCACTTCTCCCTGGTTTCTCATGTGTCAAGCATGGCTTCCTTACTGCGTTGCTGGAAAGACTGAATGAAATGACACATTTTTCCTGTTAATGACTGTTTCCTATGCTCTGTTCTCTCAACACCTGCTTCCTGCAACTGCTTTTAGGTCAAAGTTGAAACTCTCCTTCACGGCTCTTAATTGATTTTTATACTTTCATCTCTTTGTTTTTTCATTTAGGTAACTTGCTGGATATTCTAGGCTAGAGTCATGTTCATTAGTTTATTTTTTAGGGTGATTGTTCTGCTATTCAAACCATCAATGAAATTTTCTACATTTCAGCAATTATGCCCTCACTTCCAAGGCTGTTGATTCTTTGTATGCATATAACGTCCTCTTGATCTCCACCTGATCTCTGAGAGTGTTAGTTACATGTATTCTAGTCTATGCTTTTTCTTTTGTTTGCCTTAGTAACTCTGTTGATTTTCTGTTACTCCTTCATTTCATTGAGCTTAATGTCACTCTTCAGTGTTGTCTCCTCAAGTGCTGGGTGGCTCCCGAGCATGTGTTCATGTCTGCATGTAAAGTGCATGGGGCTCTGCCCTCCTGGAGAAGATGAGGCGGGTGTGATGGGTGGCGTGTGGGGTGTCCATGGCTCTCCTTCTGAGAGGACAAGGTGCCCTGTGCATCTTGGACACAGCCAGTCACCCAGGTGGCCTCTCAGCTCCACATGCCCATGTTAGCTCTGGTCTGCAGTGGGCACCTTCATGCACAACAGGCAGTGGGGTAGCCCGCCTCTCACCCGTGGCTCCTACTTGTGCGTCCCTCCTGCTCCCTGTCCCACTCATTCCCAAGTCTAAAATCCTTGAACTCATGCACCTCTGCACCACAGTTTTCTCCTTGTGAGATCATGCCTGCTGTCTTTTGGGGGTTCATCAAGATTTATGGCACACTCAGGGCACCCCTTCTTCATTCTTTTCTGGCTTTTTTCCCTGTCATCCATGGGAGAGCCAGAAGTGAATCTGCACGGCATGGCCTTGGCCCAATATCCTAACACATGCGGTCTCCTAACACACGCATTCTCCTAACATATGAAGTCTCAGAACAAATGCAGTCTCCTCACACATGAAATCCCTTAACACATGCCATCTCCCAACATATGCCATCTCCTAACACACGCAGTCTCCTCATACATGTAATTTCCACACACAAGTAATCTCACACATTTAATCTCCTCACACATGCAGGCTCTTGACACATGCCATCTCATATCACATGCAGTCTCCTAACACATTTAGTCTCCTAACACATGTAATCTTCTCACACATCTAATCTCCTAATACATGCAATCTCTTCACATAGGTAATCGCCTCATACATGTAATCTCCCCACACATGCAGCCTCACACATGCAGCCTCCTCACACATGAAATTTCACACATGCCATCTCCTAACACATGCTGTCTCCTAACACATGCAGTCTCCTCACACATGTAATCTCACACATGCCATCTCCTAACACATGACATCTCCTAACACACACAGTCTCCTAACACATGCAGTCTCCTAATAAACATAATCTCTTACACATGTCAAGTACCAGCCAGAGTTCAATCTCGATAGCCCCCTCCTCCCTCAGAAAGTTTGCACTAAAACTTGTGAAGGAGACGCTTGCCAAGCCTGGGTGAGCACTGGACCTTCCTGGTGTCCTGTCCACACTCCCCCTCTCTCCACCTGACTGCTAAGGTGCTGTTTTAAGGCCCCTGGATTGAACTTGCTCAGGCAGAGAGATTTGTCATGCCTTAAACCAAACCACAGGAAGACGAGGGGACAGAAATGACTAGAAGCATGAGCTCAAACCATGTGTCTCTTCTCATACTGCCATATTTCATATCAGCCTTGTTCTCCCCGAATGGCTTCTTTCATTGGCTTGACACTTAGCTACTAGAAGCCACCAATGAAGCCTGTGTGTCATAGCCTCTCTGTTCCAGACATGCAGCCACTCACTGTCAAAAGATCTGGGAAGGGTCTCACTGGCTGGGCTGAGCCAGGGACCCACCTCTAGGTCAACATGGATATGAAATCCTGGGAGCCCTCATCCAAGTGATGGTTAGAAATAGGATGAGGGTCATTTTCTGGAACATGGACAAGTGCCCTTCTGAATAGAGTAAACAATGGAAATCTTCTGCAGATGTCAGGAGCCAAGCTCAGGCTGTGGGTGCAAGAGCCAGAGACCTTTAAACATTGTTGTGCATGCCTGGCTCAGCCCTGGACCACTTCTGTCCAGTCTGTTTGGCTTTAAATCCTGTCTATGTGCTAATGACTCCCAATTTTATCTCTCCAGTCCAGCCTCTGTCATGTCCCAACTGCTAACCGCCTGCTTCATACTCTGCTGGGATGTCATCTGATGTGTCCAACCCAACCTGCCATAGCTGAGCCCCCTCTTCCCCTTCTGGGACTGCTCCTCCGCACTGTCCACTGTGGTGAAGAACCGCTCGGACCTCTAGGTGCTCAGGACAAAACCCTGACGTGTCGCTATCCTCTACTTCTCCCTTTCTCCACACCCTATGTTCCATCCCTAGCAAACCCCTTCAGCTCCACTTTCAAAATGCCCCCGAGCCCTCCTGCTTCTCACTCCCTGCCCCAGCCTCTGGTGACCTCAAGAGCCCACTACCTTCCTGGCTCCTGAGGTTTACTCTCCACCAGCAGCCACAGGAAGGTCGACTCAGGCAGTAGGCTGACCCTGGCCGTGCTTCATTCAAACTGCTGGGTTCTGCCCCGAGCTGCTGAAGGCCTCACAGTGGTCCCCCAGCTTCTCCCATGCCATGACCTCTGTAGTGTCTCCACATGGGCCACCTCCCTGCCCCCTAGACATGCCTACTTGCCTACCTCTGCCTGGAAAGCATTCCCTTTGCCTCTTCCCTACTCCACTCGGGTCTTTATTTAAATGTCACATTCCCTCCAAACCCTTCCCTGAGTGTCCTCCCCCTCTTCCCTCCATATGTAATTTCTGCAGCCCTTTCTAATATATATATATTTTTTTCTAATATGTACCTTACTTACCCAACTCATTTTATAGCTGGCATACTCTAGAGGGGTTTTCATCTGTCCAGGGCCCAGGGCAGCACCTGGCTGTCAAAATCTACTACGTGTTCAGTAAATGTACCACTGGATGCTCTCAGCCTGGCCTGGGGCCGGAGAGAAGTTCCAGAAATTTCCATGGGACCAGTGACTGCCTGGCAATCTCGCAAAGATTGGGGGCCATAGCCCCAGACCCCTGGCCCAGTGGTCCCTTTGCAGAGATGAGCCATCACACACTGGTTCCCTCCTTGCTGCTTGGTGCCCACTTCCATCAGCCTGGCCTGTGTGGCCCTGAGGACTTCACTGGACATGCTCCACCTGGGGGCTCAGGTCACTCTTCCCTACACCCTGGTCACTCTGAGTGGGCCCCGAGGATGAAGGGAAGTGGGCCTCACAATAGTGCTATTGGTAATCTCTGTCTGGGCAGTCCTCCAGACCACCCCCATGCGAAGATGGTCTGCAGAGGGTGCCAGGGAACACCAGCAGCCAAGAGGCCCAGGACAGAAGACCTCAGGGTGCCCCCACGTCCTCACCTTTCCCTCTCCATTTTTCAGCACTTCAGGGCTCTCTGGGGAGCAGCAGCCAGACCTCCCTGCCCTGCTTTCTCTCCCCTCAGCCCTGCAACTCAGTCACTCCCAGCCCTACTCCTCCTCTTCCTCCTGCTGCTGGGAAACACCAGAACCTCCTGCTGCTGTGGAAAACATCAGAACCCTCCAGGCCAAACCCAGAAGTGGTCGCAAGTGGTCAGGGAGGCCTGGGTCCGAGGCAGAAAGGTGTGAGGGCCGCTGGCAGGGAGGACGAGAGGAGGAGCAGAGAGGGATGAAGGCCCTGAGCTGGCATTTTCAGATTGGCTTTGGAGACAATTAGGAGCTAAATTATTTAAGCCGTGTGAGAGCAGAGGCTGTTTTTAAGAAAGCATGAGTAAGCAGGGCCTGCCCAGCAGCGCACAGGATCAAACAGATCAATTGCCATAATGGCCACGAATACTTCCTCAGCCTATGTGAGTGTGAGCACCAATGTGCAATAACAGGGGTCTGTGCCCAATAGACCCCTGTCATGCTGCCCAGAGGGGTGCACGCCTTCAGCCCCCTGCACGCCCCCCCCACTGGCTGCCAGGCTGCACTGTAGATGACCAAAGATGAGGGCCCCTGTGACATGGGCTTTCTGAGGGAACAGGCTCTGTGATCAGATCCCACGGGGCCCTCCCAGCTTGGTCACCTGGGATGGCTGCTCAACCTCCCTGGACCTCAGGACTCATTTATGAAATGAGCTGGTGACGTCCACCTCAGTGCACAGAGCATGCCCAGGTGGCACTCAGCAAATTCAGGTCCTGTTGGCCTGGGCCCAGGGGGTGGGAAATGAGGCCCACCTGCGGCGGGTGCCTGGAGCTCTGGTCTTAACTCAGCTTGCTTAGGTAGAATACAGAACCAGCTTAAGCCTTAGATAAGGGTGCTCTCAATAGTAGCCCCGTCACTATGAGATGGCCGGTGTGAAGCTTAGCCTTGAGCCAGGAGCCAGAGCATTTCCTGTGCTTATTGGGTGCTGGGCACGCCTGGGCTAAGTGCTTCATCTTATTTCACCCTCACAGCAGCCCAGAGAGGAGAGTTCTTCTATCATCACTCCCCATTTCAATGGCAAGGAAACAGCTCAGAGAGGTGAAATGACTTGCCCAAGGTCACAGAGCTGGTAAGTGGCCGAGCCAGGACTGCAGGTCAGGCTCCTCTCACCCTTTCTAGGAACCCCTGGGTTACATTTAGAACCCCTCACCTAACCTCTGCCTTCTCCTCTCCCTCTGTGGCACCCCCTCTTCCATTAAGAGGTGCTCAGTGGCCACCCCCAGCAGCTGACATGCCTAAGGACATGTCTAAGAATTGGCAAAGGCCACAGCCAAAAGGGCACCAGCTCGTTTTCTGGTCTGTCAGGGCATGTTCCACCCAACAGCCCCTCCACCTTGCAATCCTGGTTCTCAGGGGTCTGCACAGGCCAGGCTGTCCCAGGCCTCAGTCCGCTGATCTCTAAATACCCCCTGATCGTGGATGAGGATGTTGCTGCAAGAACAACACCTGGTCCTGCCCCCACCCCCACTCAGCAGGCGGTCTCAAAGGCCACATCTGTTGCAGAGGATGAGCAGATGGGAGGCATCTGCACACACATGCACACACATGCAGGTGCACACAGACAGCGAGCCAGCGGAGGGCAGCATCTGGCCTCCCCACAGACTCCCCTTAACCACTTTCCACATGAGATCTGTGCTTGGAAATAGTTCGGCTGTCCACACCAGTGTGAGACAGCTGTGGGGAGCAAAGGAAAGAGCACTGTCCTAGGGGTCCCCAGATCTGTGCCTTGCACAGTTCCTATTCTCTTTCTAGCCCTTTGTTTCCCCATTTGTGCTATGAGAATTCAGCAGGTCCAAGAGGAAAGTCACAGGGCTGGGGGAGGGGTAGCCTCCATTGTATTTGATCCCAGGCTTGGGGAAGATGAGAGAATTGATGAGTGGGCGAGGGTAAACTGCACTCAGACCCTTGCCTCTGCTCCTATCCCCTCAGAGGGTGCAGAGCACAGGGATCCCCAGGTTTGTCCAGTGCAGGCTGGCAGCAGGTCCCAAATATCCCCAGCTCAGGCCCGGCTTCAGCCTCCTGACCACAGCATGTTCCCTGGTGTGTTGGGCGAAGGGGTCAGCAAGGGCCCAGCAAGGTGAGGAGGGTGGAGTGGAAGACCCCCCTGGCTCCTCTTCCCTTCCAGCTGGGTTCATGCCCCGGCCTGTGCCAGGCTCAAGAGGCACTTCATAGATGTGTGTTGGGTAGACGGAAGGACAAACTATTTGCTCCCTAAGTCTCAGGTGCTCCTAGAACCACCCACCATGCAGGATCTGCATAAGGACTGGCTGAGGGTAGAGCTGTGGTCTCAGCACCACTGGACATGGAACTCACTCTGCCCACTCCGGTCCCTCTCTGGAATGGCCCTTCACTCTAGCCCAGCAGGTGCTCAGAATGAACTGGCCGTAAGTGAAATAATGACCCTGCTTCCAGACGAACCTGGGTGTGTGTGGGTGTATATGCACATTTCCTTGAAGACCAGACAGGAGGCATGCCTGTCACCTCAGAGCCATTGAACTGGGATGCCTAAATGCAATGGGGATGATGAGACCCTGAGTGCAGGGCCGAGTGCTGGCACTCAGTGGCCAAAGCCAAGGTGGGTGTGGTTGGTGTGATGCGCAGGCAGCAGAGGGTCTGACTCTTGGAGTCCCTAGAACTGTACCAACTGGGCAGTCTCCTGAAGTGCTGCTGGTTCTACATGAGGAAAAGCTCCAGGGCGAGTGAGCAGAGCCAGCTGGGATCGCCAGAAGAGAGAGCAGCCTTTGTCAGATGCCAATTGATGGAATGGCGTTTGACCCATAGGAACGGGGCTTGTGGTGATACCTCAGGGCAAGTGCTCTGAGGCGGTGACATTTGAATTCGGCCCGAAGGGGAAGAAAGAGCAGCTTAAAGAGCACCCCAAAGAGGCTCTGAACAGAGAGGACCTTGCGCTAACCTGCTGAGGAGGAACAGGCAGGGACACCTCCCAAGGGGCTCTGGATTTATTCAAAGTTCAGGGGACAGCACCCAGAGGTTTTGGCAGGTGAGTGACTTATGTTTGTGAAGCCCCTCTGGCTGCTTGATGGGAGGAGCATGAGCTGGAGGAGCCACCTCCAGGGAGAGAACTGGGTGGGACAGGTGAGAAAGAGGAAAGGAACAAGGAGTAATGGGTAAAGAGCAACTCCCCTCTGGTACTCTCTGCCACCTGACATGTGCTCCCAAGGCTCACAGAGGTGGAGTGACCTGCAGGGTCACAACCGATGGGGCAGAGCTTGCGGTGAGGGGACACCCTCACCCTCCACCCCAAGGCTTCTGGCCCTCTTCATCAGCCCCTGCCCCCCCTCAGGCTCTTCACTCCCCTTTTGGGGCAGCATCTCTGTTTTGAGCAAGGCAGCCTCCCACCTGGCGGGGGTGGGGGACCCCCTCCATGAGCCCCCTCTCCTGCTCTCCTTCTCTTTTCTTGCTGAAACCTTAGGTGGTGTGGAGACTCACTGGCCTCTCCTACGGCAAGACTGGGCTGGGTCAGTACAGCCGAGCGACTGCCTCCTTGGCCGCTCCTCTCTGCCTTCCACTCCATTCCTCTCTCCCTCCTTCATTCATTCACCTGCTCTTGGTTGCACTCTGTGCTGGGGCCTGTGCAGTCTCAGACACCTCCCACCCCAGTCCCCAGATTCTGTTCACTGCTCTGGCCCAGTCCTCAGCTTGTCTTTCTCTGGGAGGGACAGCTCTCAGCCACCATAATGAGGGGGACCAGGCTGGTGGACTCCCCCAGCAGCATGACCACACCTAGTTCTGAAGGGAGACTGTTGTCCTTGAGGCCTAGCCAGGACACCAGCCCTCCCCATCTGTCCCTGGCCTCTGCCTCTCACTCTTATCACGGCTCCTTTCTAACCTCCCAGCTCAGCCTCAGCTGGGTCCCCAGGCTTCTATATATCCTTCCTATTTCCCCTAAATTTGGAAGATGCCATAAAAGTGTCATTTAATTTTGCAATGAAAAGTCACTAAAAAACAAACAAACAAACAAACAAAGACCCTAACTACTCTCTATCTATAGGATCATTTCAAAGAGAAGGAAGACTTGAACCACTGAAGGGAATTTTCTGACAGAGAGTCCACTGCCGTCCTTCCCTATTTCACCCCGGGAGACTCTCCAGCCCATAAACTGGTGGCCAGAAGCCTGGTCTGCCCGTCTTGGGAGCATTTGTTTCTGATCATTATAGCCACTCCTCAGGCCAGGCACAAGCCAGGGTGTGCACATGGCCACGGGCAGAGTCTGTCTCTCATTCACACCTGAGAAAGATGAAGACGGATAAAGAAAACCTTCCTGTGTAACACGTGAGGATTCACCCCACCCTTCTAGAAAGGGTGACCTGAGAAGGCACCAGTGCCACCCTAGGGCACAGGAAGCCCATGACTGAGCAGGCATTTCAGGGGCAGCAGAGGGGAAGGGATGCCTGCTGTGGAGAGGGTCCCAGACTGTCCTGGGCTTAGCTCAGGGCATCAGGAGCCAGGAGGAAAGAATGAACCCTGGATGAGGGATGGCAGCTGGAAACACCAGATGCCTGTGTCCCTAAGCCCCAAACGTGTAAAGAAGCAGGGGTGGGGAAGGGTTTGTGTCAGAAAATGCAGAGCTGGTGACCTAAAGTGAAAACAGTGCGGGGTGGCAGACGTGTTGGTTCCCTGCTTCCCCCTGGTGGGCAGAAGGGGGAATGCCTGTCAAGAGAGACCCTATGGCAGACAGCTGAGGGGGGAGGCCACAGGACAGGAGTGGCTAGGCCAATGGACACCAGGCTTGCCAGCCTGTGAATATCTGCCCAATATCTCAGTCACCAAGGTTCTGCCTCTTCCCTGAGCAGCCCCAAGCATGGCACAAAGACATTTCTTTCCATCTGGAGTATATGGAAACCATTTCTGTTCCCCTCCACAAACACACCAAAAAAAGCCCCAATGCCCTGCAACCCCGGAGTCAGGGACTGGGCCTCACAGCAGCAGGAACACCACACGTGTACATGCACACACACAGTGGAAAGCAGGTCTGGCATAGGAAGATGGCAATGGGGCCCAAGAGGCCCCTGTGTCTGGGCGGGTGGCTCTTAGGCACCTCACTGTGGGCTCCTACTCCTACCCTTCTAGTCAGTGCCCAGCAGCCTTCCTGCTGACCTTCCCTCTGCATCCCCATTCACACCTCTCCCACTCATTCTCGTCCTGCCCTTTGGAGGCAGGCAATGGGGGAGGCTATGTGGGCAGAGGCCACTGAAGGGCTAAGGGTTGCAGTAGCCCATTATATTTGTCTGGAGAACCCCAGCTTTCCATATAAAGCTAAGGCAGGGCATCAAGCTGCTCTTGGTTGGCTGTTAATGAACTTCATCTCATTAGCAAGACCCTGGGAGGGGTTTGGGAGACACTGTGAGCAGTGGAAGGGCAGAGTCTCTCAGGATTTGGAAAGAGAGACAGGAATGGGCAGAGGCTCAAAAGGCAGGCCCCGTCCCAGGGTCTAGCAGCCACAAATACCCCACGCTCCCAGGCCCCTGTGAGCAGTTAAGGGTGGGGAGGAGAGAAAACACAGAATTCAGAGCTGATACTGGACCTTGGACATTGCCCTCTCCAGCTCTAATTTCACAGATAAGGAAAAGAAAGGAGGAAGCCCTAGCTCAGAGTTACAAAATAACTCCCCATTATCTCCAGCTCTGCCACTGAAACTTCAAGGGGAAAACTGCCCTAGTTTTCTATGACTCAGGTATAATCCTCAAAACCACCCCTTCCATTATAGCCATTTCATGAGTGAGGACACAGGCTCAGAGAGACCAAGTAGCTTGCCCAGTCGCACACCAATATAAAGTGAGCTGATGCAGAAGCACACCAAGGTGGGAAGGTGGAGAAGGTAAAAGGCAGAGATTTTCATGCGCATCTGGCAACCACCTTCTTAATGACCTCATTATTCTTATGACCATTTTACAGATGATAAAACTGAAGCTCAGAGCGGTCAGAAGAAATCTGCTTCATGCAGAGCTATGTTAAAGTATTTAAACTAGGAGCTCATGGGCTGAAGTGGCTCTAATACCATGGTAGCCTATGCAAGCAAACCAAAATCCAAGCCAGAGTCAATGCACTCAAATCTGAGAAAATAAAACTGATGAACAGCCAGTCACAAACAGCCAACAAGGCTTTCCCAAATAACACAGTTGCTCAAGCTACAGCTAATCAAATAGTTTCCTTGATTTGCTTCCACATCTTCTTTACATCTTCCCTGGCTCCTGTCTCTGGAGCACCCCTAACAACTTTTGATTTGGTGCTGCTGGGTTTGAAGTGATGTTTGCTCACATAAACTCTTGACAGTTTAAATGTGCCACATTTAATGTGCTTTTAATGAGTGCTGGCCTGTGAACTGAAATGTTGCTGGTTTGACCCCCGGTCAGGGTGTCTGGCAGGCAACCTGATAGATATTTCTCTCCCTTCCTTCCCCGCTCTCTAAAAATAAATAAATAAAATCTTTTTAAAAATAAATAAAATAGTTTTTAAATTATGAAAACAGCCCTGGCTGGTGTGGCTCAGTTGGTTGGAACATCATCCTGTAACTGAAAGGTTGTGGGTTCAGTTCCTGGTCAGGACACATGCCTAGGTTGCAGATTTGATCCCTGATCGGGAGAAACAACCAGTCAATGCTTCTCTCTCCCTTCCTTTCTCTCTAAAAAGCAATGAAAAAATTTCCTCGGGTGAGGATAAAATATATATATGAGTTATGGAAACAAAGCCCAAAGAACATTGTGTGATTTTTCAGACCCTGCTGGGGCATTGACTGACACCTGCCTGGGACATCTGACTCTCCAGAGGAGCAGAACTAGCTGTCCCACTGACGGAGGCCCAGGCACTTTCCAGGCCTGTGAAACTGGTAAGATGCAGTGATGCCTCTTCTCTGGGGCAAAGACGATAACCCCACGGGTGGTGCTTTCTCTGCTCTGGATCTTTCTAAGTTTCATTTCTAACCGAACTCTTGTATCTTGGTGTTCCTTTTATTTTCACCCTCTTTACAACTCCGCTTGTGTCTTTTTTTAATCCACATTGCCATTCTGTTTCCCTCAGTAAGGACTTCAACAGAGCGTTGACCCGCACTCCCTGTCTGTAGGGGATTGATCTTTTCAACATGGAGAATGAGGCTTTGACAGTTCAAGCCAGCTGTGCCCATTTTTGTCTGTAACCCTGGGTCTCTGACACTTCATTCTGAAGCCAGAGCCCCATTTCCTTGCTTCTGACCCTTCCCTGCCTCTGCCCTGCATCTGCCTCATCCGTAGGAGCCCCAGGCCTGGGCAGAGTGGGGTGCATGTCCCAGGAGACAGGCTGGGGAGAGGCTCTGCCTTGTGTTGATGTGGACTCCCAAGGGTTAAATGTGATTTTTCCTGATGAGTTTGGCAGAGACCCCCATGGCTAAGATCAGCTATGCAAGTTGCACACTATGGGACTGGGAAATGGCTTTGTGATTCACCCCCACCCCCCACCCCGTCACCCCCCAGGGGGCAGAGAAGAGGAAGCTTGGTGAGGTGGAGGAAGGGCATGTCTTTGAAAGGGCTGGTTTGTGTGCTGGGGAGTTTCACCTCCTCCCCTCACCCACCCAGTTGAGGGGCTTCTGGGAAGCCTGTGGGGATCTGGGCACAGGTCCCTGGAGTTTAGGAGATGCAGGGCCAGGTAGGCCTGCCCTACACCTGGACAGGTCTGGGCAATGGCCATTGGCTACACTGCCCAGAGGCCACCGGGTCGAGGGGAGGGATTTGGACACCCCACAGCTGGCGGCCATGAAGGCAGAAATGTGTTTCTGTAGAGTTTCCCCAAACCCTGTGGAAGAAATCTGGGGAGCCCATCTTCCAAGTTTCGTCCTCCTCCAAGAGAGACAGCCTGCAGGGGGGCATCTTCACACTGGGAGCCAAGGCCAAGGGGTGCCCTGTGCACCGACAGGAGGCAGCCCCAGGCCTGGTCTTGGAACTGAGGGGGAAGCTGAGTGAAGCAGGAGTTGAAGGCACTGAGGACCCTGCCCAGGCTCTGCGTCCCTTCACCCCTAAGCCTGGACAGTCACAGAGGTGGGGATCCCCAAGTGAATGAAGGTCTGGAGCACTGACGTTGGACCTGAAAGGAGTCATTGAGTTCTCGCCGGCCTGAGAGATGACCACAGGACCTGCACAAACTTCATCCACAGCACAGCAGCCGTTCCACAGAGCGGGCTGGAAGGGTCACGGGTGACAGAGAACCAAGCTTCCTCCCGCAGGTTCCTACCTCAGTGCCAAGTGGTTGTATTTTTAGCAGCTGCCCACATGGTTCTCAGCGAGTCTCCTGTTCACACCCAGCCGACTCCAGCCCGCAGGCTGCCTGCTCCCTGGTGGCTCCCCACCACCCCACCACACTGCGATTCCTGGCCAGCGTCCCTCAGCAAGCCCAGGCCTATGTGTTTTTGTTGGGTGAGGGACCTGCAGTATCACCCATCCCTTTTGAGGCAGACTGAGACAGTGACACACACAGGAGGCGAGAGAAAGCACCCCAAGTCTGTGGGATATCAGGCAGGAAAAACTGCTCAAGAACTGAGTATGAAGCTACCAGAAGGAACGACTCCCAGTTACTGAGAAGGCAGGAAGCACGCTGTGGCCATGCTCCCCCAGGTGACAGCCAGGTCCCCTCACAGAGGCCCCTGCCGTCGGTCGCACCCCTGCTTCAGACTCACGCCTCCCTCCGATCTCCCTCAGGCAACCTTCATTCTGCCAGAACCCTGTCTTCTTATTTCTAGAGATTTGTTATCACTTTGGAGTATTTTAAACAATTATTATTCCACAGATTTTGAGATGATTGATTATATGCTTAATTTAATGTTTTTATTCTTCTTAAAATGTTATTCATTAGCATTGAACTACTGACAGGTATTCAGTGCACCAGGCTCTGGGCTAGGGTCTCAGGACGGCCGAGAACAAGACGGGGCTGAGCCCCACCTCTGGAGGGGGACGCAGGCCAGGCTTTCCCAGCCCAGCTGAGCCGAGTGCTGGCACCCAGTCCCTCGGCAGCTATTAACATCTTTGGGCTGCACAGGCGGCTTTGAGCTTTGACTAAAAAGCCAACATGGCTCAGGTCTGCACTGACTCATCTTCCTGTGTAAGGGGTTTATTTTGATACCTCTTTAGGGAATCACGCGATTTCTTTAGCCTTTTTCCCTTTGAATCCCTCCAATAACAGAACAAAAGGGTCTGGAAGCTGCAGAGGTCTCTGCTTGCTGAGTACAAATCTCCTGGCACCACCCTCTCCCGCATCCTGCCAGGAAAACAAGGGATCCCCACATGCAGGAGTCCCTGTGCCCATGCGTGCCTGCCTCCTGGGCCCATGGCCTCACCCCAGTCAGGTCCTGCTCAGCCCTTGGCCACCTACAAGGCGAGGGGCAGAGGAGGCCTGAAGGAATGGGGCCTGGACTGCCGTGGAGTTGCTCTCACACGGGGCTTCACCCAGGCCCTAGCACAAGAGGGCAGTGTGCACAGGTATCCCTGCCAGTAATCCCAGGATGGCTGGTTTTTATAGATTTTGAAAGATGGCTATCACTGACCCAACACTTTCTACTGGATCTTTCAACATATTTGCTCATTTGTCACACCTCTTTGATGGACTCTGGGAGACGGGTTCCCCGGGGGGAGGGAGGGAGGGGGAGGAGCGGGCAATGGGGTCTGCACCACATGCTGCCACTGCCCCCTGCCTGCCTGGAGGGGGCCTGAGTCTGTGAAGAAGGCACGCCCCCCCATCTCTTTTCCCTCCCCAGCCTACAAATTGGGGAGCCCTGGCTTGGCATTGACTGCCCTCGGGTCCCAGACCAGGACTCCAGGCTGCAGTCAGGGCCCCTGTCCCCAGTCATCCTGCCCTGCTCAAGGGGGGTACCGGTGGTCACAGACCCAATCTGTCCCTTCCTGCACCCTCATCCCTGTCCCTGGTAGGCAGTCCTCACCTCGAGCCAGGTTCCCAGAGATGAAGCGGAAGAAGAAGCTGAGCAGGTCACCCAGGAGTTCCTTGCAGCCACGCTGGCATTCCCGCAGCCTTGGCGCAGCCTCCCAGGCCGGGCCAGGGGCCTCCCTGCACCCTGCCATCCCTGGGCTTGGCCCTGTCCCAGGGCCCCTCTCCTGCCCTTGCTCTCGCTCTGCCACCCCGCCTGCTCCGTCCCTCCTCTGTCTGCCTCTCCCTAAGTGGACACTTGGAGCCTGTTTTTCTAGAACTCTCCCTCTTTCCCTCTTCTGGTCTGCCTCTCTGTCTCTCAGTCTCAGCTTCTCTCCTGTGGGTCTCATCCTGTCCCTCGGCAGCTCTGGCTTGTCCACCCTTCCTGCTCTCTTGGCCTTCTCTCTTGGCCTTTCTCAGACCCTCATCCAGGGGTCAGCTTCCTCCAGCAGCCCCTGCTCCCACCGAGGCCTGGCCAGCCCCTTCACCTTGTGCCTGGCTCTGGCTCCTCAGGACCCCAAGCTCACTCTGCTGGAGGCGGAAGCTCCTGCAGCTTCCTGGGCTGAGAGCGGGGTGGGCCTTGCTCCTGAGATCCCAACACCAATGAGGAGGGACCACTGGTGTGATTTTTGGCTGAGGGTGTGATCACACTGCCAAGGGGCCTCATCCAGGTCTCAGGGTTTCTCTGCAGCCAGAAAGGGAGCAGCCCTGTCCCAGCCCAGCCCCTGCTTAGGAGGCTCAGGGGCCAGGGACCCTGGGCAGGGCTGGGGGATGGGTGGGACCCTTTCCTCACTGATCCCATTCCCCAGCCCTGCTGGTGCCTCTGCAGAATAGAAAATGGGGAGACAGGAAAGGGTCCTTCTGATGAGGAAGGTACGGGAAAATCAAGTGTGTGACTGGAGCAGGAACTGCTGAGCACGCAGTTGCCCCCACATTATTGAGCACCTAGTGTGTGCAGGCAGCTTGCTAAGGTCCTTCTGGGCACTGGTGCTTTCAGTCATCATAGCCCTACCAGGCATGTCTGGCAGAGAATGCCAACAGTATTCGTTCTCCTCTGCTTTTTCAACTACACAACTCAGATTTTGTTAGAGGTGGAAATGTGCCCGGCTTAAAAAACTGTCATTCCGCCTCCTTCCTTGCAGTCAGAGTGGCTTGGTTTTGGCCAATGAAATGCAGAGCGAACCCTCCAGAGATGTCTGTAAGTGTTGCTTTCCTGCTGAAGGCACCACCACTTCCTCCTTTCACTGGATTTCTCCTTCCTCTTGCCTGGAACAAAGCCATGTGGCCGGAGCCAAAGCAACAACCTTGCAGCTATGAGGGAAAGGGCAAAAACCTTGACTCTGAAGACCTTGACTCTGACATTCCAAACTGCTAAACTGCTGCCAGCCACTGCCTAACCCCAGATTTCTCAAATAGGGGGTATGTGCCTCTGCCTAAATTAAATCACTGCTATTTAGGTTTCTTTTATATGCAAGTAAGTGCGGTGTTTGATGAATCTTCTTATGCACCACAGTTAAGCAGGTGGTCAGGCTGTTTCCCAAGGGTCAGCGAAGGCCTGCAGCAGGTAAGGCCCTGTACTAGCTGCTGTGCTCCTGGGGCCTGATGACCAGGCACATTTCAACAGCATACCACGTGCCAAAGGCTAGTTATGACGCCCTGTGGGGCCAGTGGCAGGCACCCGTACAACATTCCATGGCCGCCTCTGGTTCTAAGCAAAGCTGGGCTTTCTTTGGCAAAGACCAACTCCTCTTCTGACACACAATTAGTGGCTCCTTACTGGGCTGTCATAAGACCTGGGATGCCCACCAGAAAGGCGTATCGACCTCTCCCTCAGCACTAAAGGCATTCTGGATCAAGCACAGGGGCTCTGTATGGGCTTAGGGGCGGGGCATCTAGAAGGCTCAGATGCATCTGTCCCTCCCCACCTTGTGGTGACAGCCACAATGCCATCTTCCCCTCAACACACCCCCGAGGCCCCCCGGGGAGTCCCTGAGACCATTTGAGGAGAAGCATTTGTATGTCATTTTCAGAGTTGCTAGAAATGTTGCACCAATTCTAAATCAACAGGGCAGCCCTCTCAGGGAGGGACAGGAAGAGACAGCGTCCTGGTGGGCAGGATGCTGAGCATGCCCACTGGCCCACGTGGCCTGGCAGGAGAGATGGCTTGGCACACAGATGCCATTGTCCTGGGCAGTTGCCAACCACTTGTTCAGGGGCAGGGGAGTGAAGGAAACAAGGTGGAGGAGTGGCGACCAGGCAGTGTGAGGACGTCAGTCTTTCGAGATGCCCTCCAAAGGTCCCGAGGTTGGAGGAGGCTCCGTGTCCGTGGGGGGTGGGGACGGGGGTGGGGGGACAGGATGGCCTGTTCTGTACCTCAGTCAGCCTGTATTCCTGGCTGTGGTGGGCTGAGGCTCCTTCTGTTCCATAAAAGGACTTCCCCACGCTGGGCTATCTGCCTGCAGCAGTTGTTGTGTGCCCGGCTGGCCAGTAGGTGGCAGGTCAGCTACACTGCATCCCTTCCCTCCCGGCCCCGTCTCTGGATTAGATACTTGTTCTGCAGGACCTTCCTTCCTGTCCCCCTAACCCCGTCACCACCAGCCATCACAGTGTCCCACACTTCACTGTTACTCACCAAGGGACTCGTTTTACAACAAGGAAGTGTGGCCAAAGGCAAGTGCTCACAAGACCCCTGACCTCACCCTGTCCCAGGGCCCAGGAGCCTCCTAGAGCAGGGGGAGAGCCTGCTGCCAGCTGGTTCCCTGACCAGCACGAGATTCAGGTGCTGTCCTGTCAGATGCCGGTGCTGCTCCTCCTCCAGCCAGAAGCATGGGTCCAGGGACCAAGAGACGTGGTGGTGATGGCCCTCACACCATCCCCTGGGCACCGACTCACAGCACTTCTGCTTTTCATTTCCAACACTGCCAGCTCCGGACTAGAGGTTTTAGATCCCGAAGAAGAATGCTTCCCCAGACGGGAAGTGCCTCTGTGTCACTGAGATGCACCCCCACCCCGTGTTGTGGGGGGTCACACTTCTTGGCCGAGGATGGGTGCTCCTCCTGGGTAGGGTGGGGACACACCGCCTGTCCCGTGCTCCCCCTTTCCTGGGCATAATCATCCTAGCTGCTGACCAGCTCGCAACTCTTTGTTTGTGCCTTCACAGACCAAGAGTGACACCAGGGCACAGTGACAGCTGGCGGGCTCTACCCACAGGACTCTGGCCCCTGAGTCCCACCCACTCTAGGCCAGTGTGGCCCGAGTTCAGTGACGCAGTGCAGTTTCCTGCACCCAGGCCCAGGCTTCTGCTCTGGCTGCCCCAGAAACCTGCCCATCTGGCTCACTTCTGTGAATGGAAAAACCCCTGACAGCAAGGACATGGTGTCTCCGCATCCTGACACTTCCCACAGGCGACCTCTGCCCAGGTCCCCAGGCTGGGTGTGACGAAGCTGCGCTGAATGGCACCCATTGTGCCCTGTGCCCAGAGCCCTAGGAAGCTCCTGGAGGAGCCGGGCGCCCCATCTGCTCACAGTTTAGCATTTCAGGTGCACACACAGCCCTCTGGGTGACCAGCAATGCTGTTCTTATGGGACATGCACAGGACATGTTGGGTGGAGGAGGCCAGTGGAATCTCAGCTGCTCAGTCCATGAGCATGGCTGCTGCCCACGCAGACCCCCAAGATCCCTCTTCCCTCAGCTCGGAGAGAAAAGACATGGCAGACACAGGTTGGGGGGGCACCTTGCCCAGAGCACAGGGCAGGAGCTCCAGGTCAGAAAGCCCGCTCTGCCCCTAACTCCGAGCAACCTACTGAGTCATGGGATCTCCCTGGGCTCCAGTCGAATTTTTGGTAAAACAGTGATCTGCACTGCCTGCCTCACACAGCTAAATACGACATCATTTTCCTGTGCTTCACATGTCCTCCAGGTGCCTGGCGCACTGCCTGGCAAACACATCCTCCCAGGGGCTGAGCCAGAGCCATTGCTGGTGTCTCGGGCCTGCCCCCACCCCCTGGTCCCCTCAGCTGCGTGACTGTGACAAGTTGCTCTGCAGACACATTCAGATAGCTCAGTAGAAGCTGAATGTGAAAGGCCCTGCCCTCTAGGAGCCCACCCTGAACTGCGACCTTGCACACAGCAAGCCCGCCCCAGCTTCCGTGTGCACCCACACTCGGGTGTGCTAGAAGCCCCGGTGAAGGGGTGGCACACCACACCCAGCCACTGCCTAAAAGCTGTAAATTGGAGACAGGACTCCACAGCAGAAAGGCCTAGAGTGGGGTGTGGTGCTGGCTGGAGAGAATCAGGGAGGGAGAGACAGAGAGACACTGAGGCCAGGCTTCAGGGTTGCAAGATCTCTGGGAGGAAAAGGAGGATCTTGCACTGCCACCTAGGAAACCCTGGGCCGCTGGTGGGGAACCAAAGCCGTGTCAGAGAGCCAGGCCGGTCACCCAGCGAGCCGTGGCCCGCTCTGCTCTCCATTCAGACAGGACTGTTTCAGTCCTGCTACAGAATGATTGACGTTGTGTGGGAGTTGCCCAGTTCCACTATTTGCATAAACTTGTAATGACTTCATGTTCCTGCCACAAGCAAAATCTATTCCCCCTTCCTGAGAAGTTGGGGAGAGCACATGGACCCCACATGCTCACGTGTGTTAGAGCTCCCTCGGGAGGCCACTGTGGGGAAGGCCAAGAACAAATGTCAGGTAAGGATGACAGAGCAGCTGGACAGGCAGGGTCTCCCAGGGAAGCAGAGGTGGGGCTGCAGTCGTGCAGGGAGCTCCCTGCAGTGGGTCTCAGATAAAGGACAGGGGCCTGGCTGGAAGCCCTGCACGCACAGACGGGAGCTGGCTACCGGCCTCTGTGCCCGTTCCCCAGCTCACTCCTCCCCCAGCACTCCTGGGGCACTGGGAACATGACTGTGTCCATTCTTCAGCCAAGGGGACTGACACCCCCTGGAAATCACACGGAGAATATCTGAGACAACAACCAAGACAGCTGTCTGCACCTTTTCCTTAAAGTCAGAGAGGCAGAGTCTCATGTGTGCCTGTTTGTGTGTGTGCCTGCATGTGGCAGGGACGCCTGTATATAATATGTGTGTGCATGTGTGTGCCCACACATGCATGGTGAACTGATGCACAGCTGTGCATGGTGGGTGTGCATGGTGTGTGCATGTGTGAGAATACAAGTTCATCTCAGCACCTTCCGCTGTGTCACACGCAGCAAACACCAAATATCACCAACAGCCAGCACAGGGCAGCCACTTCTCTCAGTGCCTCACGCACATGCCAGCCCTGAGTGAACTAGGCAGGGCCTCCCCCTCCCCAGGCCTCTGCACACATTGTTGTTCATCCTCACATGTGCCCTGCAGGGGGCACCAGCCCCTTCTATAGAGGACTTAAGAAGGATGAGTTCCAGCCCCAAGTTACCTAGCAGGTGAGGTGAGTGCCCTGAGCCCAGCCTGTCAGCCTCTGAAGCTGGACTCCCCGCTCCTCCCCTCAGCTACCCAAGTGGACCTCCAATCTGGTCCCTCCCCATCCTGTCTCTACCCTGCATGGGCCCTGCTTTGAGCTCAGTGCCCTGCATGGAAGAAAAAAGACGGGCATGATGAATGAAAACACATCTCCTGATAGAGGCAGAGGTGGTGTGGCCTGGTTTGGGGCACCAGGGTGGCCTCTAAGCCCCCAGACAGGACAGAGTTCAGAACAGATCCCCCAGCCCTGACCCAGCCCCTACCTGAGCCCTGCGGGGCAGCGCTGGACAGGATCCACTTGACTAGGCAGCACCGCATCAGGGCCTGGCGGGTGAGCCTTGGCCTCTGCCACTGGACACCCTGCTTCTTGCTTAGTGGCGTGTTCCCGGGGTCCCCCAGGAGGCTGCCATCCGACACCTTCATCACCTCCTGCAGCAGGAACAGGCAGAGAGGCCCTGAGCCCTTGCTCACAAAGCGGACCTCCAGATTGCCACCAGACTCCCCAGCCTCCTGGGCGAGGCCATCCTTAACTCTGCCCAGGGTCTTGTCTTCCAGGGGTGCACGCTAGGAGCCCTAGTCCCAGCCAGAGAGTTCCAGGGCTCTGTTCCCCTTGCTCTGGCCGTCTCCTGCCCAGTGTCTCACCAGCCTGACTCTCTCTGCAAGAGCAGAACAAGGTCTGCATAGCAAGGGCACCTCGCAGGCACAGACTGAGTCCACTGGAAAAGCAGCCCAGTTGCCAGAGACAGGAGTGGGTGGAGAGTGACAATCAAGGCCACCCTGCACCTCCCACACACTTTCCTCCAGCCGCACCAACTGGCCTGTGAACACACCACTCTCTCCTGTACACCCATGCCCTTCACCCAGCTGTGGAAAGCCTTCTTTTCATGGCTCAGGGAGCCACAAGTCACCTCTCGCTTGAAGTTTCCTGGCTCCTTGGCTGAAGGGATTGGGTCTGCCATTGTGTCCACAGCCCCACAACAGCAGGGACTGTGCAGTGGAACTCCTGGTCGAGGGCAGGGCCTGTGTGCTCCCCACTCTGCACCCTGGTCTGGAACATGATGGGGCCTTGCAAGGAGGGAGGTGAGGTCCAGGCCTGCTCATCAAACTCCTGCTCTGGCACAGGCCTGGTTGTCAGAACTGGATGACCCCTTAGAGATCACATCCATTCCCTTGACTAAAGCCCAGAGAGGGCAGTGGATCCACACAGTGTCACACAGCAAAGCAGGGACTCCTCACTTCACTCCTGCGCCCTCCACTTCTGCCTGAGTTGGGCTGCACGGGAGAACCCCTGCCTCACTGGAGGGGCACACTGATGGAGACCACTGCCCTGGTTTGTGCAATGATCTGAATTAATTGCTCAAACAACAAACTGGAGGAATCTGGGAGAAGCCACAGAGGTGTCACAGATACAGGACATGAACTCCATCCGTGTGGATGGGAAACTGCAACCTGGGCAGAGGCCCCAGCACAGTGAAATTTGTTTTTCTGCAACAATATTTTGAGCGCCCCCCGCCTCTGTCCTGGCTCCCAAAGCACCCACCATCCTTAATGTCCGCACTGGCAGCAGGGTGGGCCCTAGAGGGCAAGGCTCAGGGAGGATCATGTGTGGCCAGCAGCCATGGCGGCCTCTTGGGGCATCTGCCCAGTCTTGTTTGTGGCCTTGTGCCCTGCTCTCCTGCTGGGGATGACTATGCCATGGGGTGGCCTGCCTACTAGGTCACTGCCACAGGTAGCCCCAGGCTCATTCTATTGATGACATGGCCTAACTGCCAGTTGTGAGAGGCAGCAGCACCCCCGTGTGGGTGGGCTGGAGGCCAGGATGATGGCCGGTGGGCTGGCTGGTGATGTCCTTCTAGGGTCAGTGTGCTATGTTTGCATAGCTCTGAAAATCTGTTGGTTGTCCTAAGCAAATAACAGAGAGCTGTGCAGTTAGGTGGCTTCCACAAGTGCAAGGAGCAGAGACTGAGGCAGGCTGATTTTAAGTAGAAAGAAATGAGAAGCATGAAGTGGGCCCAGTCCCAGCCTCTCCAGGGAGGACAGCCAGCCAGGCAAGCAGACAGACCAAGGCAAAGAGTAGGCAGCTGGACAGCGAGACCTCGGCCATGGTCGCCTCACAGAAGGGCCCATGAAAGCCTCTGCTGCCCCTGGGGCCCTGGGCCTGGCACCCCACTGCTCTCATGACCTTGTCATCCCTGGAACCTGGAGGCTGTAGTTGAGGCCATCTCAGTTGAGTCACTAGCTTCAGGTTGAAGGTTAAGAGTAGGAGAGTCTGTCCTTGGCTGGTGTGGCTCATCCTGCAAACTGAAAGGTCGCTGGTTCAAATCCCAGTCAGGGCACATGCCTGACTGGCTCATGGTTGTGGGCCAGGTCCCTGGTTGCAGGATGCAAGAGGCAACTGATCAATATTTCCCTCACAAATGGATGTTTCTCTCCCTCTCTTTCTCCTTCCCTTCCCCTCTCTCTAAAAATAAATGAATAATATCTTTTTTAAAAAAGGGTAGAGAAGTCCATTGTCCCAGCCCAGTCCATGGCTGCAAGGGGAACAGGAAAAGCATGTGTCTAGCCCATTAGTCTCCCTCATCACGCCCTCAGTGGGGGCTTTCCTGAACACGGGGAAACCAAACCTGCCCAGACTTCTGCACTGTGGAATTTGTGAGTGCCCAAAAGGCTGAGGGGAAGCTTGCCTGCTCACCCTGCAGGGTCACATTAGGTGTGAGAACCCCATGAGAGCCACACACGTTTGTGGGGGAATGGTTCTGATCGTCAGTTTTGGTTCTGTGGCCACCTACATGGGGCAAGTCCCAGACCCCAATCCCGACTTCTGGAGTGCTCCCAAGGCTGGTGCCAGCAGCCAGGCCCCCTTCTCATAGTCGTCACCCCCTCCAGCCCCCTTCCAACATACACTTCCCTTGGTAACACCCTCACATTCCTCCCCTCCTCCAACGCTCACCGCTCACCCTGGCAGCAAGGCAGTGGGAAGTGGTGCCCAGAGGTCCAGGAATCTCCCCATCCCCATGGCGCAGAAGGAGGGGCAGGCAGGGGTCCGAAGGGGTCCATAGGGTCCCAGGATGCCAGGGATGCTGAGGGAGGCCCCTACACAACCCCAACACAAACTCACCCCCGTATACACACACGCACACATGTGTGCACACACATACCCATCAGTCCTGCCTGGTTGTCAGAGAGGCACCTTCTCCATTATTAATGATCTTATTCAGGACAGAAATGGCTTCGATGAATAAAGTCCTTATTTTGGTCCTGGCGGGTGGGGGTGGGAAGAGACAGGCAGCTGGTGCCTCGTTATTGCATGAACTCTTTGCTGTGGGCTCTGCACCTGCGTTAGCGGAGAACATCAGAAGGGGCCTCAGAACCCTGGGCAGGACCCGTCTATCTCGGGACAGTGCCAGTGCTGGCTGGCAGGGGTGCCCTGCGGGGCCTGCAGCTGGTTGTGGGGAGTCTGTTCTGCAGCCCAGGCCTGAGCTGATGGAAAAGACCCAGTGTGGTCCTGGGTTCTATCCTCCTGGAGAGGCTGGAGGCCCCTAGGGCAGGGCCAAGAGCTCCCTTCCTGCATTTTATTCTGGGCCTCTGTGTCATCTCACCCTCATGGCAACCCTAGAGGTTGGCAACGCCACCCCTCTTTGAAAATGAGGAAATGGTCCCAGTGGAGACTTTCCTTTCAGGGCCAGCCTCTGCCCGTGGTCTCTGCTTCTACCAGCCAGGTGGTCTTGGCCATGGGCTGCACTGCTTGGCTCTCCTGGGGCCAGGCCCTGGAGAAGCCTCAGAAGTTGAGGAGGGGTTCCCTAGCCCTGACTCAGACAGTCCCTGTGTGCCCTCCCTGGTGCAGAGAGTCCACGGCGGGGGATGACAGGAGTCCTTGGTGGGGTTCCCCACCTGGCTGACAGCCAGGACCCTGTGACCCGCCCTCTCTGAAGTGGGTGGGGGGTCCTTGCAGTGAGGAAGGAGGAGCCCGTGGCAGCTGAGCTAGGGCAGGGCCACATGACCACCAGGAGGTGTTCAGTCCTGTGGGCAGGTCCCGTCAGACCTCAGGGGAGGACAGAAGGGGGAGGAGGGACTGCCTCTCACCCTCATGAATATTTGACACGTGTCTGTCTGGGAGAGGGTCTGACCAGGCTGCCAGGGACTGTAAATAGCCACTCCAGCTCCCTCCCCCGAATTGGGAGGCTCTGGGGCACCAAAGGGAGGGGGCCCTGAGAGATGACACATTACCCCTTCCCTCAGTGGGGCCTCTGTGCTGAGAGATGATAGAATCTAGGACAGCTGGGTCAGTGAGGACACCCCAGCACAAATCAAATTCCTTCTCACCCCCATTTAGAACGCTCATGCCCTGGTTCAGCCTGCAGACCCCACTCCAATCAAGCCCTGCCTGACCCTGGTCAGCATCGTCTCGGCTGCTGGCCACCGCTGTGCTCTTCACTTCTTCACTTCACGTGCCCAACACAGCTGCTGTCAGCCCCCTGCACACTTCCTCCCCTCCCCCTGCACACTCCCCTCCCTCCCCCTGCACACTTCCCTCCCTCCCTGCCCATGCACAGTTCTCTCTCTTCACCTGCGCACTTCACCCCCTGGACCATCAAGGCTGACCCCTTCTCCCTTTCCGGCCTCCTTTAGGTCAGGTACTGGGACCCCCACCTCTGGTGGCCATCCTTCACGGAGGCTCCACCTCAGCACTTGCTGTGCTTCACAGTATGCATGGCTTTTGAATGTAGCCGATGTAGCAGTTTTTCCTGGTTGACTTTTCTGTCTGTTCTCCTACTCACATCAGCCCTAGGGGCTGACCCTAGCCTGTTGTGTGCATTGCTCTTCCCGATCAAGCGCCCGGCATTCAGGAGGTCCTCACTTCCAAAACCTAGCTGTGAAAGAGCAGAGCTTCAGTTAGAGGATGGCAGAGGCGCCCAGTTGTTTCCCCGAGGAGGACACACATGAGAAGGTGTTCAACACAGTCAGCCCTTGGACACATGAAAACTATTATGAGATGTCGCGCGTGTCTCTTGGAATGGCTAATATAAAAAATAGCGAAGTGCCAAATGCCATCAACAATGCAGGGAAACTGCCTTACTCCGGCATTGTTGATCGGGCTGTAAAATGCTTTGGCCATTCTGGAAAACAATTGGTGGCTTCTTAAAAAAACAAAAATGTGCCCTGGCTGGTGTGGCTCGGTGGGTTGAGTGACGGCCTGTGAATTAAAAGGTCACCGGTTTGATTGCCCGTCAGGACACATGCCTGGGTTGCAGGCCAGGTCCCCAGTAGGGGGTGCATGAGAGGCAACCACACGTTGTTTCTCTCCTTCCTCCCTCCCTTCCCCTCTGTCTAAACATAAAATAAATAAAATCTAAAAAAAAAACAAATATGCAACTGCCATTTAACCCAGCAATTGCCCCCTTGAGCATTTATCCCAACAAAAGCCTGCGCATGAACGTTCACAGCAGCTTTATTGTAATAGCTCCAAACTGGAAGCGTCTGAGATGCCCTTTCTTGTGACTGGTTAAACAAACTGGTACATCCACACGGTGGAATGCCGCACAGTGATCAACAGGCGCACACTACTGATACACACAATAAACTGGGCGAATCTCCAAGAAATTATCCCAAATGAAAGAAGCCAGTCTCAAAAAGTCATATACTGTACAATTCTACTTATCCATTATTTGTATAACATTTTAAAATGACAAAATTTTAGAAATGAACCAGATTGGTGGGCCAGAGGCCAACCATGGGGGTGGAGGTGAGGGAGGAGGCGGCTGCACAAAGGCAGCAGGTGAGGTCCCGGCACCACGCCTGCGGCGGTAGGGACGCAAAGCTGCACATGTCCAAGGGAAGACCCCAAACAAACAAGAATTTATTTATAAAAAACTGTGTATTTATTCTTACATGTTCAAACTTCAGTCACCTTCAAAGTACTCTCCATTTGATGCAATACACCTATTGAGACTTTTCCCACTGCTCAAAATCATTTTGAATTGATTGATTTTGAGGCCTTTTAGGGCTTCTGCCATTTTTTGTTTCACCTCTTCCACATCAGCAAAATGTTTCTCTTTGAGGACTTTTTTCATCCAGGGAAACAAAATAAAGTCTCTCAGGGTGAGATCTGGTGAATAGGGAGGGTGTGACATGGGGGTCATGCTGTTTTTGATAAAAAGCTGCTAAATACTCAGTGTTATGTGAGCAGGTGCACTAGTAAATCAGCCATCATAAAACAGACAAACATGTGGAAAGAGTCTTCAAAAACATTCACTGAAGCCTAACACAGCCTCTCACAACAACTCCAGCTGGCACACTGATACAGATGGGTTCCTAGAACACTCACCTCGTGGGGGAAGCCTGTACTACAAGGGGCCCGCCCTCCAGAAGATAATTCTGGGGTTTTTGGGTCCCCCTCATACATAAAACTGCACAACACTAAGCACACACACACAAATGAACATTTGTGAAACTAGGGGGCTCAGAATGAGATCGGTGGGCTGCATCGCTGTCCATATCTCACTGCAATCTTGTACTATAGTTTGCAAGATACTACTATCAGGGGAACTGGGGATAGAGTATGCAGAATCTGTCTGTATTACTTCTTGTAACTGCATGTAGATCTACAATTATCTCAATAAATTTTCAACTCAGAAGTACTCTCTTATGTACAAAAAAGGGTATTAAAAACACCAACACACACAAAGCCCTCAATAAGTATTCATCAATGACTGGGTTCGAGTCCCATGATACTCTCCATAACTCACCTCCTCCCACTCTTGCACTGTAACAGGGGAGAGAGCTGTCTGTCTTCTATGGGCCTCAGGGGATGGCCAAGTTTGGGTGGCAGAAACCAATGAAACCAGAAGAGCTGGGTCCTCAGGTCACACTGAGTCCCCATTGGCAGGTCTGGCAGGGGGTGCTCTGGTACCAGTCCCAGAAATGGGTCTGGGCTGGCCCTGGGGACCTGGAGCCTCCTCTGAGGCCTACGGGCTTCCCCCAGGGCAGAGGCTGCAGGTGGGAGAGGCCATTCCCTGACACTCACCCCAGAGCCCAGCGATTTGAAGCTTCTGCCTGGCCAGGTAGGCCAGGGGCAGGTCTCAGCGTCCTTCCAAGTCTTCTGCCTGTGGGAAGCCGGGAAGGAACAGAAAGGATGCCACGTGGCAATGCACCTACTATGTGACAGTCACCGAGTTAGGTGTTGGGAGAAGCTGACTTATTTCATGCTCACACCAACCTTTTGAGGTCACTTAGACCCTCCTCCAAATCACCCAACTGGAGCCCAAACCCCGTACTAGGTTCTTTCTCCCACCCTCTTACGAAGCTCCCGCAGTCCCTGTGCTGTGTTCTCACTCATCCACGGTCAGTGAGGAGTCAGCCCAGCGTGCTCCACTTCAGGTGTGTCCTGGGGGGCCGGGCTGGAGCTCGCCGGCTGCAGAAAGCAAGGCGGTGCTGCTGGGCACCTGGAGCCTGCCTCTGCCTGGTACAGGGGAGGCGGCACCTCTGTGACTCCCGATGACCCACCCTCTTTTACAAGGACCAAGGACGGGGTGGTCTTAGCAGGCAACATACGGAGCAGGTTAACATGATTGTTTTGTTTTGGTGGCATTGCTATGGTTACCTTTGAGGAAAAAGTGAAGGATTAAATGGAGTCACTCTAGTGAAGCAGCTAAATTACTGAAGTCAAGTAGACTGAGGCATCAGGAAACAATTTTACTCTTGCTATAAGTAGCCTGGGAACTTGAATATTTGAACCCTGCCGTTATATCAGGGGATAGATATACATGGTTATCTGTAGGATTTATATGTATTTATATATATACAGATAGCCCTCTGATCACCTACTGAAAGAGAAAAGAATGTTCACATATCCAGACAAGCTGGCATCGTCGTGACCACCAGCCAACTAACAGGTCATCTCCCAGGCCGATCCAGAAGCTACGAAGGCAGGACTAATTCTTCTCAAGAATGTTGTTTTTTCCATAAGAACTCTTAGCTTTTCTTTCTTCTTCAGAACACTCTGGATGTTGCCTAGTTGTGTTTATGGATTGCAAACTAGAAGACCCTTGAATGAATTGTCATCATTTATTTCTAGCCTAAGCCTCCTTATTCATTAACGCTTGGTCACACCTACTTCTGCTACCAGCACTCCATTTATAGTAATGGTTTAAAGATTCCCTTTTAGGTACATTTGTTAAAGTTTAAAATGTGAGTTAATTTAAAGAAAGAAACAAAAAAGTAACCCAGCACAGATAAGGCAGACAAAGCAAAATTGGTGAAGGCAGACCACAAACAGCTAGGAGACGTGGAGGCCGAGAGACCCACTCGCTTGGTCGGGCTGTGCCCCACGCGGTGGCCGCCAGCCGCACGTGCTGCCTGAGCATTCGGGATGCAGCGAGCCGGCCGGAGAGGAGCCATCCACGCACACGTGCATGGGGGTTCAAATCCTCACTTAGCAGAATGTAAAATAGCTCATGAGTGATTTTTATATGGACTGCACATTAAGTGATAATACTAATGTTTACATTGGGTTAATTAAATTATACGATTAAAAATAACTTCCTTTACGTACCTACCTGAACACTTTACACTGCGCCCGCGGCTTGCACTGTTTCTGTTGGCCAGCACCGTCCTAGGCGGCTCTCAGAGCTGCCAGTCGGATGGGCTGGGACAGCCCTCCTGCCAGGGCTCGCCCTGTCCCTGCCTTGTCTCTCCCACCCAAGCCCCAGCTTAGGACGGGCGGAGGTGTTTCAGAAAGGCAGCTGCTGGAGTGTGAGGACGGTTGGGGAACAATGAGGCAACAGACCAACTTGGGGGGCAGCTCAAGTCCAGCGAGAAAGGGGCACTGAGCCCAGCCCAGGCAGTGGGATGGGTGTTGGGGATTCTCGTGTGATGGGTATTTAGGATCTCCTATAGATGTGAGCAGTGACGGAGGGGTCGAGGTGACTCCTTAGCAAATGAAACTTGTCCCTGTGGCGATGTAGGAGGCAAAACACCTCATGTTACCCAGCTCCCCCAGAATGTGGGACCGACTCTCCACCAGGAGCACAATCATCTGAGAGTCTTCGCCACACCACAGTGACAGGCCAGACCACCTTGGACAAAGCACAGACATGGACCCAGACATCTCACCTCATGGCGCCCTGATCCCCACAGGCCCCCAGAAAGGTCAGTAGCCCGCAGTTCACGGCTTCATCCTGTGGGGCCCATCTGGACTGGCTGTTGGGGGCGAACTGAGGCAAGACCTTTGAGCAGCCAGATCAGTCTATGGTTCTTGTCAGTGGTGCTCTGAGAACCCCCAGAGAGCAGCCCAGAGCAGGCTTGGCAGAGGCCACCTGTGGGCGTGCCACTGCTGTCGGGATGGGGTGCACAGCTGGGGGCCACCTGCGTTAGGATATCCAGGCTCCTTTCTCAGAGGAAATGTCATGTGAGTGAGTACACACATATGTGAAAGGCATGGGTAACTTCTCCCAAATGCCTACAGACGCATATGGATGCCAAGCAGCATGAACAGCTTCGGAAGGGTCACCAGGACCCACCAGGTACTGGTTCAGAAGACGCGCTTAGCAGGGAATGGGGGTGGATTTCAGGCAGGTTAATGTTGCTTCAGGCAGTTGAGTGCAGTGGAAAGAGGTCTTGGTCATCCGGACAGGGACTTGAACTCTGGGCCCTCACCTCCCGGCTGGGTGACTCTACACAAAGTACCTGACCACTATGAGCCTCAATTTCCTCGGCTGTAAGTGGGGATGAAAACACGCCCTCGAAGAAAGGTTAACTGGGAAAGGTTAACTGAGGTGACATACACAAAGCCCCCAGCAGGACTGATTATCACTATTCATCCTTCTGATGCCGAGTGTGGAGCTGGCCACCCAGTTCCAGGGCATGGCCATGCCCACGGCCCATGAGATCCAGCCTGCTCTGCTCAACTGGCTGCATGTTAGAATCACCTGGGGTTCCCCACTCCCTGCCTGCTGAGGGCTGCTTTGTTTGACTCAGTGGGGCCTGCCCTGCTCTATTTATTATATTGTATTGGTCCATTTGAAAGTACACCTCAGGTTTAGAGAGCTCATCCCTCAGATGGGAAGTGCTGGGGCTAGTCTCTGAGAGAGAGGGGGCTCCGGGGCTCCAGGCTCAACCTTGCTCCTCCCAAGGACTCCCTTGGGGCCAGAGCCTGGGCCAGCTAGGGACATGCAGGCCTGCTCAGATGGAGGGCTGCCTGGCCCCCATCCTTGGCGATGCTGCAGCACAGACTGGCTCACTGAGCACCACTTGTCGCCTGCTCTATTTCCATTACTTGGGACAGATGGCAGGAGGTGGCGGTGGGCGTTGTGTCGTGCTGTGCCGAGCATTTGGGATAGGGAGGCGTCTGGGATCCTCAATTCTCCATCCACCCCTGGACAGAGACAGATGTGGGCCAGCAGCCTGTCTGCTGAGAAGGAGCTGGGTCACGCATCCCTGCAGACACTCGCGCATGCCCGCCCACCTCGGCGCTGCCCCTCTCAGAGCGCTGGAGCAGGAGAGGGGGAATCGGCCTCTGCTGAGTGCCACCTCAGCCAGGGCACACTTCATCCTGCTCTCGCCTGGACCATGAGGGCGTCACACTAACCCAGGGGTCCACTCGAGCTTCTCACTGACAAAAGTGAGCAAGCTCACTTTTCCAGGCTCAACTGTCATCAGCACACAGTGGCATCAACACTCCCCGAATTCCGGAGCTCTTGCTGTGTTCCCAGGGCCATGCTAAGAGGATTGGTATAAGATCTGATTTGTCGGAGATCAATGATATTTCCCCAGGAAAATGAGGAGACCTTAGCACAGAGGAGCTGCATACCTTGTCCAAAGCCACATAGCCCATGTGTGTAGGGCCTGGGGCTGAGGCCAGACCCACTGATGCAGTCAGGTTAACAGCACCCAAGTTGCAGCCGAATTACCTCTCTGGACCCCAGCTTTTCTGGCTGGGGCCCTATCAAAGGGCCCCCAATGGTGGGGATGGCGTGCTGTGACAGACCAGGCAGGGTACATTGTGCATGTGGGGCAGGGATCGACATCACGGCACGGATGGCAGTCATCCTGACCTCAACACCCAGCACCTCTGGTCAGCATGTGGCCCCACCCCTGTAGGGGCTGAGCAAAGGCTATGAGTGTATCTGGTCCCAGATGGGGAACTGAGACCCAAGGAGGGGATGGGCCTTGCCCAAGCTCACAGACTCAACAGGGAAGATTTGGGGCTAGAATTGGCTCTCTGGGGTCACTTCCCAGATTGCCCATCTCAAGAGAGAATCTTAAAACAGGGCCAGGAGAGACTGGGCATGGGCATGGCACCAGCAGCAGGGGAACCCAGGTTTGCCTCCTGCATACCCTGGAGGTGCCCATGTGCAGGAGGTGGGAAATGTGGGGGTAGCAGGCTGCACTGGAGAGAAGGCTGGTGAGAATCAGCAGCCGCTGTGCCCAGCTGAACCAGTGGGCTCAGGCCAGCCTGATAGAGGAGGGTTGGGTAGAGACCTGATGTGCAGGTCTCGGGGTGGTGCTGGGCCAGCTGGGAGGTGGGATAGGCCCTGTCTTGGCTGTCCTGCCTCAGCTCAACTCAGCCCCCATCATTTCACTCTGATGCCTGCAGGGCCCCTGGGTTCTCTCCCTGTCACACAGCTGCTCTGTGGTTTTAGGATGTGGGCTGATCACAGCTGACAGCTGACAGATGCACCTGTTAAAAGGGAACATCAGTCAACTAGGGATGGGGTGCTGGTAGGGGGGTCTGGGGATTACTGCTCAGTGACTCATGTCACACTGCACCCTCCTTGTTACTCTCAATCTCCTTCCTGCCCTTAGTCGGGGACCAGTGAAGGAAGACCTGCCAAGTTCCCTCCCCTATTCTTTCTTTGCCTTGGAAATCAAGGCTGCCCTTGCCCCTCACAGAGGCTGCATTCAGGGCTCTGCAGCTGCTCCTGGGCCTCACAGGGCTGCCTTGGGGTGCAGTGGGAAGAGCAGATGGCCCCAAGCCAGACCAAGTCTGCAAAGCAGCTCCCACTCTTTCAGAAGGTTCTGATAAGAAAAAGGATCCTGAATTCAAAACCCTGGGGTCCTTTCCTTTGCAGCTCTGGGCCTACAGCCCAGAAGGGGGCTATCGAGGCTCAGGGTTGAATGGTTGATCCAGGGACATGGATGGGTGTGGAGTCTGCTGGTGTGCAGTCACTTTGAAGAGGATTCAAAGGCAACAAGCCTACAGAGCCAGCCCCCCAGCTGGGACAGGGTCCCTCCTCTGCCGCCTGGTTCCAGGCATGCGTAGCTCCCCTGCAGTCTTCCCCCAGGACACCCTTCACCCCAAGCCCTAGGGAAGTGAGCTTCGCAGTAAGACAGAACAGGTTTCAAATTCCAGCTACAACACTGTGTCACAGCAATCTAAGGCAAACCTCGGGTCCCTCATCTGGGAAGTGGGTACCATGCCAAGAGCTACCTCATGGGCCCAGGAAGCATGTGGGTCCAGGAAGATGATGCAGGTACAGGGTCAGCCCTGACCTCCCAGATTCTATCTGGAGAACAGTCAGAGCCATTTCGGGCACCTGACTCATGCCCTATCTCTAGCTGGGCTGATTGAGGGAACAAATTAGGGCCTACCTCCTGACAGTTCCCTGCAGGAAGGCTGGCAGCCTGTCAGGTGGAGGTTCCTGGGGTACATGCTAGGCCATGAGGACGTCACTCCCTGGAACCCCAGACAGCAGGCGTGCCCCCTCCAGCAGAGCCCACGGCTCTGTTTGTTCTATTCATGGAGTTCAAGTCTGGGTGTGTGGGCAGGCTGCTCCCTCCTCTGAGCCTTGGTGCCTGCAGAGGACAGTGACTATGCTTGCCCTCTTGGGCTGCTCTGAGGACCCATGAGTGACTGGAAGGCACATGCAGGAGGCTGTGAACTGGGCACATTATTGGAGGCAGCACTGACCGTGACAGTGACAGGCAGTTGAACACAGATGAGTCCAGCCAACTCCCAGCCTGTGCTCTGACTTGCAGTCCCTGCTGCCACTAGTGAGGAAGGTGATTTTCACAACCAGTCCCCCTGCTGACCTTGGCGAGCGGCTGGGGGCGGCTTCCCGGAGCTGCCCCTACCTGGCCCAGCACCAGCAGCTGAGGGACCTGCTCCAGTCACAATAAGGCTACCAGCAGGTGCCAGGCCCAGCAAGATGGGTAGGGCAAGGAGCCAGCTGAGGGTGGGGTGGAGGGCATACAGCAGTGCGGGGTCACAATGGCTAAGGGAAGAGCCAGGTGCAGCTGCAGGACTCGAGCTGCTCACTCCACCCATCTGGCAGGGACAGAGATGGCCAAACTCCCAGGATGAGCTCTTGGCAGTTAGGGCCAGCAAAGGAAAGGCAAGAAGAGAAGGACCATCCTCTGCTTGGTAGACAGAGTGGGCTGCCTGCAGCCCAACAGTTCAGAAACACACCTCTGGGTGCAGGCAAGTCGTGCCACCCAGGGAGCTGGGGCAGTTGCTGCCTGTGGCCATGCTGTGTGCTCACACTGATGCTTGCGGATACACATGGACTGTGCTGGCAGAGGCCTGTGTGTGCAGTGAGTATGTAGTATGTGAGCCTGAGACAAGGTGCTGAGTTCCTCTCCTGCCCTGCCCACCTGTAGCTGCCTGAAGAAAGAGCCCCCTTTCCACCTACCCCATAGCCATGGTTGAAGAGTTTCTTGTTGTCACCTCTGCTAATTCTCCTGGCACTCCTGGGAGGTGGTCTAGGCAGGGCAGGGAAGACCTGGGCCCCTGGGCAGTGAAGCCTGAAGCCAGACACAAGCCCACTGTTGTTCTCATGGGCGAGAGACAGGAATCTGTCTTTTGGGGTGGTGGGGGAGACTGTGAGATGCCAGCCCGGCATCCATTCTCCCTTACTCACAAGACCCTCATTGTGTTTGACATTTTTTGCCCTTCCTTCTTCCTCCTGTCTGCAGGTGCTGGCTGGAGCTCCAGCAGCCATGTTGTACCTTAAGGTCACTTCCAGAGTGGAAGCCAGGGAGGCACACGGAGCCTGAATCCCTGCTGACCACGGGGCCTCCGTGCCCACCCTCTGTGACCTCCCTCTGGACTTTTGCATGAAAGAGAACTGCAACCAGCCCTGTTCGAACCATTGTTGCTGGGCATGTTCTGCTGTGAACAGCCAGACCTAATCTCAGTGCCACTGCCTTCCAAAGAGAGACTGTCCCAAACATGCAAGGATCGTGCAAGGCCTCAGGACATTTGTGAGTGTTAACTCTATTCTGGGGGTCGGCTTATTTTCCTTTCCCTCATTCTTCTTCATTTCATTCTTCTTCATCCTTCCCACTACCCTGTCACCGTTTCTTGAACCCTACCCCCAGCATTCCCTTGTATTTTCTCTCTCTGAACTCCCAATAGCCCCCAGAGTGAGAACTATTAGCTTGTGTCCTTGTTAGGGTCTCGTGGCCCTTTAGGAAGTAGGCATTCATTAATTTCTTGAATAATTAAAAGGTGCATTCATTGACCAGCCCTCAAGCATAAACACCCCCTCCCAGCACTCAGCCATCCCCTAGCTCTCAGGGCTATGGAACCCAAGTGCAGGGTCAGCTGCCCTGCCCCAGCACCTGCCCCAGGGACCTCATGGAGCAGGACCAGCCATGCGGCTGACTTGGCTCCTCCTCTGTCCAGCTTCTGTCCCACAAACACCTAAAGCCTCACCCAACCAAAGGGGGTCCCAGGAGTCTAGCCTCTCAGCCAGGACACCCCAACACTTACTTTCTCCGAAGCGATCCTACAGGGGACAGCAAGAGATGAATTCAAAAGAAGAGGAACGACAAGGTTCTCTAATGGTCCAGGGCAACCCCCAGAAGCCCCTGCCCCACCCCTCAGTCCCCAGCCTTCACCTACCTTGGCCCGCTGCATGCTGGGTGCTGAAGGAAACTGCTGCTGGCCTCTCCTCCTCACAGCCCAGGAGACTGAGACTGCCAGGCAGGGCTGGCAGCTGCCTCATGTTTGCCTGGGCTGGCGGCTCCTCGCCCACCCCTCCCTGCCTGCCTGCCTCTACCAGCTCCACCCCTCCTGCTCACTAGGCTAGCTCAAGGGCTCTCTCTCTCTCTCTCTCTCTCTCTCTCTCCACCCCTCCCCCTTGTCCCCAGACATCACTGTCCCACTCTGTATAAATGGATAATCTGGCTCTCCAGGTCTCCCCTCAGCCCCTGTCACCAGGCGTTCTTGCTGTGCCACCCCCATTCTGTCCCTTTCTCTAACACACATGTTCTCTGCTCCCCCACCTTGGTTATGGGGAGGGTGGAATATGGTGGGGGGTGCAGAGCCCAGGCTGGGGGGAAAGGAATTCTGGCTTGAGCTCCTGCTCCAAGTAAGGGGGCAGCCCTCCTCTCCCTGCTGGCCCCTCCTCATGAACACCCTGTGGAGGGACCCACGTAGGACCTCAGGCTGTGCATTGCCTTCAAGACCCTGGTGCCCCCTCAAACAGTCCTCTTTCCCATGAGGACATCATTCTGGAGTGTTGGGTCCAAAATGACTTCACAGATGGATGCTCACTGCTTGAGATGGTGACAGCTACCAGGGCCACATCACGTGGGTCACACACACACAGGGGTCCTTCCACCTCTTTCTCCTGTCACCCCTTAATTCCCTCTTTTTCACCCGTGGGGACTTGCCATGTGAGAACCTTCCCAGATAGCCTGTTTCTCCAAGGCCTGTCATCTGTCCCCATCTGGGTCCCAGGTTGGAACCCCATCAGGGTGGCTGAGGGACCTCATCAGCTCTCTTGGGTGGGGAGTAGAGGAAAGGGGTAAGGGTCCCTGGCATCCTTGGGAGGGGGGCAGATTCCAGTGTATTCACTCAGGTGCCTGAAACCTTTGCCAAGTTTCCCTTTTCTGCACCCAAGTGCCTGCCTGAAACAGTGGTTCCCATGGAAACAGAGCCTTGTGACACCCTCCGCTGCAGCGGGCGCAAGGCCCTCACACGCTCTTCTCCTTTCTTTTAGCCAGCCCGTGCGCTCCAACTCAGATCCGCGGGGAAAGAGTGGCCTGGCGCTGCCAGCCCATTGAGTCGGGAGGACCTCTTCCTGAGTGGGAGGCAGCCCAGGCTGTGGCCGGCTGGACTTTCCGCACAGACTGGGCCTGGGAGGAGGTACAGGGAGCTTCTGCAGCTGCGGGTCAGAGGCTGAGCTCCCTGGGAGCTCTGGGGCCTTTCACCGAGTGGCCTCTGGCTCCAAGCAAGATCCCACAAGAGTCTTCACAGTGGCCTTGGAGGAAAGTGTCATCATCTTATGTGGTGGAGTTAGCCCTTGGAAAGTTAAAGGACTTGCCCTGGGTCAACTAGAGAGTGACGAAGCCAATACAGAAAGCCTGTTCTTCCATTCCAAATAGAGCACACGGCTAAGACCCAGGTTCCACTCACCAACTTGGAAATTTGCCATCATGCTCTCCAGGACGGGCTGCCCTACTTCTGGCCCGGCCTGAAGAGGTAAGACCAAAAACCACTCAGAATGGCTTTCTCTGAGTTAAAGAGCTCCGAGCTGTGACAAGACAGGCCCAGGACAAATGCCTCCTTGGCTAGACCTTCATGTCTTTGGGCCTCGGTAACCTCCCACTGCAGCTACCACCCAAGGGTTGCCCCTCATAAAACACAGATTGGGGGGGTGCCCTGCCATGGCCCTTGCCCACCCTTGCCCCCTACCTACCCAGCACCCCAGGCACTGCCAGAGGTGTCCCTCGCCTGTGAGTGGAAGGTGGAGAGAGGGGGGAGTGGAGATGGAGGCCACCCCTGGGAGGCCCCAACAGCGGTGTGGGCACATGCGATGGGCAGATTTTCCCCAAGAGGATCTGGGACTTTCCGAAGAACCCTTGGCAGTGTGTCAGACCTAAGACAGAGTAAAGAAGGCAGGACAGGTCATGCTGACCTGTAGGACCTCCTGGTCAGTATAAACACTTCAGCCTGATGGGCGTTCAGCTGTGGCTTTCTCACACTGGGGGTGAGGGGTAAGGATGGGGGAGTTGGAAACAGAGAAAGTTAGCGGCTGTTTCAGAAGGTCAGGTTTTCTTATGTTACATTTGAGTATACTTCCTTTAAGAGGAGGTAGTGGAGAGCCACCTCAGCTGGCTGGGGCCCTCACTCTCTCCCCACCTTAGTGAGGGGCTCACAGCACCCCCACCCACAGGTATTGGGTCTTCTGAGCCTTCTTTCATTGCCGGTCACAATCCCCTCCATCCAGACCCAAGGTCAAACCTTCCTCAGTAGGTGCCCAAACCTGGTTCCATGGAGCTCTCAGGCTGTATTTTTTTTCTTGGGCCCTTTTCTTGGACTCTGGCTATGCCTACCCCTGACCAAGGACAGTGGAGAGTGAGAGGAGGAGGAGGAGGAAGAGGAGAGAGGGAGGGAGGGAGGCATGGGTGAAGGGAGGGAGGGGAGGGGGAAGAGATTGAGAGAGAGAAGCACTCAGTACAGTTTCAGGGTTTGAGCCCTTGCTCACCAAGAGCCAGTGCCTGTGAGAAAAGACCCTCGGTGTAGAGGTGGGTGTCATCTTGCACATGGACTTTCAAGAAATGTCTGTTGCCTCAAATCAGCCCTCCCCTGGACACCTCCGCCCCCCCGGGTGTCACTGTGAGCCAGCACAGCTGTGCAGTTGGAAAGCCACCTGGTTGAGGCTTATCTGTGTCTCCCACCAGCCCTAGGATCTCCTGTTGCTTCCCCTCCCTCCTGTACCTAGATGGAAACCTGGTGTTGGGAACCACCCTGCCTGGTTTCAGAAGCTGTAACCCCCGCCCAGGCTAAGGCTGAGGGAGTGACCTTAGACTGTAAGCCACCAAGGAGACAAAAGCTTATCTCCCTGGCAGGAGAGCTGCTTCTGCTCCTTTTTCCATAACTGGCCCCCAATGCTTGGTCGGTTAGCCAATGATGGGTAAGATTCCCCAAGGGGGCAAAGACAGGCACGATCACATGGAAGGCCCCCAAGGAAGGTCTTTGGGGGGTAGAGCAAAAGGGGGTAAAGGACCCTCGCCCCTCAGCTTTGACATAGCTTGAATCCTCATTCTGTCTGGGAGAAGTCTCCTAATCTCTTGGCTGCCTCACTCCCCTTGCTCCACCTAACCCTGAAACAATCACAGGGTGGTGCAGCCCTGTGCTGGAAAGGGCGGGTTCCCTGGGCCATCAGACCTAAGAAAGAATATGTAAAATCCTGCTTTGTTTAGAATGCTCTCAATTAAATGATAAGGGTCCAAGCAAGAAGTGAGTTTGTTCCTCAAAGCTATACAGCTCTTTAGCTATCTGACCCTGACTCAAAATAGGCCCTCAGAGTTCTTTGTTATCTATTGTTTGATCCTTACTGCCTGACAGTGATTAATGAGCTTTATCTGTAATCCTGTGCAAAGGAACCCAATAAAAGCCCATTGAGGCTAGGGCTCCTGGCCCTTCTCCTTTGAGAGATTGGCCACCTTTCCTCCCCAAGCAGATCACGTCTTGGTAGACTTATTCTCATCCCTGGTGGCCGGAGTGGGGGTGGGGGGCCCTGAGGGCAAAGCTGCCCTCACAGCCTGGCACAGCCTGGATGCCACCTGGTGGGAGACCCAGTGGTTCTGTCAGTCACTGCACGTCACAAGGACAGTCTCTTCTTCCATCCAGCCCCTGTCCTGGTCCGCACTACCATTGGGCAGCCTGCTGCTGGACCAGGTAGCTCCACCCACTGTCTCTCTCTGAGGTTTGTTCAGCTTTGGGGCTGGGCATGAGGACTGTGGCAGCTGTCACTCTCAGGAGGCCTCACCCGTGTCAGTGAAGAAGCCAGACTGTCTCTTGCCCTGTAGGCTTTACAGGTGGGGGTGAGACATTCGTCCACTGGGTTTCTCACGCTGCAGGGACACTGTGAAACTGTGGGGGACTCTCATTAAAGCCCTTTTCCTTCTGGGTTTAAGTGAAGAGAGGACACTCCTTCCCTCCCTTTCAGCTCAGCTCACCTACACCAAATCCCCTCCTCCGACCTCCACACCTGACTCCTGGGTCCCCTCAATGTGGTGGGGATTTAGACCTAGCTTCTGCATCCCTTGCAGCAGAGTGACATCATCTCTGCACATGCCCACCTTTTTCTTACCAGGCACCATGGTGCCCAATCCATCTGAAGGATGGGTGACACTGACTGCTCCAGGAGGGGCAGGTCCAGGCAGCACCTGGAAGGACTGGGGATCACATGGAAGGGGCTCCATCCAGCAGCATGTGGTATGTGGACCACGCTGGCCAAATCTCCGGACTCAGTCCCTGGCATCAGGGCTGGAGACAGGGCACCAAGAGCTAAGCATAGGGAAGGCCTGGCTCTGGGATGGTGAAGAAAGACAGTCCATGACCACCCAGAGCAGGGCTTCAGGCTGACCCCAGAGAATTCAGGTATTCCCTGAAATGCCCCAATTATAAGTTGATTCCTTTGGGGAAGTGGTGCCCTTTCTACTCAGCCTGCACAGTCTTGGTGCTTCAGCATTCTCAACTGTAAATAGGTAAATAGCAGTGTCAGCCTTTTAGTAAATTCATGTAAAGTGCTTTGCACAATTCCTGGTGTATGCTCATAGCTCCATTAATGTCTCTGCCCCTTATCCATGTGGCTCTTCCTTTGCACACCTGAGGCAGCCATAACTGACCGGGACAGCCACCTGGGACCTCAGACCCATGTGGAACCTCAGACGCCCTGGCCCACAGGACATTTCTTTGGCAGAAGTTGCCCCTCCAGCTCACAGGCCCTTTGCTCAGGGATGGCCTGGCTAGAGTATCTGGCAGAACTCCAGGACCTCCAATCTGCCATCCGTCCTGCCACAGGGTTGGCAAAGATACTTGTGTCGGATCTGCTCGGAGACAGGCTCACAGGGAATGGGGACTGGCAGCGAGCCCAGGAAGAAACCTCCGGGGCCACCAGGAGCAGGGGCCCTAAGTCCAAAACAGGACTGGGCTTCTACTTGTGAGACCTCAAACTGGCCATTCAGCTTCTTAGAGCTTCCTTCGGTCAGTGTGAGATAAGGACGGCCCCACCCCTTTTGGTGAATGTCATGGTAACAGGTGAGTCCGTGACCACCAAGGGGCTTTGTTTCACACATAAGTAGGGTTTGCAGTTTAGGATCCCAGTGTTTTACAATCAGGGAAATGCGCGATATATTTTTCTCTGTGGCTAGCTCTGTGTCTGTCACCTGCCAAGTGACCAAGCACCAAGCACCAAGCACCAAGAGCTTACAGCAATACACTCCAAACTAAGCCCCTTGAAAAGCCAGTGTTCAGTGGCTGGGTCAAGGTATCTGGACACTAAGTTCAAAGAGCAACAGCCTTTTCCCAATTCACAGGGGAAACTGAGTTAATTTTTTAGGATTACTACTTCCCATCATGGTGGACGAAGTCATGCGGACTAAACCCCCAACTGAGCACAACTTAAAAGCTGCTCCAATATATTTTTTAAAGTCTAATCAGGAGTATTAAGGAGCAAACAAGGCAGCGAGGAATCACAGGGCCAAGATCAGGGAAAGGCAGGAACCCGAGATAGGTGCCTGGCATCTGAGGCTACTTTCTCCACCGCTGGTCCTGAAAAACACAGCGTGCTGCTGAGCAGAGCTGTGGCCAAGCAGGTAAAAACTAGGCCCACCACGAGGATGGGTGCCTGGCAGGCCTTTTATGTTTTGGGTTGGGACTCCAGGGGGCCTCAATCCTGGAGTGTGAACAAGAGCAGAACGGCCCTCCAGAAGGCTGCAACTCTCAGCTTCAGAAAGTCGAAAGCCATCCTGGTTTGCTAGATCCCAAGCCAGATGTAAACATAACCCTTGTGGGGGAAGACAACTTCATCCTACATCTCAAATTATTTCTACAAGTTTCAGGTCTAACAGATGGTACCCGACCAGAAATCACCGCATATGTGAGGAGACAAGACAAACCTAACAAACCAAGAGAAACAACAGACACCAGAAACAGGCTCATGGGGGTCCCCTGTTAGGGAGTCACTTGAACTTTAAATAAAGTTCCAAAAATAACTATGCTTGATATGCTCAATCAAATATAACAAAGATAACACAGGCAATTTTGATAGAAAGCTGAAAGTTATTTTTAATCGTTTCTTTCTTTCTTTTATTCCATCAATTTTATTCTTAAAATGCAGGGGCTACAGTTTCCCTGTATAGAGCAACAGGTATGAAACAAGAAAAAAGATCTCTGGGAAAAGCCAAAAAGAGGCAATTGGGCTACATTCTGGGATGCTTGTGTGAGAGTGCACCTGTAACAGTGACAATATATTGTGTACGCACCACCCTACTTCCTAGCAGCAAATTTGTTGCTGGTTCGTAAGATGCAGTCAAATACAGACACTCCCAAAACTCAGCAGACCGCAATCTTAAAGTGCCTTTGCACGGGGGGCGCATCTCCCTCTGCCCTTGCTCCTGCCTAGACCCGGCTCTGTCCTGGCCCAGAGCAGTCATGGCAAAATGTAGCAGCCTTTGAGCATGCGTTTAGTGCCAGGCCCCTGCCAAGAGCTTTCCATACATTGTCTCATTCCTGCAAGGAGGCTATGACTCTTCTCCCCATTTTATAAATAGTGAAACTGAGGCCTAGGCATCCCACGTAACACATTCAAGGTGTCCACTAACAAGTGTTAGAGTGAGCACAAGGACCCAGGTCTGCCTGCTCCTGGAGTGGGCCGCTCTTTGCCTGCTGATTGTGAGGGAATGCCTGGATGCCTGTGACCATAGGAGGCCTGGAGTTCTCTCTCCACAAACACTCATTAAACACCAACTGCATACAGGGGCCCTAACCTAGGAGACCTATGAGGACCCCAAGCCAAGGCTTAGAAAGTGAGAGCACTTTAATGTACCAGACGACCTCCTCTTCCTCCTCTTCCTCTTCCTCTTCCCTACTTCTGGAACTCAGGAGTCAGCATGCAGAGTACAGGGATAGACCAGGGATAACCCCAGGCCACATGTACAGGAGAGAAGGAGTAAGGGTCATAGTGCAAAATCCTGTTGTGGCCCCAAATCCCTCCTGGGGAAGCTGGCTGGGGTCTGTCAAGAGGTCACCTTCTCGGGAACCTAGGGGGAGGCTCCGCTCTGGCCCAGGTCCCAGGCTCCTTCCCCAGGGAACCAATACTCAGAGAGTTGCTGAGGAACAACAATACTGTTTCCAGTCAAGGATGTAGGAAGGGGGCTCAGCCTTCATACAGGATGGGGGCCAGGAAACCCAGGCCAGGGCTTGTGGAGGGTACAAGTCACCAGGCAGTTGTGGGCTCGGAGGCCATGAGGCAGCCAGCCAGGCCTGGGCCACAATGGCCCCTTGTCTGAATGGTGGCTTTACCTGAATAGCTTGGTCATGCAGGAGGAACCAGCAAGGTAGTGGGATAAGCTAAAGAAAGAGCTTCCCTGGAGGAGGACACAGAGTGAGGCTGGGGAAATTGGGGAGGGGCAATGAAAATAAGGGGCCAGGGGTCTGGAGAGGAGTGGGGGGATGCATGTGTAGGGGGAGGAGTGGGTGGTGACGGAGTGGGTTGGCAGGGCCTCGCACCTACCCAAGGGGTTAAGGGGTTCCACTAGGTGGAGAACAGGGTCTTCTAGGTGCTGACATATCACAAGGAGAAGGGATGGACACCTGGAAGAACCTGTTGGCTCTGTAGCTCAGCAGCACTTAAGTCTGCTTATGAGAACAAATAAAGGGAGCTGTGAAGATACAGGGGTAGAAAGGGAACAGGCAAGGTGGGGTCAGGAAGCTGGAAGTGGGGGACCGTCCAGGCCTGGATGCCAGCCTGGGCTCTGGGGGCAAGAGCAATAGAAGTCCTCTGGTCCAAGCCAAGTCAAAGGGGAAGGCGGCAGCCCCAGGCATTACTTTGCAGCTGGCAGACTCCTGTTGTGGATTTAAAATGAAAGAGATGAGTGACAGGGATGGGGGTACAAGCCTGGGACTGTCAGTCCTACTGTTGGATGGACCAGACCCCACACTCAGACCCCCCAAGTCCCAGAACCTTCCTGCCCTCTTGGGCCCTGGGGACCCCAGATTGTAGAGAGGGTCTGCCTCTGGGACAGTGGAGAAGGACAGCGGCCCATGACCACCCACCCAGAACAGGGCTTGAGGGTCCCTTCCCTTCTTCCCCCTATTCCCCTGCCCCTGGCACTAAGGAATTAAGGGGGAGAACTCACCCAAGGGGGTCCTACAGCTTCAGGGAGGTGACCCGGGGGATGTGGAAGAGCTGAGTCTCCTCAGAGCTGCTGGAGCTGCGGCAACATGAACAGAGTGGGTGACCCTGGCACAGACTCTCGGCCCGACACAGGGATAAACCCAGAGCCCTGATTTTCCTGCCTCAGAAGCTCGCCAGGGGAGGCAGAGCTCCAGCAAGCTATGCCCGCTGCAGCAAGGGCATGGGAAGAACCTTCTGACCCTGGAGCTCCCTGAGTGTGTGGCTCCTCAGGGCCAGCATGTGCCTCCTTTGCTAGTGGCAGGTGGGTTCAGGAAGTGGTGTGGCCGGGGGCTGGGGCCCAGTGGCTGGAAGACTCCTTCCTGGGCCCCCGTTGCCCCCACAGCCCTGGCAGCCCCCTCACCTAAGGCGTTTCCAGATGGGATGGAAGTATTTGGAGGTCTTGATGGCAAAAATGATACTGGGGACCAGAAAGAAGGTGCACCATGCGAGGCAGAACCAGGAGGCGTTCTGGAACAAAGGGTGGGGAGTTAGCTCAGTGGAGCTGGGCAGTGACTTCTTCCCATGCCGCTCAGGATCCCAGGCCCCCACTACTCAGTGTTCTCAGAGCTGAGGGGGAGGGCTGAGGTGTGGGTCCTTGCCTAAGGTCCTGCTCGTGTGCCCCTTGCACAACGGCCTTAATGTTCATGAGCCCAGATGAGCTCCCCAGCACTTACCCACGGGTCAGCCATCATGTCACATAGGATCACACGACCATTGTCCAGGGCTCCAGAGAGGGGCTGGCAGGTGGCAATGCGCTGAGTCACCTGTGGAATCAGCATGAGGTAGGTATACCAGGTCCCCAGGTGCACAACCCATAGTCAAAGAGAGAAGTTGACAGGGATATAGATAGGCCCAGGGACACAGCTGTACAGGTACACGGACACAGGAACACAGAGAGGTAAGGACACACTGACATAGGCTCAGCTTCTGCCCTTTCCATGCTATGCACCAGCCTGTATGAAGCCCCTACTGTGTGCTCAGCACTGTGCTATCAGCCACACTCCCACTGGAGAGGCCACACAGATCGCAGAGGCTGGGATCAGCCAGTGCCTGCAGGAGGAGGTGAGCTGGAGGGCTTGTTGGCCTCAGACAGTATGCGCAAGGGGCCAGCACGAGGAAGGGCGTGGGGGCCAGGTGCAAGCAGCACGTTCTAGGCCCATGGCTGCTCCGCTCACACTCAGGCCTCAGAGAGGGGCTGCCCAGAAGGTGTGTGTGCAGAGCCCAGCCAGCAAGCAAGGGCATAGATGCCGGGTTTGGGAGTCTGGGTTCCAGGGCATCTCCATACACCCCCCAAGGAGCTCTAGGGGTGAAAGAAGGATAGAGCAAGGCGAATGGCTGGTACAGCTGGGAGTGGGTGATTGGCAGTGGCTCTGAGGCCAGGAGGGATCTGTGCCCCACTTACCTCCTCTCTCACCCAGGCCACATACTGGGAAAAGTATCCCATCTCCCGGGTCAGGAAACACTTGCTTTCCTGCAGGAAAGAGGGGATCCCTGGTCTAGCAGGAATCTCCTGAACCTGTACCCCAACCCCATGCCTGGCCCCATTAGGACAGGCTGAGCTGGCCTTCCTGGGAGTCATAGTAAGGGAATAGACCTGGAGGAGAGGCCTGAGGGGGAGACCTGTGTGTGTCAGCCTTTCAATCCAACTCTGGCTCTGAGGTGGCCCCCACCCCTCTGTCGTCCCCACACTCACATTCTTCAGGATACGGGTGGCCCAGGCAGGCAGCTCTTTTTTTAGGTGAGTGACACTGTCCAGGACACCTGAGGTCTCCAGCTAGGGAGAGAAGGACTCAACTCAGCCTCCTGCTCAGTCAGGGAGTAGCCACTCCTTCACTAGTGCAACACATCACACACAACATACTCAGCTTGGGGGAGGGGGAATTAAGCCCTAAGGACACAGAGGCCAAAGACAGTGGTCCTCAAGGATCTGCTCACCCACTCCCAATTCTCAGCTCAACCCTCAACCTCCCATGGGACCAGACAAAGCAGGTGAGGTCCCATGTCAGCTGGGCCCCTCCCTCCCTCTCTCTGCTTCCCATCTGCTCCACCCTACCCCCCATCTCCAGAAGCCACCTGGAGGCTTGGCGCTGAGAAAGCCAGAGCCCTGACACTGATGTTGAGCTTGGCCTGTGGAGGAGAGATTGGGGCTGGTTAGGGGGGAGCAGGATCCAGCACCTGCCTCCTCTTTTGTGCCACCTCCCTGCCTTCCCTCTTCCCCAGGCCCCAAGCTCACTGGGCCTCCAGACTTACCACAAGGTGCTGCTGGGGGAGGACCTTCTTCTGGTAGAAGTTTCTGAGCCTTTGGGCCTCCTGCTGTAGTTGCTTCTCCAGCACAGAATTGTCCTGATGGGGGGGACAGAAATAAAATGGCCCTGTTCCCAGGATAGGACAGCCTTTGCCAGCATGTCCTTTACCAACTGCTCAACCAGCGTGCTGAGGGCTGTGAATGCCAGGCTCAGACAGAGACAACAGAGGCCTCCTTGAGCTTCTGGGACTTATCTGAGTGCGGGGTGCCTGAGCCCACATTCTAGGTCTGCTGCTAGCTCACAGAGCATCCCTACATTAGCTGTAGAACCCGTCTGAGTGAGGGCGGCATCTGCTGAAATGGTGGAGTCTATAAGATACCTGGAAAATAACTTTTTAAACTTTAAATATTTGTAAATACAAAATGCTATTTTTCCCAGTAGAGTTGCCTGGGGCAACTGTCATGATATCTGACCCGCCACCCTGTCCTCATGCCACCTGTCCCAGAGGATCCCAGAGCAGTGAGCACTTAGAAACACTTGCCCCATGAGAGAGGTCAGGCCAGTTACTTCATCTGAGCTTTACCGATGAAACAGATGAGCCCAGGGACACAGAATGACTTGCCCAAAGCCACACAGCACATTGGTGGCCAAACTGAGCGAGAGCTGATACTGCAAAACCCTTCGGCCCCGCCAGGGGTCCAGAGCCTCACTGGTGGGAGCCCCTCAACCTGGTCACTGCCTTCGCCCCCTCCCCCCAATCCAATCACTCTCACCCTCTCCCGCCTCTCAGGCTTCTCCCTGAAGCCTGCTTTCCTTGAAGGGTCTCTGCTCCCTTCTCACCTGAGAGTTAGCCAGTCCTTCCAGCTCATGGGCCAGCTGCTCCACACTGGTGTTCACCACCGGCTTTTGGATCTGGAGGCAGATGGAGAGGCTGAGAGGGGATGAACCCCGGTTCCACCCCACGAACTCCCAGTCTTTTCAAAACTACTGCACACCAGGAGGGTCTGCTGGGGCACATCAGCCCCAGGGGGTTTCACCTGAAACTGCGACGGATATACACCAGACAGTTTCCATTCAGAGAGCAGAGAAAAGTGAGGCGCCCTCTGGTGTAACCCAAGGAAGAGGCAACTTCCCACCATCATTTGCCACAGCAGAGGGTTCAGGACCACGGACAGAGCCTGGTGTTGTGGGCACATTCACTCCAGCCCAGCAGTATGGGGGACACAGGGACAGGCCTGAGCACATGGCCTGGGGTACCCCCCAGGGACATGGGGAGTTAAGGGAAGATGGAGGGCCTGGGCAAGGCGAGATGCACCCCCCAGCTCCTCTGCGGGCCCCTCTGTTGTACAGCACTCTGGTCTGAGGGGTCCACTCTGACCTGGATGAGGAAGCCAGGGTAGTGGATGTTACCAAGCCCACTGCTCTGTAGAGCCCTCAGGTCCCGGTGGCCAGCTGGGCTTAGCAGGTCTAGACTCTTCACGTCCACTGTGAGGTTCTGCAACTCTTGCTCCAGGTTGGCCATATACTGGGAGGGAGGGGACAGGGTGGGGGCATGCCCAGGCACTGAGCCAGGACCCCAGAGCTGCTGTCCTAGGCAAGCAGTTCCCAGGGTCCCCACCCTGGATCCTCCCAGCTTCAGAGAGGACCCTGCCGTCCCCCGCTTCCTTCCTACCCCCCAACCCATTCCCATCAAGGCTCTGCCCTCCTCAGGTACCTATCTGGCTACTGGGCAGCAACACGGACCTTCCTGGCCACCCAGTATAAAAGAGCTTCTCCAGCTCATCATTATCACATTGCCGTGTGATGGGGTCTTTAGAGCGCCTGTTGCTATGACATTATTTATGTGCACACTTGCCTACTGTCATCAGCTCTATGAGAGCAGCACCTGGTCCACCCACTCTGAACCAGACTCTCAGTGCCTAGAGCAGCTCACACATGGTAGGTGCCGGACAAGTGTGTTGAACATGTAAAAATGAATGGATGGATGGCGATTGAATGGATGAGTGAATGAATGAACACAATCATACTTCCAAGACAAATCACAGTTTAAAAAGGGACACTCAGTATTTTCCAACCATTGCTGGAGGACACTTACATGGCATAGTATTCAGCCCCAGTGTTTAACAGATAAGAAACTGAATCCGGAGAGAAGCATTCACCTGCCCGCAGCTTCACAGCAGCTTAGATAATGGAGCCCAGCTCTGGTTCTCCCCCTCCCACCCACCTCCCTGCTTTCCCAGGGGGAGCAAGGCCTGATTCTTTCTCAGAGGCATCAGTAGCAGACAGGTACAAGAGATGTTTGAAGGTAGCCAGAGCCCTCTGCTTGGTTCCCTGGAAAGCACACCATGTCACATTTTCCTCTGCCTCATCAGCTTCTTATGATCTCCTTTGAGGACAAGCACTCTTAAGGTCATGTTTGATGTTGCCAGATGACCTCCAAGGGCTGCCCAGTCCCTCTGAACCTGAAGCCCTAGCTGTCCAGACACTCCTGTGAGCTGGACCACTCCCCTCCTAGGACTGGGGCTGGGAACCTTCCCATAAGAGCCGTGACTCCCAACCAGGAAAGCACAGGCTCCTCTGCCCAGCCCCTGCTGAAGCCCTCCCTGGCTGCCAGCCTTCCTCCACAGGCAGTGTCTGTGACTGAGAACCTGGCATCACCTACTCTGCAGGCACCTCATCTGGTTAGAGACACTGGAGGAGGAGAAAGCTAAGGCACTACAGAAACTGCCCCCAGTTATACAGCTCAAGGTACGGAGTTGGGGCTGTCATCTGGACCCCTTGGCTTTGCTGGCCGGTGGGCTGAGAATAAGTGGTGTGTCCAAGAGGAGCTGGAAGGGCTTCTGGATGAAGAATCAGGAGCCAGCATGCTTGGGGGGTGGGTCCCTGATGTGCGTGGGAATGGCTCTCTGAGGGCCCTGGAAGTCAAGCTCCTCTCCCCCAACCTCTCGTAGGCATGGAGAGTGGAAAGGAGAGAATGTACACCCTTGGGAGAACCCCATTCTCTAAAGAGGTCCCTTCTTGTGAAGTAACTCTTCCTTCTCTGTCCCAGAACTGTCTCTCATCAGCATGGATCCTTTCCTCCAGTTCTATACACCAAGTTCTGGCCAAGTCCGGCGGCTGAGGAATTGAATCCTGCCACCACCTACTGACTGTGTAAGCTCAGCAAGGGGCCTGTGGGAGCCCTTCCCCAGTGGTATCCAACTTGGTCACCATCATTTTCACTGTCACCCCATCCCAACTACAGCACACCAACCAATGCCTGCCCCAGTCAGGACACACACACCCTCAGCCTCTCACTATCATCAGCCTTTCCTGCTACAGCCTCAGATGCATCCAGTTTTCCTGGAGCACAGTGCTTAGAGCTTGTCAGAGCTGGTCAGAGCCTCCAGGCCCTCTCCTGCCTACCTGCATATCCCAGAAACCTCCTGGGCTCAAGCCCTGGGCCAGGCCCTGAGCTAGCACCTGGGGCCCCTGCCCCTGAGGCACCTCAATTGCTCTTGCAGACTTCTCAGGTTCAAAGAGATGATTCCACTATAGAGGCAAGACCAGAGGAGGGGGACCTGCAGGAGGAGTCCACAAAGCCCTCTGGAAGTTTCTCTTACCTGACTCATATCCAGGTACATCTCCAGGTCGTAGGAGTCATTCAGCTGCAGGACCTTCCAGAGTGAGGCCCCTTTCCTGCACTGCCTGGGGAGGAACAATGGGCATCAAAGAGGAGGGAAGGGATGGCCAGTAGGGGTTGATATCACCTTAACACATCTCAGCTCCTCCTCACACCCTGTCCCCAGCCCAAGCTTCCTACTCACTGATAGGCCAGGAGGATACTGATATTCTTCTTCAGGCCAAGAAGATGGGGCAAGTTCACGGATGAGGGCAAGTTCCCCGGAGTGTCAACAAACTGGAGATGGGTTAGGGAGAATGAGCCTGGAGTGAGGAGGGGCAAGGCCATCCCAGCCAAGGGCCAAGTCCCATGACTCCCTAGCTCAGCAGAGACCGTACCCAAACCTGCCTCAGACTCAAATCACTGGGGGCCTTAACTTGCTGTGGGGACCCTCCTAAAACAGAGAATTTGGGATTATCTGCTAGAAGCACTGGGGAACCAAGGCCACCACTTTGCAGACTCAGAGCTGGGAGAACAGACGGGCTCAGGTCTGGGTTCAAGCCCTGGGAGTCTCTGCCCTATGCTGGGTATCACCCCAAGAACTTATGGGCTCTCTCTCCCACTGCTCACCTACTGGTGGTTTTCTGTCTTTGTTGAGCCATCTCCATCACTCTCCCCACCCCCACACCCGTCCTGCTCTCCCTCTTACCTTCTCTGGCCTCCACTTCCTTCTAACCCTTTTTCTCTGCTCACATCTCCTTCCACCCACCTCATAGAGTTCCCCGCTCTCCCAGCTCCGGCACACCAGCGTTTGCACATTGCCGCCCACCAGGAAGGTAGAGAAGACGAGGAGGATGAGTGGCCCAGCGAAGAGGAAGCTGAGGCCCACGCCCCTGGGGAAGACAGAGAGGGGTGGGTGAGGGGGGAGAGACCCTCCATCCCATCCAAGTCCCAGGCCAACATGGTCACAAGATGGCCGAGGGGTAGAGCCCTTTGGGGACAAAACTCAGAGGGCTCTGCCACTTGGGTCAGGAGTTAGAACTTCTGACTGTCCCCACCATGTCCACCCCATCCTCACACTATTTCTGGTACCCTGGCTGGCCCTGGCAGCCTAGAGGACAGGGTAACTGTTGTGCTCAAAGAGACAGGACTGATAGCCTTTGGGCCCAGAGCACACAGGGGCAACCAGCTCTAGATTTCGGCCCTCAATGGGGCCACCTGTGCAGCCAGCTATGACCTGCCAGCAGGACCAGCAACCGAGAGTCCAAGGAGGACCTCAGACCTGTAGGTATTCTTTGGGAGACAGACACAGCCCCACACCAAGATCTGCAGGGGTGTCAAACTTATTTTCACCGGGGGCTGCATCAGTCTCACGGTTGCCTTCAAAGGACTGAATGTAATTTTAGGGCTGTATGAATGTAACTACTCCTTAACTAGGGGCAAGGAGCTTGGTGTTGCTGCCGGGTAGAAGAAACAAGGTGGAGGACCAGATTTGGCCCGCAAGCCTTGTGTTTGCCATCTGTGGCTTAGAGAGTAAAACATGGGCTGGATTTCAGCCCCTGCTCACCCCTTTGCCCAAGGACCCTCGTGCAGTGACCAGCCTGCACAACTTAATGTACCAGCCCTGCCCTTGGAGACCAGGCCCAGTCAAGAGAACAGCATTCAGCCTCCCCGCACTGCCCTGCTCCTCTCTCAACAAGTTGGGGGGTGGCATGTGAGGCAGCCAGCTAGTCTAGGGCTGGCAAACAGATTCTATCTCTGGTGCCACCTCCTAGTGGTGGTGCTGCCTGGATGCTGGGTTAAGACTCTGAGGCTCTGCCTGTGCTCAGTGGGAAAGAATGCCCACTGGTTACTATAATAATCACTGATGTGGAGGCAGAAGTGCTTCTTTGTTGTCATTCCTGCTCTAGTGAAACCTTTTATGCAGATGAGGACCTCGGAGCCCCGATGGGTTACTGATTTGCCCACAGCCACCCAGCACGCTGATACCAGAGCTCAGTCTCTCGATGCCCAGGACAGGAGCTGTCTGTGAGCATAGAGAGCCCTGGCCAGCCCTGTGGGAGAGACATTACCCCTCTCTACAGCCCTTCTTACACCATGAGGATGCGGGCTCCAGCCCTGCCCTTGGCTTCCAAGTGGCTGGGGTGCTCCCGGGCAGACAGTCCCCAGATGCCCAGGTTGAGGCCCACCAGGTTACAGACCACCACCAGCAGGACCGCAGAACACAGCATGCAGCCCACAATCCACCTGCCACAGAGAAGGTACAGGTGTCATTGGGAAGGGATAGGCCAGCATAGGACTGACTGGCTGGGTGGGGCCACTAACCCCAAGCCTGGGGCCTTAGAATCATAGGTATAAACACTTCCTGAGGCTTCGCCACTCCTATGGGGTCCTCAGGCTCAGATCTCAAGGACACACAGTCAAGGTGGGGACACATAAAGGAAAGGAGGCAGAAAGGAGGCAGACAGAGGCTTACTACAACAAGGAGTTGATGGGGGCTAGAATTGGGTCCCGGTGGCTAAGAGGCTGGGCTGCCTACTCCACCCCACCCCCTGGGTTTTGAGCACCTGTATTTCTCGTATCTCTGCACCTCCTTCAGGTAGGGGCGACTACTGTTTTCCACCTTCTCCAGTGCCTGGCTCCAGCGAGAGGCTGCCTCCCAGTTTGGGAATACTTTGGTCATTGTCTTCAACCCTTCAGGCTGCTGGGCCACCACCTTCTTCAGCTCTGCCCAAAGCAGCAGGGGCTTACAGGTAGGGGAAGGCACCCAGGGGCCACTGGGAAGGGATGGTCAGGAAAAGCTCCTGACCTACAGAGAGCCCACTCTCTGTCCAGGCCCAGCCAAGGGAGCAGCCTTCAGCCTCCCCAACACTGCCCCGCTCCTCTCTCCACAGCCTGCTGTTAGGGGAGGGGTGGGTAGGGTTGGGGTGGGGTGGTGCGCTAGGCCGGCTTTACCTGTGACCACATCGGCCATCTGCAAGGAAGCCAGGAGTGGGAGGGCATTGAAGGTGCTGTTCTCCTGCCAGAACAAAAGGCAGCTGTGCCTCCTGCTCTCCACCTGGGTGTCCCAGCCTGGGGACCCTGACATCAACAGGCCCAGAAGGAGGAGATCCTACTCAATGCTCCCAACTCGAGAAATAAGGAAACAAACTTCCTTTGTTCTCTCGGTCAATGGCATCTTCTCCCCTTCCTGGGCGCCACCTGATTCACTCCCCAGGCAGTTCTCCTTGGAGACCCCTCCCTTTGATCCCCACCCTCTCTTGCTGAGACTATCGCAGTAGACTCCCCACTATTGTCTCATCTCTCCCGTCCATCCTGCACACGGATGCCAGGTCTATTTCCCTCAAGTCCAGCTCTAACCTGCTCTCCCAGGCTCACCTCCCACTTCCTTCCTTCTGGAACCTTCTGCTCCAGCATTCAGCACAGATGACTCACCATTTCCTCAGCTCAGACTTTCCAGGCCCCAGGTCACGGGTGTTGGCTCACGTCCCACAACCCCCCACAGCCCATCTTCACCCCGAGATCCTGCCTGCCCCCTGGGGCTCAGCTATACGCTTCCCCTCTTGCCACTCCAGCCCCCTACTCTTTTAGGGGCCTAGCTCTTGCTTCTGAGTCCCAGACCTGCCTCTCCCACCAGCCTCTGTGCACTCAAGAACTGGCATTGTGAGATTCCAGCCCAGGATGCCATGTGACAGGTGAGGCCAAGTTTGATCCAAATCTTAGATTCAACTGGGTATCCACCCAAAAGGGGAAATTGAGGCCTCTCACTTGTGAGTTCCCAGGCAGGTGGGGGAAGTCAGGTAGACTGGGGTAGGCACTCACCTCCTGGACCATGCTGGAGAAGTTGGCCTCTGGGACACCCTTCAGGCTATGTAGGACATCATCCACTTGGGGCACCTGAAATTGGAGAGGGGTGTGGGTGATGACAAAGGACTGAGAGGGATCCCTGAGGGAGAATGGGAGGTGGGGACCAGAGGCACTGAACCCTCAGTGTCCTCTTGTGTAAAATGTGGGGACCAGCACAGCCCTCCTGTCCCGGGTGGCAGTGAGCACTCAAGGAGGCAATTCACAGGACACTCACAGCACAGTGTGTACCCCAGGTCTGTGGAGAGGGAGGGGTCTGCCTAGAGGAACATGGGACCCAGGCTGCCCGGGGATTCCTATGGCAGCAGGTAAAGAAGCCCCCCTTGCTCTAATGGCTTCTGTCCAGCCTGCACCTGGCTAAAGTCAGCTCCCAACTCCAGGCCACGGACCAGGCTCAGGGTCTCAGCACAGCTCTGGCAGCCAGGCTCCTGCAGCAGGGCACGGAGGCGCTCCAGGTGCACCCGAACGGCCTGATCCAGCTCCTGCTGCCCCTCCCGCAGTTCCACAAGGGTGGCATTCAGGGCTCGGAGGTGGTCCACGGAGACCTGTAGGGCTGAGACCCACCCACATCTTGATTGAGCAGTCTCCACTACTGCTGGAGTCCTCAAGAGTTCTTATAGGAAGCAAAACAACTCCCCTCCTCACAAGTCAAAGGGACCTGCCAACATTAACCTCTAATCCCAACAGTTATAATGGATATGGCCTCAGGACACACTGAGGCGGGATGCGGGCAAAGGTATCCAAGGGGATCCTAGGGTAAAGCCAGGGGTGGGGCTTGCTGAAGCAGTGAAAGAAATCCAGGGCTGAGTGAGGGGGAGGGGCCTCCCCACAGGAGACACCACCCTGGACCCTGGTCCCACTCACCATGGCCCAGGCTGAGCAGTGAGGCCAGCATCTTGTAAACTGTGCTCCTGAGCTGGGTGTGGATTGTGCTCCCGATGCTCGTGGCAACACCTGACGGGCACAGGCAGTATGAGGGCTGGTCCCCAGGAGTCAAGAGCCCTCCCCACCCGTCCATCCAGCCTCCCCAGGTTCTGCAGCAGACTGGCTGCTGTGCAGCCCCACTGGCCCAATCTCCACCCTGGTAAGGGTGTTTCCAGGTGGAGCCCAGATGAGGGAATGAGAGGGCCCTTCAAGACAGGACTGGGCAGGAGGCCCTGAGGCTGGCCTGCCTGCCAGCCAGCTCTAATCCTCACCATCCAGGTCCTTCAAGACACGTTTCTGGGGAAGGGAGAACTGCTGTGCCACAGCCTGCAGCTCCTAGGCAAACACAGGGCCATCACTTGACAGCCCTCCCTTTGGTCCTTTCCCAGACCTTCCCAAGACTGTCCAGCATTTATGTATTACAGTGAATCTCCAGCAGGGGGCAGTCAGGTGCATGTTGGAAATGGCAGGCTTTGGAAATTTGTAGGACCCACTCTGCTCTGACCTGCCAGGGCCTGGTGCTCTTGTGGGTAAGTGAGGGTGAGGGGTTCCCTGGTGCTCACCTGGGGGACATCAGAGACCAGGCCCCGGAGGCTGAGCAGTGTCTCAGGCACAGCCTCGGCACTGGGGCCCATCTGTTCATGCACACGCTGGTTGGTGAAAAACGCACAGACAACGCCAATCCTGCGAGATGGGGGCGGAGAAAGGAACTCCATGGATGTCCTCCAGGAACCTGCGCCTGGGCCCACCCCTCCCGCCGGAGCCAGTCACCCCTCACAGCAGCACGAGGGTGGTGAGCAGCAGGAAGGTCATGAGGGTGCCGCGCTCACAGGCCATCTCCTTGTGCTCCATCTTCACTCGGCCCCCACAGCGCCGACGGCGGCCACGGCAACAACAGAAATAGAGCCCGGCAGTAGGCACCACCAGGAGGTAGAGGCCGGCGATGACAGCGCACACCACGTAGCCAGCCTCATACCGCACCACCTGGCAGGGTGGCAAGGCGGAGGAGCTGTTCTGATTTCACCAGGCAGCCTGCCCCACACGACACCAGAGGGTAACCAGGAGGGGGCGATGTACACAGCGGGCACTTTCACGAATGTCCTTCAACCCATGCAAGGTGCATGTGTCCTTACTGTTTATCACCTTGTATCTGGAGAAACTGCCCTCCAGGGAGGTCGGGGCTCGCTACAAACCCGTTAATGGCACAGCTGTTGTTTGAAATCAGGTCTGCCAACTGCAGCGCTCATGAAAGAGGGGGAGGGATGCCCAGACTCCACCCCCGCCCCAACCCAGGAGACAGCCAGCAAGGCGGGCTGAGTTGAGGGAGTCTTCCTATTCTGGCCCCCAGGCTCAGCCTGAACTCCCTTTCTTGCCTTGCCCCCTCTCCAGCCTCACCTCGTCCACCTTCACCGAGGCTGGCTCCTTCAGCAGCGCCCTCGCCAGCTCTAAGGAAAGAGTCACGCTGGGGGCTTGGGGAAAGAGACTGCACTGCAGCAGTTCCCACCCCCAGGAGAAGTTGGGCTCTCCAGAGTGGCTCCTCCCACTACCACAGCACCCTGGGAGAAGGCAGGGTCACTACAGCCCCTTGCCATCATGCCCCGGCCTCAGGGTGGAGTGGCTGAGGGGAGGCCTGACTGGCCCCTCCTCCTGGATCCTACAGGTTGGCCCTGCAGCAGAAAGCCAAGCCACCAGCCTGGTTAAAAGCAGAGGAGAGTGTGGTCTAGGAGCTCTTCCCTAGGCAGGGGAACAGGCTGAGAGAGCCCTGCAGCCCCTCCTGCTCCTCCCAACCAGACCCAGAGAAAATCTTAGCCAGGTCTTTGGGGACTTCCAATGTAATCTCCTCCATATTAGAACAGAGAAACTAATACTCAAGAGGGGAAAAAGGGCTCACCTAAGGTCACACAGGAAGGTCCTAGAGGGGTCTCCAGGTGATGCCCCTGGGCAGGAAGATGGGGGTGGGGAATGCTGGGGACCCTGCCCTCCAAGCACTTCATTCCGCGGTGGTGGGGGATAAGGGTGCTGGCCAGGACCCAGTCCTTCCCGAGGCCCGCCTGGGGAGAGCGCACTCACCGGTGGGGAACGGTTTGGGCTGCACAGCAGAGAGGAAGCGGCGCACGGTGCCGTAGAGGTGGTCCAGGGGCCCTGGAGCGCGGACACGCGGAGCCAGCCACAGGTTCCTGGCTGTGGGTGTGAAAGTCAGGCGTGAGGCTGGGCCGAGAGACCCACAGTCTACTGCCTGCGCCCCCCGCAGGCTCAGGAACAGCATCAGGCCCAGCAGAGGCGCCAGGAGGCCTGGCGCGCTTGCCATGAGGGGCAGGCAAATGTGGGGCTCAGGCAGCAGAGAGTGCGGGAGAAACGCAGGGCCAGCATGCATCCTTCGCCAGCCTCTGTGTTCCGTCTCTCAAAACTGGCCCAACGGGTTTGGGCTCCCAAGCTACCTGGGCACCCGCCCAAAGTGCTGGAAGGGCAGGGTGGAGACCTGGAGTTGGGGGTAGGGCCTGGTCAGACCGCCCTCGCCAGCCTGGGGTGGGAGCCTGGTGCTCTTACCCCACCCACCCCAGGTCCTCCTGGGAGGGCTGCCTCTGAGTTGGGTAAGGTAGGCACACAGTAGCTGTGGATTATCTAGGGTGGCCCAATTTGCAAATACTATATTCTGTGCTCAGACCCAGGGAAGCCCTGGTCTAAATGTGACCAGAGCAGCCTTACAGGCCCAGGAACCAGGCTCCTCTCCCAGCTCCTTCTGGAGCCTGCTGCCAGGCCAGTGGAGCAGAGAGGCCACCAGGCTTTGTCTAGAGTGGCTCTTGGAGGGTCCATTCAGGCAGGCACAGTCCTTTGGGAGGGCAAATCCCTGCAAAGGCAGGCCCTTTGGCCCAGCAGTGCCCCATCTAGTCACAGCTGAGAGAGCTGATCAAGGCTATGCCCAGACATGTGTCTGCACAGGCCTTTGTTTTCTAAGTGGCCGTGTGCCTGATACCAGAAGGCTGCCTGTGGCTGAGCAGGTCCTGGGGAAACAATGCTATGTGGATGGGGATGATCCTGGCAGCATCATTCATCATATCAAAATACCCCTGATGGCCACCTAGCCAAAGGAATCAGTAAAATGAGCGTGTCACATTTACACCAGGCAGTCATTAAAGAAAATACTGTGGAAATGGCTCTTTTGACCTGAGAGATACCCAGAATGCACTAATGAGTGCAAATGGCTGATCACATAACAGTACTCAGAGGGAAGACGTAAAACACTGATCACCTCTGGGTAGATCTGGCTAAAATCCTGGGCCGTTTCATTCTCTTCTGCTCATCTCTACTGCTTCTTTGCCTTAAACACGTGCTGCTTGTGTTCAAAGAAGTAATGGAGTTTGTGAGTTCCCATGGCAGCCCCATCCCTGGGAGCCCTGGAGGGAGGGGCTGCTGCCCTGGTTTTTGGGGTGGGTAAGTTTGCACAGGAATTTTTTGTTGCTCATAGTGGGGTCGCTTAAGTCTAAGTCAGGGCCAAGCCTGCAGCATGTCCTTACCCTACCCATGCTGCCCCCACAGTGTTTTGAGAAGCTGGTCACAGAAGGCGCAGTCGTAGAAGGAACAGTCCTGTTAATAATGGGGTGCACACACAGGAAACGGACCTCATCAAAGGGCTACTCAGAGACGAGGATCGGGGCTGCACTGAGGGACTGGCTGAGGGCATCCTGGCTTCTCAGGTCGGGGAAAGGGGGTGGTTGGGGCCAGCACTGCCCCTGGAGGCCCAATGGCAGCGAGTGGCAGCAGGCCCCTGACTACTGTGCCCTGAGACTATGCTGCAAAAATGCAGGCTGTGTCCAACTCTCACCCTCCAGGCTGGCCCACACAAGCCCAGCACCTGTGGAGGACCCCTGTCCCCTGGAGGCTGCCATCAGGAGGGGCTGGTCTCCCCAGAATCTACCTGTCCCTCCTCTTTCTCTCCTCCTCCAACGTGAGCTGTTAAAAAGTTACTCCCCTGGCCAGTGTGACTCAGTTGCTTGGGTGTCATCCTGCAAACCAAAGGGTCACTGGTTTGATTCCTGGTCAAGACACATATCTGGGTTGCAGGTTCGTCTATGCAAGAAGCAACTGATAGATGTTTCTCTCCCTGTTTTCCTCCCCCACCTCCCCTCTCTCTAGAATCAATTTTTTTTTTTAGTCTGCCAAAATTGTGGGGGGTTTTACTGTGAGATTTAAATGTCAGTTAACTTTTTTACTGATTCATACATTTTCACAACTTAAAACATCAGTGAGGCTGATGGCATTCACATTTCTGTATCCATCCTTGTTTTACCCATACATACAAAAGAATATGAGACAAAAATAAACACCAGTAATCTTAAGCACTATTTAGCCTCTTCTTATCAGAGTCTGGCTCTGTTTTTAATGAGTTTCTCCTGAGCACCAGAACCCTATATATTTTATAATTGAGCAAAGAGTGAAACAATTTTAAATTTTCACAGAACACAGGAATTCTAAGAAGTACCCCCAAAGATCTGCATTCCAGACATTCTCTTTACCCACTTAGCCATGGGAACCCCATTCCTCTCAATAGTCAAATTCGGTCACTCCAGCCAGTAAAGTGTCCCCTTTCTTTGCCTGTTGGTTTACTTGCACTGAGGAGCCCAACATAGACTGGAGACAAATATCAACTTGTGTTTTAATGGAATGGTTGGTGGGTTCTCTAATTTTTTAAAATTTATTTTATGAATTTTTAAATTGAGATATTTTATATATATATTCCATATATTCTTTATCCATTCATCTGTTGATTGACAGGTTGTTTTGCACGTCTTCAGTATTGTAAATAATGCTGCAATGAACATGAGGGTGCAGATACCTTTTCTAGATAGTGATTTTGTTTCCTTGAGATAAATACCCACAGGTGCCATTGCTGGATCATATAGCAGTTCTATTTTTTTGAAGAACCTCCATTTTGTTTTTCAGAACAGCTGCACCAGTTTACATTCCCACCAACAGTGCATAAGGGTTCCCTTTTCTCCATACCCTGAAGACCATTTATTATTTTTGTCTCTTTAATAATAGCCATTCTAACAGGTATGAGGTAATATTCTCATTGTGGTGTTGATTTGCATTTCCCTGATAAATGATGATGTTTAGCACATTTTCATGTACCTATTGGCTATCCATATGTCTTCTTTCTTTTCAGTCTTTTTTTTCTTCCTTTAGTTTTTCTTTTTTTAAATATATTTTATTGATTATGCTATTATAGTTGTCCTATTATCCCCCTTCATTCCCCTCCACCCTCTCCCACCCACATTCCCCCCCTTTACTTCAGTCCATGTGTCATAAGTTCTTTAGCTTCTACATTTCCCATACTATTCTTGCCCTCCCCCTGTCTATTTTCTATCTACCTTCATTGCTACTTATTCCTCGTATCTTTCCCCCACTCTCCTCCTTCCACTCCCCTGTTGCTAACCCTCCATGTGATCTCCATTTCTGTGGTTCTGTTCCTGTTCTAGTTGTTTGCTTAGTTTCTTCTTGTTTTTGTTTCAGGTGTGGTTGTTAATAATTGTGAGTTTGCTGTCATTTTACTGTACATGTTTTTTATCTTCTTTTTCTTAGATAAGTCCCTTTAACA